>CM076573.1:270935217-271163011 GCA_034641835.2 Pinus albicaulis
TAACGTTTGAAGAAGAAAGTTTCAAGGCTTCAACATGTAGATACAATGTTAATCGTACCAAATATTAGTTAAGAGTTAATAATTTCCATTACTCAAGTTAGCATAAGAATTGTTTCATAATTTATACTGCTACAGACATTCACACATGTATTAATTTCTTATGTTAGATATAACCCGTACTTTCTTTCTTTTATGCATAACTACCCTACCAACATTGACTGTATAATCCACAGAATCACATACTTGTATGTTACATTTTCTATTGATTCACAATCACACATCAGGATGTGATACACCACCCAACCAATGAGACCAATCATTGATGCGTCTCCCCCCCGAGCTACTGCACACTTTGGATTCCAGAAAAGTTTCTTTTGCAGGGTTAATGCCATCTAGTCCCAACCAGACTTGGTCCTTTCGATCATACAACACTGCTTTATCAATTCCACTGTTTTACTCCACCAGATATAAATCCTTAGCAGTCTCCCACTCTCTTCAACCTCAGGCACCTTTACCCTCTCAACCTCCTTTCTTTAATGATATTTTCCATGAGTAAGTTGGGGCAGGAAACTAGTCTTTCCTCTTTCTGTAATTGTCCCAAATATCAGTGTGAGTTCTCTTTGCATCACATCCATCATGGACTTATGAATCAAACATTTTATTCTCACACATAAAATTATAAATATAATTATTTAATTACTCAAACATAACTAATCCAAATGGTTTCTAGTTCAATAATAAAATATTAACCAAGACTTAGTAATTTTACTTGTTCCTTTTACCAGGGGGTATTACATCTCCCCTACCTTGAGAAAAACACTGTCTCGGTGTTTCTCTGAGTCAAAAAAAGTAGGATCGACCTCCTTCACGAACCCTTCATCTTCCAAGGTAGCTTATATCAAGCTAAAGTGCTTCCATTGCAATTTAACCTGGGTGATAGCTCACTTTCACAATGTTACTTCTCTCTGATCTAGTATACATAGGGGTTCGACCAGAAATTCCCTGTTTGGTTCAACCTGCCAAAATTCATAGACACAATGAACTTTTAAAACCAAAAACTAAAACCAAAATTAATTGACGCCATTATGTAAATATATATCTATCATATTGCAAGGTATACTTATCGGTATATCATTTCAATTAATTATATGCTTAGGGTCAAAAATATATATTTTTAATAACGAGACATGGAATACATTATGTATTCTTATATGGCTAGGTAGGGCTAACTAGTAGGCTACTGGTCCAATGTGGGCCAAAATATGGAAAGGTCCACAGAAGCAAGGGGCCAACTTGATACAAACCCTCCATCACAAAGTGGTCTTCTTGGATTTAAACTGAACATACATGTGAACCCCTACCTAGAACTCCTGATAACTTCATCTTTTATTTGCATAGGTTTTATGCCTATCATGGAAAACCTTAAAATTCCTTCTTATTCTCTTTACCATACTTTTCATTTTCCTTAACATGTCAGGTTCTAATACCAACTTATCCTTCAGACCGCTCCAATTAACAGGTGGCCTACATTTCTTCCCATACAATACTCTGTAGGAACTCATTTTTAAGGATGCACGGTAGATATTAGTGTACGAAAAATCTACAAAATGGACGTATTAATCCCATTTATATGGTTGTTGCATCATGAACATTATTAACATTTGCTAAAAAACTTGGTTTACCTGCTAGGTATGTTTGTCCGTCTGAGGGCGATAGGCGGCGTTGAACTGTATTTCAGTACCCAATCCCACAAACAGGGTATTCCAGAAGGTAGAATTGAATTTCACGTCCATATCTGATATTGCCATTTTTGGCACCCCATATAATCTAAAAGTTTCTTTCATAAAAATATCAGCAACATGCACAATTTTAAATGTGGGCTACATGCACTGGTATAATATGTGCAGATTTACACAATTTGTCCACCACCACCATAATTGAGTCATTCTTCTGTATATATCTAGGAAGTCCAGTAATAAAGACTAAGGTAATAACTTAACACTTTCATTCAGGAATGGGTAGAGGATGTAGCATACCTGCGGGGTGCTGATGCTCAACATTAACCTGTTGGCATTCTAGGAATCTGGCTAAATAAGCAACAGTTTCATACTTCATCCTAGGCCAAAAAAAATCCTCAATGTTGTTATTAACTTTTGATAACCAGGATGTGCGGTATAAGGATGCTTGTGAATTTCATCCAAAATTAATTGTTTGAGGCTCTACTAGTTGCGAATGTAAAATATGCCCCTACAAATGAACATCTCTTTGTGATTGACCTCACACCCCAACTGTTTTTCCTTACTGCTTTGAATTTTTTCTTGTTTCCATAAAAAATGATATTATGGATATTTTAGAACCATGTCCTTAATAAGTTCCGATAAATATGATTTAGCTTGACTTAATGAAATTTCATACACACAATGAAGTTTCCTAATTAAAGCAACAACAACTCTATTCTCCCTACCCTTCAGATGCTTAATTTTAAAATGGAATTCACTCAAAACGGTAGTCCACCTATCTTGCATAGAATTAATATTAGGTTGGATGAAATAATTAGTTAAGCTACTATGATCTGTCATTAAAATATTTTTTTACCTAAAGGGTAATTTCGCCACATTTTTAAAGCATGCACCACCACCACCAATACCATATCGTAAGCCGATTATTTTTGTTTATGATATTTTAACTTTCGGGATCCATACGCCACCACTTTACCTTCTTGCATTAGTACTTCACCCAACCCTTCATTGCTAGCATATGTACAAACCAAAAAATACTTTTAAGGATCAACAAATTTCAATACAAGGGTCATAGTAAGCAATTGTTTCAACTTATCAAAGTTTTTTTGACATTCTACTCCCCACTAGAAATATTTCTCTTTTCTCTACACGAAGGTGAGGGGATAAGCTACTTTGGATAATCCTACTAGAAAACATCAGTAATATCCAAGCAACCCTATAAAGGACTGAATTTCGGATACATTTTGAGGAACAATCCATTCCAAAACAATATTAATTTTCTTCGAATCAACTGCAATTTCCTCTTGAAAGATTACATGTCCCAAATATTGAATTGTATCCTTATAGAATTCAGATTTTCTCTAATTATCATACATTTTATGTTCTCGCGAGGTCTATAACATGATTTGTAGATGTCTCTTATGTTATTCTACACTTTTAGAGTAGATGAGAATTTTATCAATGAATATCAATACAAATATCTTAATATATTGATGGAAGATGTTATTCGTAAGACACATGAATGTGGCAGGGGAATTAGTGAGCCTGAAAGGTAACACCACAAAATCATAACACTCATATTGTGTTTATAATGTCATTTTATAGATGTCTTCATCTTTGATACGAATCTGGTGACACCCAGATCGTAAGTCAATTTTAGAAAACATTGTAGCTCCTTTAACTTGGTCAAATAGGTCATCTATTCGAGGTAATGGGTATTTATTTTTTACTACGAGCTTATTAAGTTGTTGGTAGTAAATAAAAAACCGTAAGGTGCCATGCTTCTTTTTAACAAATAAAAGAGGGGCTCCCTCGGGTGACACACTTGGGTGAATATATCCTTTATCTAGCAATTCTTGTAACTACAACCTTAATTCAGTAAGTTTAGGAATACTCATGCGATAGGGAATTCTAAATATGGGATAGCTCCAGGAATTAATTCAAGGATGAAGTCTATATCCCTCTTATATTGCAAAAGTAGTATCTATTATGGGAACACATAAGTAAATTCTTGCAGAACAGGTAAATTTTCTATAGTAGTAGTTTTCTCCTTAGAGTTAAAATACCATACTTGAACTGCATATATTTGGCACCCTTTTCTAATGCACTTGGCCAATCGAGAGGCAGTAATAGGTTTGATATTCATAGGTTTCCTAATTCACTAAATTTCACGTCTAACCCCCTTTTCATTAATGAATTTAATCGTACTTTCTGTAACACCCCGAATTCATGTGATTGAATTTTAAAGTTAGATACTTGAACTTTAACCCTAAGGGGAGTGGACCCAAAAGGATAATTATTTTGTGAATGTAATTAAACATTTAAATGAGGAAATGAATAAAATATTGTCGTTCAGATTGACCAAAATGAGATGATGAGATCACTTGATAAATTTGTGAGGATGGATGAGGCAGATATTTCCCCACAATCTTTCAAAAATCCTTGGAAGAAATTAATTCTAATTTAGATTCTTGAGGAAGAATCTAAATTTCCCCAATGATGAGGAAAGTAGTTGGGAAGAGGTAAAAAGCTGGAAAAGCTGAGGAAAGCATAAAAATAGCTTTAAAGAATCCCAAAAATGGGAAGCCTAGGCAAACAGGAAGAAAAGCATCTTGATATTCTGGACGCAGAATTAGAAACAGGATTTGGGGAAAAATAGCTTAAATAAGCTGCTCCTAAACAGATTAGAGGCTGATCTGTTCTAGGAGGTGATCTTAGCTCGGGGGGAGTTCTGGGAGACAGAAGGACTCTAAGGTTGGGAGGTTGGTTGACTGCATGAGTGGTATGTCTCTGAGTTAAATTGTCTTCCTGCTTATTATGGTATGAATTGGCTACATATAAAAACAAAATTTGTCTCTAAGGTACTAAATTTTATTACTCTACATTTAACAGAATTTAATCATTAGGCAGTAACCTGATAATTCTGTATAGTTATAGATGAAGATCCTGTAAAGTAGAATCCCACAGAAAGTCTAAACCAAGGTTGGTTTAAATCTGAGGATACCTTGTTCTTTCAGGAAAATTTTGTGAAATTGTTTTAATCTGCTTCTGTTTCCTAACATGATTTTAATATATCTACAAGAGAGAGAAATTGAATTCACTATAGTATACTGGAGTAATAGCAGGAAATGAATTAAAATGTATACTGTGTATGAAAGAATGGAATGAGAGACTCTATAAACTGACCTCAGGGTCAGCAAACCATTACATTATAATTCCAGAAAATTAAATGGTCTAAAACAACAAGGTTGTATGTAAGCCACACTTGTATAGTGGAGGAAAGGAGTAAATATTTATAATAAAAAAAAAAAGAGAGTTAACAGAGACAGTGGCCTTATGAAACTACTCTAATAATTTAGTACAGAAAATGAATACATAGAGTGCAAAATTTATGATTAACCAGTTGAGCAGTATAGGAGCAAAGAGTTGAATTATTTTCAAAAGTATACACAGTAACATTTATGTAACCACTATTTCCCTTGACCAAGAGGAAAAATGGAATGAGTTCCAAGCCCATGACTAGCTCCACAGAAACACCTACCCCCAGACATATAGGTAGACAAGAGCTGTAAATAGATATAGGGAAATGAGAAGAAACTGGCGAATAGAAATATATATACAACTTTGGAAAATAGGAGAATATAAATTCTAGAACTGCATACATATTAACCATATGTTTATAAATGAGAATGGACTCACAATTCCCTGCATGCCATTTATATGTCTAGACAGATAATGGTAAAACAAGTTCAGTGTAACCATGAACAGAGGAAACTGTAAATATGATACAAATACCAGAGTAGAGATTCCTAGCCACAGAAAATAATGAACGAAATACATCAGAAGAAGAGATAAAAATTTAATATAACTTCCTGGAAATTCTGATGAATGTAACCAAGGAATCTGGAACAACATTAGTATTACCGAGAACCAAATAATTGTTCTGACGAGCAAACTAAAAAAAGCGAAATTCCATGGTATGAAATCATATACACGATTCAGACAGTCCATGTAAATTTATACTGTAGCGTCGTATATTGAATTCAACCTAAGACGATAGGGAGTATATATGTATGTCCAAAAAAAAAAAATATCGTAATACATGCTGAGCCTATCAGGCTAGGGTATGAAACTCAAAAACCCCTATCTCAATAGAACAAATTTAAACGAGCATTACCCAGGAGCGACACTGATTAAAAACACGACCCTGACAGAGTCTCGTTCCTCAAGGAACACTGCGCAACACCACAAGAGAAAAATGTTTCGACGCCCAACGAAACAACGCAATAGGAGAAGGGAAGTAACCCCATAAGTGTACCGACCTGGATGGAAAGGAGACCTATGTTAGCATCCATAACGATTGAAAGGTTTACGGACTGCTTTCATAAGCATGCAAGAGATCTTCAGTTACCTGTAGAAAACATATTCAAACCAAAATGGGAATTAGCCATTGGCGCCATCGTGGGAAAATAATTGAATGAAGAAAATGCTCATGGTATTAAGACACTACCTGTGAAAAGAAAATCTCAGATTCGACGAGCTCCTGGAATCGAAATTATAAACAGAGTAGGGATTAATATGAAACTCCCTCGAATAGGAAAAGAAGGAAATTACAATTATATGCAGAGGCGGGACGAAAAAGAAAACCCACCTCATAAATATCAACTGAATAGTAAACGTTCGCCTGAAGGAACGCGAAGCATGCTACACAGGATGCATAACACAAATTAGTTCTCATTTTATGAAATCGCCAGAGTATGGTCAACTATAAACCGAAAAATGGAAAACAAAAAAACTTTGCACCGAGGGTATAACTCGAAATCATCAAAACAAAACACATTCACCTTATGAACAACTGAGGATATACTCAGAACCATTGTATGGCCAGTTACGAGCAACATTCTTGATCATTCAATCATACGATAGGTAAAAATGAATGCGTAAGAAATTACCTGGTGTCGTGTTAGTGAAACAAGTACGCCATGACTCTTCTCTGTAACGGAGAATAGAAAACCCTCTGCAGAAGTAGAATCTTGCAGACGCAGAGGTGCACAACAAATTGATTAACGCGGAAAATCGACTCAACTCAACACCAAATGCTTATATAATTCTTCGACAGCCACCTGAACCCTAACCTGAATTGATCACCATCGTCCACTTGGAAAAATCGTAGAAGCCCAAGACACTGATCGAAGGGTAGCAGGGGAGATTTAATACTATCGTATAACATTAATGGGGTGTAGATCCGAATTAAATTCAATGTGTCCTGTGCATATACCGGCGTGAGTGATGTACACTACGTAAACCGAGCAAGCACAACGACGTGAATTTACCATGTAAACGAACGAAGGGGTATGGAGAACGACATAAACCATACAATACCAATCTACTTATCATGACGTCTGACGTGGACAAGATTTACACCGCGGCGATGAACACAGAAACCCAAATCAATTGGGATTATACGCCTTACGTGTAGACTGATCCCGACGCCCAGTTCCATATCTTAAACTTGATTAAAAATCTTATGTACAATGATGTGTTGTCATATCAACCCCGGCATATATATTAATGCCAAACGCATAAAAGAGTCCATTCATAATAATGTGTACATCGAACTATATGAAAAATCGATACCCCAAAGTCTATACAAATATACATGGCGGAAAATCGTAGCTATGGATAGTGGAAGGGTTGAAAATTCCCTTGGGCAAATTCTCATTCAAACCATATTATATAATACATGCTAATGGACCATATGGTTGATTATAGATTCAATAATTAAATGAGATATGTGACCATTAAGTCAAAGGTGAATTCTCGAGGTTATACGAGACCTATATAAAGAATAAAATCATATAAAATATCTTCACACTTGGAGCTAAAACAACATAGGGTAAGAAGTAGTGGTAGAGGGTTTATTTGCGACATGATGTGCTGATGAAAAGTATCATGGTGAAAAGAATTAGGATTTGATAATAAACCTATGCTTAAAAGCTTGAATTCGTGAAGAAATTTTTTTTTTTTTTTTTTTCTGTGTGAAATTTGGAGGTGTGACAAATGGTATCAGAGCCCAAGTTATAAAACTGGGCTGGTGACATTGTGCTCATGATTGCTGTGTACTCACTGTGTATTTTTATTGCTGTAACAAAAATTTTGTTTTTTTTTGTTTCACTGACCTGTGCTATGTAGTGTACAGTGGGGTGATAGAATGGAAGAAGGTGGCGAAATTTATGTTGATCTGCGTGGTGAGCCAGATCCCAATGCGGACATGATGGCTATGTTGTGGAATTTGCAACAAGAATTGGTTGAGATAAAAAGCCAGAATGACAGATTGTCATTAGCTAGTGAGGAGCAGGAAAAGCTCATCAGGGAATTAACCTCATGGAACAGCCAAGAAGGCGAAGGTTCCGGAAAGAGGAAAATTGATGAATCTGATGAGGAAGATGCTATTAGGCATCAGAATAAGCAGAAAAAGGAATTACAAGGCGAATTATGAAAAATCAAACCTCCCTCCTATGATGGGGAGAAGGAGGAAGATGCTGAAGCCTGGTTGCTGAATATGATTAAGTATTTCCAGGTTTATGAATATGAAAGCAATCTGAAGGCCAAATTAGCTGTCTACCAGTTACAAGGTAAGGCTACCTTGTGGTGGGAGGAGACAAATATGGTGCATGCCATCGATGAAAAGACAGTTACTTGGGAAGATTTCCAGGCTAAATTCAAAAATCGCTACTTGAATGAGCGGTACTATGATGACAAAGAAAAAGAATTTCATGAGCTTAGATTGAGACAGCTCACTATCGATGAGTTTGTTACTAAATTTTCCAATATACTAAGATATGTACCTTACATAAGGGAAGAAAAGGCAAAGGTACAGAGGTTTCTGAATTGTTTGCCTGCTGTATACAAAGAGAAAATTGAGTTTGACAACCCAAAAACAATGGACGAAGCTGTTAGAAAAGCTAGATTGTGTTACCAACAGTTCAAAGGAAAAACTGAACAAGGGAAAAGTTGGGTAAATAAGAATGAATTCAAAGGGAGAAAACAGAAACCAGCCTATTTGAAGAATTTTGGTAGAGATCATCAACGGAAAAGGTTTAATAAACCCAAAGAAATTTAAACTGCCCAGTCTCAAGTGGCTTCAAAACCAATAGATGGAGACAGTAAAAAGGAGGGGACAGTCAGAATGAAGGAGCCCTTGAAATGTTGGGGCTGTGGAGAACCCCATCTTTTGATGGACTGCCCTCATCGAAACATTCATATGCTCATGAGGGATCAAGAAGCGACAACAGTAAATGATATAGCCAGAAACATAACAACTATTAGTGCAACCCTGGAAAATCAGCAAGCAGAACATCAAGAAACCATGGTGGAAATGGAAGGTAAGATTTCGGACCTACCTGTTACTGTTCTGATTGATCCAGGTGCTTCTTTGAGTTACATTAGTCCAAAGATTGTAGAAAAATGTAACTTAAAAACTGAAAAATTTCAACAGTCATGGTTGGTACAGCTGGCCACTGGAACAAAAAGAAAGGTAACACATAAACTGCCTAGAACAGAAATCCAATTAAATGAGTTTCGAACAGAAGTGAATTTGAACATTCTACCCTTAGGGTCATATGATTTATTGATAGGAATGGACTGGCTGGAAAAGAAGAAAGCTCTGATGAATTGCTGGGATAAGACTTTGCATTGTGTAGATGAGGAAGGGAAACCTTTTATTCTCAAAGGGAAACAAAAACCTATTTATGTAAGACAAATTTCAGCATTGCAATTAAAAAGAACAGCTAGAAAAGGACACCAAGTTTATGCAGATCGATCTGGTGCTGGGAGCAACACCTGTTTCACGAGCGCCTTATCGAATGAGTCCTCCTGAACTTATGGAACTGAAAATGAAATTACAAGAACTGCTAGATAAAGGGTATATCAGACCGAGTGTGTCTCCTTGGGGAGCACCGGTGCTGTTCGTGAAAAAGAAAGATGGAACTTTCAGGATGTGCATTGATTATCGGCAACTGAATAAGTTTACCATTAAAAATAGATATCCTTTGCCTAGAATTGATGATCTTTTTGATCAAGTGAGAGGAGCTTCAGTATTCTCAAAAATTGACTTAAGAACTGGTTACCACCAGCTTAGAATTAAAGAGGAAGACATCAGAAAACAGCCTTTCGAACCAGGTATGGCCACTACGAATTTGTAGTCCTACCTTTTGGTTTGACAAACGCTCCTGCCACATTCATGTGCCTAATGAACAGTGTGTTAAACAAGTACTTGGATAAATTTGTCCTTGTGTTCATAGATGATATCTTGGTTTACTCAAAAAGTGAGGAGGAACATAAAGAACACCTGAGGATAATATTGCAAACTCTAAAGGAAAATCAGCTATACGCCAAGTTTAGCAAATGTGAGTTCTATAAAGACAAGATCCAATACTTGGGTCATATTATTTCTGAACAAGGCCTTGCTGTTGACCCTGAAAAGATAAAGGCTATAAAAGAATGGCCTGTACCCACTGATGTTTCAGCAGTTAGATCATTCATGGGGATTGCAGGCTATTATCGCAGATTTGTGGAGAGATTTTCTGCCATAGCACATCCCATCACTTCCTTACAAAGGAAAGGTGTCAAGTTTGAATGGACTGAAAAATTCCAAAATAGTTTTGACCAATTAAAACTAAAACTTACTACAGCCCCTATACTGAAGATTGCAGATCCTAATAAGGAATTTGTGGTATGTACGGATGCATGTAGAGAAGGATTGGGAGGAGTTATTTTTGCAGGTAAATTCAGTTATTGCCTATGAATCTAGGAAATTGAAGATACACGAACAGAATTATAGTGCCTACGATTTAGAATTAGCAGCTATTATTCATGCTTTGAAAATGTGGCGGCACTATCTTCTTGGAAAAAAAATTTACATTGATGACTGATCATATTAGTCTCAAATATTTCTTTTCCCAAACTGATTTGAATGCCAGACAAGCCAGATGGCTGTCCTTTTTAAGTGAATTTGACATGGACATAAAACATATTAGAGGGAAGGAAAATAAAGTTGTTGATGCATTGAGCATAAATGCTTGTCAGAATATCAATAATATTGGAAGTAGTGCTCAGATTGATGTAGAAGATTTGGTGAATAAGGCAGCAAACCAAGACCCAATTTATGAAACACTTCTGGTGCAATTATAGAAAAAGGAGAAAACTGATTTCACTCAAAACAAAAAGGGGTTGATCTGTTATAAAAACAGATTGTATATTCCCAATGTAGAGTCCTTAAAAAGGGAAATTCTGGATGAGGATCACAAACAACCTTATGCAGGACATCCAGGATATCAGAAAATGTTAACAACCCTGAAAAAGAAGTTGTTCTGGCCAGGAATGAAGAGAGAGGTAGCAGAATATTTAAGTAGATGCATGGAATGTCAATTGGTTAAGATTGAACATCAGCATCCTGCCGGCCTTCTGAACCCTTTGCCCATTGCAGAATGGAAGTGGGAAATAGTTTCCATGGATTTCATAACAGGGTTACCCAAAACCAAATACCAGCATGATTCTGTAATGGTAGTAGTAGACACTTTAACCAAAGCTTCTCACTTTATACCAGTGAAATCCACCTTTGGAACAGCTCAAGTAGCGAATGTGTTCCTGAAGGAGGTAGTAAGGCTCCATGGGGTTCCTAAGGTGATTGTTTCTGATAGGGATGCTAAGTTTAAAGCAGCCTTTTGGAAGGGGTTATTTGGAGGAATGGGCACTAAATTGAATTTTAACACTGCTTACCACCCTCAGACTGATGGTCAAATGGAAAGAACTAATAAAATTTTGGAGGACATGCTGAGAATGTATGTGATGGATAGACCCTCAAAGTGGGAAGATTACTTACATTTAGTTGAATTTGCCTATAATAACAGCTACCAATCCTCCATCAAAATGAGTCCGTTTGAGGCACTGTATGGAAGGAAGTGTCGTACTCCTTTGAGTTGGAGTCAGCCAGAAGACAAAATAATGTTGGGACCAGATGCTTTACAAGAAATGGAAAGAATTGTCAAACAGATACAAAAGAACATCAAGATAGCAGAAGATTGCCAGAAGAATTATGCGGATAAGAAAAGAGTGCATAGAGAATTTAAAGTTGGGGAGCATGTATATTTGTGTATTAAACCCAAAAAGAGCACCCTTTATGCTGGGAGTTGTGCAAAATTGGCCCCTAGATACTGTGGTCCTTTTGAAGTATTAGAAAGGGTGGGACCAGTGGCTTACAAGCTGGCCTTACCACCCCATGTTAGATTTCATGATGTATTTCATGTTTCATTGTTAAAAATATATGTGCATGATGCTTCTCACATAGTTGATTGGAATGTTGTACAGGTGGAACCAGAAGGGGAGTTTCTGCCAGAACCGCTTCAAATATTGGAGCGGGAAGAAATTGAATTGAGAAGCAGAATGGTAGCAAGAGTAAAGGTGCAGTGGAAGCACTTTACTGCTGAAGAAGCTACCTGGGAACGAGAAAGTGAAATGATGGAAAAATATCCATTTTTATTTGCAAAATGAACTCTAGTAGTTGAATAACAACACTGAGGACGGTGTTTATTTTTAGAGGGGGAATATGTAACACCCCCAATTCATGTGATTGAATTTTAAAGTTAGATACTTGAACTTTAACCCTAAGGGGAGTGGACCCCAAAGGATAATTATTTTGTGAATGTAATTAAACATTTAAATGAGGAAATGAATAAAATATTGTGGTGCAGATTGACCAAAATGAGATGATGAGATCACTTGCTAAATCTGTGAGGATGGATGAGGCAAATATTTCCCCACAATCTTTCAAAAATCCTTGGAAGAAAGTAAGTTTTAAATTTAGATCTTGAGGAAAAATATGAATTTCCCCAATGATGAGGAAAGTAGTTGGGAAGAGGTAAAAAGCTGGAAAAGCTGAGGAAAAGCATAAAACAACTTTAAAGAATCCCTAAATTGGGAAGCCTAGGCAAACAGGAAGAAAAGCATCCTGAGATTCTGGACGCAGAATTAGAAACATGCTTTGGGGAACAATAGCTTAAATAAGCTTCTCTTGTACAGATTAGAGGTTGATCTGTTCCAGGAGGTGATCTTAGCTCGGGGGTGAGTTCTGGGAGACAGAAGGACTCTAAGGTTGGGAGGTTGGTCAACTGCATGAGTGGTATGTCTCTGAGTTAAATTGTCTTCCTGCTTATTATGGTATGAATTGGCTACATATAAAAACAAAATTTGTCTCTAAGGTACTAAATTTTATTACTCTACATTTAACAGAATTTAATCATCAGGCAGTAACCTGATAATTATGTATAGTTGTAGAGGAAGATCCTGTAAAGTAGAATCCCACAGAAAGTCTAAACCAAGGTTGGTTTAAATCTGAGGATACCTTGTTCTTTCAGGAAAATTTTGTGAAATTGTTTTAATCTGCTTCTGTTTCCTAGCATGATTTTAATATATCTACAAGAGAGAGAAATTGAATTCACTATAGTATACTGGAGTAATAGCAAGAAATGAATTAAAATTTATACTGTGTATTAAAGAATGGAATGAGAGACTCTTTAAACTGACCTCAGGGTCAGCAAACCATTCCATTATAATTCCAGAAAATTAAATTGTCTAAAACAACAAGGTTGTATGTAAGCCACACTTAGTATAGTGGAGGAAAGGAGTAAATATTTATAAAAAAGAAGAAGAGAGTTAACAGAGACAGTGGCCTTATGAAACTACTCTAATAATTTAGTACAGAAAATGAATACATAGACTGCAAAATTTATGATTAAACAGTTGAGCAATATAGGAGCAAAAAGTTGAATTATTTTCAACAGTATACACAGTAACATTTATGTAACCACTATTTCCGTTGACCAAGAGGAAAAAGGGAATGAGTTCCAATCCCATGACCAGCTCCACAGAAACACCTACCCCCAGACATATAGGTAGACAAGAGCTGTAAATAGATATAGGGAAATGAGAAGAAACTGGCGAATAGAAATATATATACAACTTTGGAAAATAGGAGAATATAAATTCTAGAACTGCATACATATTAACCATATGTTTATAAATGAGAATGGACTCACAATTCCCCGCATGCCATTTATATGTCTAGACAGATAATGGTAAAACAAGTTCATTGTAACCATGAACAGAGGAAACTGTAAATATGATACAAATACCATAGTAGAGATTCCTAGCCACAGAAAATAATGAATGAAATACATCAGAAGAAGAGATAAAAATTTAATATAACTTCCTGGAAATTCTGATGAATGTAACCAAGGAATCTAGAACAACATTAGTATTACCGAGAACCAAATAATTGTTCTGACGAGCAAACTAAACAAAGCGAAATTCCATGGTATGAAATCATATACACGATTCAGACAGTCCATGTAAATTTATACTGTAGCGTCGTATATTGAATTCAACCTAAGACAATAGGGAGTATATATGTATGTCCAAAAAAAAAATATATCGTAATACATGCTGAGCCTATCAGGCTAGGGTATGAAACTCAAAAACCCCTATCTCAATAGAACTGTTAAACACCATGTTGAAGCACACACATGGTGTATGAGAGAATAATACACACACACACAAGAGAACTCAACACAATGAAGGATAAGCGTGAGGCTTTCTTATTTTCCATTATAGAAATATGTACATGAATGGTGTGACTCTTGGTTTCATATTCCAAGGTCACTTGGACTCCATTGTGACTTTTCGTATTCCACACCTACCCATGTAGGATTAGGTGTTCCAACATCCCCCCTTAATCTGAAGGGGTATGTGTGAGTCCAAGAAAAGAGTTGTAATACAAATCTACAAAGTATACATGACAGCACTTGGGCTGAATCAACTCTCTGAAATGTTGGAAAAAAGAGGTGGTTTTAGGATGACCACAAACACTGGAACACAAAACTTGTTGCAGTTCCCGGAACTCTTCCAAAACTGGCAAGAAGCTGAAAGCTTCTGCTAGAGGAATTGTCCCTCATAAAAAAGGGAGACCTTCGACCTAAAATAAGGGAGGTCTACTACCTGTGGTGGTTTTAGGTTGTCCACCAACCAAATATGATGGTTTTAGGTTATCCACCAACCGAAAATGATGGTTTTAGGTTATCCACCAACCAAATATGATGGTTTTAGGTTATCCACCAACCGAAGGTATGCTCATGGGCATCCGTATCTCTGGCTACATCTCTGAATCCGGAATGACGAATTGTGGCTCAGGCTCGCTTGAACTGCTGGCTACAACTCTGAACATGGAATGAGAGATTGTGGCTCAGGCTCGCTTGATCTATCGTCGAAGCTTGTACATGACCACCATTTTCCCCCCTGTCAGGGACAAGGTGAGATGATGGCGAAAAATCAACTGCAAGTTTGCTCAATATCTGTGAACAAGTTCTAACATGTGTCGTAAACATCTTCTTGGCTGCTGATGCCCATTGCCAAGAAGCGATCCATCCAAGATGAATCTTGGTTCTTGCAGGAGGCTTGTTTCTGAAGCATCTGTCTGAAGAATGGGTGTGGCGACCACAGTGCTTGCATGGATGAAGATCAAAGCAGTGATCTTTCATATGGCCAACTCGATCACAGTGTTGGCATTTTTCAATCTGTTGTTGTTGCGGAACAGGATCTGGAACAGCTGCAGGTGAACTGTCATATAGGAATCCGGCACTCTGAAATATGATGGGCTTGGTGTAGTCTGGAATATGAAAGGACACATCCTTGTCATATCCAAGACCAATTCGGTGCTTGTTGTGGACAAGCTCTTCCCAAGGTCTGATGATGGGCTTAGGAAGTGCAGGCTGAACTGCTGCATCTGCATGTACATCTGCTCTAGTACAAGGAACTGAATGTGGATCAACTGCAACTTTGCTGACTTGCTGCTGATGGGAGTCTTTCTCAATCTTCTGAATAGAAACAGGTTCAGAATGGTGACTCTTCTGCTGAAGTTCTTCTTGCTGAAGCTGAGATTCCAACTGCAAAAACTCAATCTTCTCTTGTGCATCTAGCAAACAACTCTAAATGTTACATAGAGCATCCTTACTCATTTTTATCACATCATCAACATTTGAATGAATGAGGTCATCCAACAACATTAATGCCTAATTGATTTTGGCCATTTTCAACAACTTAGGCTAAAAAATGAAAGGGTGTCGGTTTCAACCGAAAATGCACCCGTTTACAATGTGATTCAACAAATACAAATGACTCCAAGGAATTCTCAAAGTACAAAGTGTGCTCCTCAAATGATGGAGGGCAATCAACAATCCAACAACTCAAATACTGATTCCAACTATGAATGAAGAGGCAAATTCACTCACAATGTGAGTTCAATACAAAATCTCTGCAAAAATATGTGCAGCTGAAAACACTATGAAAGAAGCCTTTAAAGCAGCTGAAATTTTTCTTCAAAGAGCTGTTCAAATGATGGCAAACTTGTCTTCTCATGTAAAAATCTTCAGAAAATCACTCTTATGCCACAAATCATAAAATATCAAAACTGCAAAATTCAGTCCATCTTCTTCATATGTCGATTTTCTCTTTTTCTGCTGTTCAAATTCACTCTTTCCTCTCTCTCTGCTGTTTTTTTTTTTTTAATTAATTAAAAATTAATTAAAAAATGAGTTAATAGGAATTAATTAAAAAAGAAGAGGGAAATATTAAAAATGGAAAGGGGAATTAAATTAATGGGAATTGGGAACTATATTAAAAATGGAAGAGGGAGAATTATTAAAAGGGAAGGGATTTAAAAAATAATGGGGGGTAGTTTATTAAAAAGGGAGGGATTTAAAAAATTTAGAAGTCGAATTAAAAAAAAGGGAGGGTAGGGGAATTTTAATACGAGGAAAGAAGGGATATTAAGAAATTAAAATGGGAAAGGGATTTATTAAAACTGGGGAGGGGATTAAATCGAATTTTAAAAATTGAATGAGGGGCGGATTAAAAAAGGAGGACGTATTGTATGGAGGGAGTTTTATGAATGGAGGGAATTTTTTCTTTCAAAAAAAAGCGAATTTAAAAATGAGGGAGAGGGGGAGGCCCAAAAGGGCGTGGAAAAGGGAGGCGTGAGAGTAAGGGGCGTTGAGTATTTGCGCGGGGAGTAAGGGTACAGGGATTAAGCAATGATAGTTGGGTAAGGGGGCCGAAAGGCCATGGAATTGCAGGGATTTTATTTTTTATTTTTTATTTTTTAAATTTTTTATTTTTTAAATTTTAAACAGCAGAGAAGAACAGAAAATGTAGATTTTCTTCCAGCAGCAGATGAGCAAAACTGAGACTCCAGAATTTGAAGCAGCAGCAGGAAATTTCGTCAGAAATGAAAGATTTCAAGTAGTAATACACCGCAGAAAAATTTGTAGAGATTGCCAATAAAACTTCGAAATTTTTCCAGTAGCCCAATGATAGGAAAATGGACTTTAAAAATGCAGAATTTTCCAGAAACTTTTAGCAGTAAAAATCCAGAAACTTGCAGAGATTTTTCAATGAAAGACTCAAGAATTTTTTTCTCAGAAACCCTCTTTAAACAGTATTCCAGCAGCTCTTGAAAATGCAGATTTTAATGAGCAGAAATTGCAGAGAAAAATTAGAATGAAAACCTTCAGATGGGCACAGCTGCTTCTATTCAAAACCAATGCCAGAATGCTGCAAATTTCTGAATGCTGGTATTTTGAATGCTGCTCCTCTTCAAAACACTTCTGAATGGGGGCAAAAACACTGCTGCAGAAACTCTGAGTGCTGCAAAAATGTCAAGAATTTTTGCAGATATGCACAGGCCATAAACACAAATGGCTCACTCAATTTGGAGCAGGGCCAACAATCGCCTGCTCTGATACCATGTTAAACACCATGTTGAAGCACACACATGGTGGATGAGAGAAGAATACACACACACAAGAGAACTCAACACAATGAAGGATAAGCATGAGGCTTTCTTATTTTCCATTATACAAAGATGTACATTTATAGTAAAATGGTGTGACTCTTGGTTTCATATTCCAAGGTCACTTGGACTCCATTGTGACTTTTCGTATTCCACACCTACCCATGTAGGATTAGGTGTTCCAACAAGAACAAATTTAAACGAGCGCCACCCAGGAGCGACACCGATTAAAAACACGACCCTGACAGAGTCTCGTTCCTCAAGGAACACTGCGCAACACCACAAGAGAACAATGTTTCGACGCCCAACGAAACAACACAACAGGAGAAGGGAAGTAACCTCATAAGTGTACCGACCTGGACGGCAAGGAGACCTATGTTAGCATCCATAACGATTGAAAGGTTTACGGACTGCTTTCCTAAGCATGAAAGAGATCTTCGGTTACCTGTAAAAAACAAATTCAAACCAAAATGGGAATTAGCCATTGGCGCCATCATGGGAAAAAAATTGAATGAAGAAAATGCTCATGGTATTAAGACACTACCTATGAAAAGCAAATCTCAGATTCGACGAGCTCCTGGAATCGAAATTATAAACAGAGTAGGGATTAATATGAAACTCCCTCGAATAGGAAAAGGAGGAAATAACAATTATATGTAGAGGCGGGACGAAAAAAAAACCCACCTCATAAAGATCAACTGAATAGTAGACGTTCGCCTGAAGGGACGCGAAGCACGCTACACAGGATGCATAACACAAATTAGTTCTCATTTTATGAAATCGCTAGAGTATGGTCGACTATAAACTGAAAAATGGAAAACAACAAAACTTTGCACCGAGGGTATAACTCAAAATCATCAAAACAAAACGGATTCACCTTATGAACAACCGAGGATATACTCAGAACCGTCGTATGGCCAGTTACTAGCAACCTTCTTGATCATTCAATCATACGATAGGTAAAAATGAATGCGTAAGAAATTACCTGGTGTCGTGTTGGTGAAACAGGTACGCCACGACTCTTCTCTGTAACGAAGAATAGCAAACCCTCTGCAGAAGTAGAATCTTGCAGACGCAGAGGTGCACAACAAATTGATTAACGCGGAAAACCGACTCAACTCAACACCAAAGGCTTATATAATTCTTCGACAGACACCTGAACCGTAACCTGAATTGATCGCCATCATCCACTTGGCAAAATCGTAGAAGCCCAAGACATGGATCGAAGGGTATCAGGGGAGAGTTAAGACTGTCGTATAACATTAATGGGGTGTAGATCCGAATTAAATTCAATGTGTCCTGTGCATATACCGGTATGAGTGATGTACACCACGTAAGCCGAGCAAGCACATCGACGTGGATTTACCATGTAAACGAACGAAGGGGTATGGAGAACGACATAAACCATACAATACCAATCTACTTATCATGACATCTGACGTGGACAAGATTTGACACCGCGGCGATGAACACAGAAACCCAAATCAATTGGGATTATACGCCTTACGTGTAGACTGATCCCGACGCCCAGTTCCATATCTTAAACTCGATTAAAAATCTTATGTACAATGATGTGTTGTCACATCAACCCCGGCGTATATATTAATGCCAAACGCATAAAAGAGTCCATTCATAATAATATGTACATCGAACTATATGAAAAATCGATACCCCAAAGTCTATACAAATATACATGGCGGAAAATCGTAGCTATGGATAGTGGAAGGGTTTAAAATGCCCTTGGGCAAATGCTCATTCAAACCATATTATATAATACATGCTAATGGACCGTATGGTTGATTATAGATTCAATAATTAAATGAGATATGTGACCATTAAGTCAAAGGTGAATTCTCGAGGTTATACGAGACCTGTATAAAGAATAAAATCATATAAAATATCTTCACACTTGGAGCTAAAACAACATAGGGTAAGAAGTAGTGGTAGAGGGTTTATTTGCGACATGATGTGTTGATGAAAAGTATCATGGTGAAAAGAATTAGAATTTCATAATAAACCTATGCTTAAAAGCCTGAATTCATGAAGAAAATTTTTTTTTTTCTGTGTGAAATTTGGAGGTGTGACACTTTCTTTATAGTTCACTAAAGACCAATTATTTTCAAGCCAATGCATTCCTATTAAGATGTCGTATCATCCTAAAGGTAAAATATTTAAATCAAAAAATTTTGGTTGGTTTTCAATCATGAAAACATAATCTTATACTTTAGCCATCACCCTTCTTTTTCCTACTGTGGTTAACTGCACTAGCCAAAGATTCCTAAACTTTTTGGGTTGTAGTTGGCATGACTTGAAAAATTTATGACATATATAACATATAATGGCCCTTGTATCTATTAGAATAGACAAAAATTAGTTAAGGACCTTACCTTTGAATTCCACCATAGACGGTTGATATTATGCTTGATGGTACTCCAACATCACATTAATCTTTGGCAGACTTATTGCAACTTCTCCCACTGTAGAGGCTTCTTGAATGTGTGTTTCTTGATCAGTTATTCTTTTGTAAGGGAAATTTTTAATATAATGGGGCTCTCCACATCCCTAGCCTTCCAATGGGGGCCTTGTAGATGAGTCGAACTCTGACTTCTTGAGTTTCTCAACTGGTTTCACCTCAGTTGTGGGCTTGATTTTGTGTGATCCCTTACCAGATCCTATATTCAAAGAATTATTGTATGATCTCTTGTAATTTGTAGACCTCATCCTCTTATTATGTTGGCGGTATCTTCCTCCTTTTCTATGTGACCATATTTTTTTCACCATCTTCTTTCTGCTTCATTTGTTGATAATACAGTTGTGCCTTTTGTATCACTTCGTCCATCGTCTTAGGATTGTTGAATTTTAGGCACTCCTTCATGCCCACTGGTAAATTTATTACAAACTTATGTACCTTCACCTTTTCCTCACGGATATATAGAATATCTTGCAATAAAGAGGTGAACTTGCTAATATATTCGTCCATCATCAATTATCCTAACTAGAGGACATGAAACTCCTTGGATTTATTGTCCTAGAACTCCTTCGTTATATATTTATTTCTGAAATACTACTAAAATTTCACCCAAGTGATTTCCTGCTCGCTAACAGTTTGAACTACTTTTACTTCCTCCCACCATAGTGTTTCCTTACCTTGCAACTAATATATTTGCAAGTGGGATTTCAAATTGTCATTGTATTCATATATCTAAAAATAATTACTAATATTGACCAACCATGCTTCAAACAATTCCTCTGGTTCCCCATCAACTTTGGAAGGTTTTATTTTCTTTAATTCCCCCTATAACTCTAGATTTTTCCTTTTCCTTTCCTTTTGCGACTTGTCCCATGAGCTGTTACTAGATTCCAACTCAGACTCAAATCTTCCATCTGCTTAAGATCCCCTTGTATTAATTTGTTCATGATCTTCTCTTTGATGGTGACACTCTCCCCAGTTACCATCGTCCGCAGTTGGAATTGAAATTTTATAATTCTACCCATTCGGCAAGATGTTCATAATATTTTCTTGATCCCACATAAATTTCTATTGTCTGCTCTTAATTTTTCTTCCTCCTCTTGTACCAATTGCAGAGTCTCCATCATTATAGTGGTAGGAGGTGTGGATTCCTCCCCCAACTGTACCCACACCGCAACGTTTTCTTAGTGCATTGGATTCAAACTGGCCCCAATAGGAATACTAGTATATGTCATAGGCATCCTCACATTTCCCCTCCTCATTATTCTTCTTTATTTATTTATTTGTATAAAAAATTCAATTAATATCATTCCTTCAAAATTTATACAGGTGTATCACAAAAACCATTTATACCTCAGTGTTGATAACTGAGCTCTGATAGCACTTGTAAAGAATCTATCCTACCAATAAAAATTTACCATAAATCATTTTGACATACCAGAAAAAAAAAATTAATTTCCTTCTTATCTACATGAGATGAAACACATTGTTGTTAATGTTCTATTACCATGGTACACATTTTTCTAAGGTAATAATATATCAACATGATTAAACATTTTTCATTGTATTGTTTATAAATCAATTTTAATGTACAATGTATATCGGCTTGGCCTGGCATGTCACAAGGTACTTACTATAAAGATTCATATATTAGTCCTAGAATGTCAAATGTCGTTGGAGTTAGATTTTAGATGTTTTGACTATATGTTAGCATAGTTCATAACCTCTCCTTTCCATCAAGCATTGAAGGTTCTCTAGGATTGGTAATCAACTGCTAGGTGTTGGCTGAGTCTCGGAATCCTTCAAACATTCAACGGTAGTGATGCTACGACATATATCTACAACTGTGAGTGTATGCATTTAGGGTAAATACATACATTACCTCCTCTCGTATGAGAAATGGTTCTTTCCATTCTGTAGTTTCCAAGAAGGGCATGATATATTTGCAACCATTATAACCATCAATCCCATCGATAGTCATAGCCATTGTCCTAATGCTCTTTTGTTGTTCTTGGTTTAGAATTGTATTGTCTTTGGCGACCAATTTTTTTACGTTGAAATTACATCTGGGGTTGCACAACTCAACGTTCGGTAATGCAACTTCTCGACTGAGGGTTCCATGTGAAAATATGCTGGTAAATTTTTTTTTTAACCTAGTTAACTTCGTCAAATAACTAGAAATTTAACTAGGTATCCCAGAAGCTAACTCTCTTGTTTTTGGTTTTACAGATAAATGTGGAAATGGGTAATATATCTGCTCCGGGTAAGGGTATTTATCTTACAATTTTCATGTTAATTCATCTATTACAACTTTCATGCTTTAACTGAGGTATATTTCGCTTAGGGTTTTGCAGATAACCCTTTCTTCCATCATGAATATTCCACCATAGCTATAGCTACCATTGGAAGCTTACCAATTTTAATTTCTTCTTCTATAGGTACTTATTGCTAAACATCTTGGTGTCTAAGGATAATCCTACCTATGTTCGAGCTTGGGTTTTCTTATGTTGTTGTTGTAAAGAGACTTTATTTTCTTAGTTTATCTCGCACAGGAGGGTTTGCAATTTTCTGTGAAGCCTTTTAATGTGAAAACTCAGCTATGGCCAAGCTAGGTTCACTACAAGGAAAAGACCCTCTAGCGGATGTTTTGGAGGAACCCCTTATACAAACACCCCATACATCTGTTTCTAGCAAAGGTTACTAGAGGAGGTTGGCGGGTAGAGGTGCTTGTGGATGTATTTCATATGGTGCGCTTATCACCGTAAAATGCACTAGTGCGTTCAACACGAGAAGGCACTGATGTGCATAAAACATTGACACACCGGACATCGTGTACTCCATACACACCTGCCCGATGTGTTTCCTTTTTGTAATTTACTAGGCCTTTACAACACATCTGTATCGGTGCTCATAAAAAGCACACAAAAAATGAAACCATCTGATGCAAAATGAATAAAATGCACTAGTGCTCCCATAAAACCTGCGCACAAGGATGGGGTTAAATAAAAAGAAATTACAGCCAAAAAACCACACAAAACATTGGCACACCGAACACTGTGTGCTCCGTACACACCCGCCCGGTGTGTTTTATTACAGTAACGCTGTGGTGCTTGACACAAAATCCGCACCGACGTCTCATAAAAAGCATGCGAAAGAAGAAACTGCCCGGCGTGGAATGAAGAAAATGCACCGGTGTGCCCATAAATTCGGCACATCAGAATGGGATGAAATAAAAAAATTACGACCAAAAAACCAATCAAAACCTTGGCACACCAGACACTGTGCATGTTGTACACACTCGCTCGGTGCGTTTTATTACTCTATCGCCCCAGTACGTTATAGAGCATCGACACTGATGCCTCATAAAAAGCGCATGAAAATAGAAATCGCTTGGCATAGAATGACGAAAACACACCGGTACGTCCATAGAATCTTGCACACCGGAAGGGGGTTAAATAAAAAAAAATTAGGGCTAAAAAACCGAACAAATCATTGGCACACCGGACACCGTGCGCTCCATACACACCCTTCCAGTGTGTTTTATTACTGTTGCACACCAGTGCTTTACAGACAATCCGCACCGGTGCCTCATAAAAAGCACGTGAAAATAGAAACCGCCCAATGCGGACTAAAGCAAACACACTGGTGTGCCCGTAAAATCCCGTTCATTGGAACAAGGTTAAATAAAAAATAAATTACGGCCAAAAAACCAAAATTTTCACTTTTTTCATTGAGGCGCTTAATATTATTATGTGCACTGAGGATGATGCGCTCCATAGAAAGACGCACCGATATTGGTGCTTAACTGTGTTCTTGACGAACCGAATGTTTTTTTATTTTGTTTTCAAATTTTTTTATATATGTATATTTCTAAATACATGTATTATTTAATAAAAAAATTGTGTTGAATATGTCAATCATTTAGAGACACGAAAGGACAGAAGAGGGGGAACAACAACAATAATAGGCGGAACAGTATAACATGGTTCACCTGTAGGAGGCACAAGAGAGGGAGAGAGACGTGTACCCTCGCCCTATTACAACAGCTACATAGAGGCTCCTTAGGCTAGTAGGCCTCCTCAAGTTCTACGAGGAGGCTACTTCCCTAAAGGGCCATGGTTTGTTTTTTCGACATCTTATCCGAAGGTGGAATGCCCAGCAACAGACTTTTCAGGCATGTATCAACCAATGGTACATGTCCACTGAGGAGGATATACAATTCATTACAGGGTTATCGAGGAGAGGGGTGGATTTTCCCTCGTTCCCATAGGTTCCAGTTCGCTATGCAACGGGGAGTTAGTTAGTTTACTCACAAAGATACATTGGATAAAATGTACTATCTCCTCAAGAGTTTCGAGTTGCTGGTGGTCAGTTATGTATTGGTGCATTTGGTAAGGAGGAGGTTCAGTGTCTCTCACTTATCATTTCAACCATTTCGCACAACACCAGTGAAGGAAAATGGGTTAGTTTCCTGCTTTTATATTATGTCGATTATTTAGTATAGGAGCCACGACTTGTCAGGTGGTCGACCATTTTTTTGTGGTAGTTCTGTACAGCCTTAGATAGATGTCATGCTCATGGACAAGGGAAGGTGAACTTCCCGTTTGCTTAAGAGATTTTTTGTTTATTTTTTGAGAGGTTTCTAGAGATGAGGCCTACTTTTCTTCGGCAGCCTTTAGGAGGATGTTTGAGGCACATATGCACATGTGAGGGTAGATGATACCCAAGAGGGGTAACGCTGAGTTTTGCACGAGGATACCGGAGGATGCACTGGAGTTGCTAGCCAGTTTTGATGAGCATCCCTTCGTTATGGTCCCCTGTCCTTACGTGGGTCTGGCTTGGTGAGGGTGTTCCAAAATCCTCCTCACAACTCATGATCCGCCAGATGATAGAGGTAATATTACTATTTTATATATTTAAAATTTATTCTAGCATGTTCTTTAAATTGTTTTATTAAATTGTGTAATGAATTTGTCTAACTATTGTTGTGTAATTGTATATATTTTTCAGACATTGGCTCTTTTGATGGCGAGGAGATGCTGGCACCAGTACCACATGATCCAGGTGTGGATCTTGATGATAAGAAGGGCATGGAAGATGTCAAGGATCATCAGGAGGCTGGTGCTAGGCGCGATTGACATGATGCTAGATACCGGATGGAGTTGGGCAACTAACTCAGTGCATCGATTATTGAGGTGGGCATCAGGCCCGCTCATTACAGAGACATAGAGGTCGATGATAGGCTATTACAGATGTGGAGAGGCATGCCACATGACATGTACAGCCTGATGCGACATGTCTTAGGAGTAACGATAGCTTTTACGTGACTGACAAGGACTGTTGAATGTTATAGGCGTGGTTGTGACATAGTAGGTGATGGACAGTCCACGAGTAGCGACTCTTCATCTCATGATCATTCACCTCGCACCGCATCAGATAAACATGAGCCTCCACTAACATCCAACAACAGTCATCATGGAGATCAGGTTGCATCATCTGCCATGTCCAGTCAATAGCCTGCAACATCCATCAGTACTCATGATCATGTGCAGGTTAGACCATCGACCATTGAGGCTGCACCATTGACTAAGTAGGCCTCCACTAGTACTGATATTGATGTTGTACTACCACCAGTTGATCCATGACATTTATATTACAGTTTTATATTTTTAACATTATTCAATTATATATATATATATATATATATATATATATATATATATATATATATATATATATATATACCATGTATTTTATGTTTATGTTGCAGTTGTACTTAATTTACATGTTGGTGATCATCACGATGTGTATATAGTTAGGTCATGTTAGATATGTGCATTTAATGTGTATGTGATGATAGCATGAGTTATTTGACATGAGATGTATATTTGATGTTTGTGTTGTGATGATTATGTTAATATATAATGTTAATTGTGTTTTTTTAGATGATCATGATCACGATGATGTTAGCGATTTTCAATGTGTTTTTTAGTCAAATATGATGTTTGTAAGATGGTTATCATGAACGTGATGTTTATTAATTAATTTAATACTAAATGATCATGATATTGTAAAATTGTAATATTTGTAATTCTAATTGTATGTAAAATTCTAAAATTGTAATTGTAATGGTATATATGTAAATTTGTAAAATTGTAATGGTAATTGTAATTTTTTAATTTGTAAAATTGTAATTGTATATATGTAAAATTCTAAAATTGTAGTTGTAAAATATTTGTAAAATTTTAATTGTATTAATGTGAAATGAATTTATTAAAATTTTTAAATTTTAAATAATTGTAAAATAATAAATCTAGAATAATATGATATATTGTAACATAATAAAGTTTAGAAAATAATGCAAATAAATTCATGTACTTTAGAATTATCATTATTTTATTATGATCTTTGATACAAAAAAAAAGAACTAATTTATATAGTACGTCATTGTTTTTGAGACCAAAATAATTGCGAATAATTATGAAGTGAATTATTGATTTTAACATTAACACAATGAAAATTACCAATTAATTCAAAATACATATGATAATGTTTTGAAAAATCCATCTTAAAAAGTATAAATATTGATGAAATAACACATGTACCATATCACTCTCGGTTCTCATGATCACCCTCATTATCTTCCAGCTCGCATGGCATGATAACACTATTGTTCTCAAAAATATGTTTTGATCTAGGGTCATGTGTTAATACGAACCACCAATCCCTATCCAACACATATGGGTAAAAAAAAACTGGTTGCAGTGTTTAAGGAAAACATAGGGCTCCTTAGCTTCAGCCCACATCTCTCTAGAGTTGATATGTATCATCCTAATATCGTGATCTTCCTTTACATTATTCTGATCAAAGGTGTCCCACCACTTGCACCTAAAAATAACACATTGGAAAGAAAAAAGCCACTTTAATGATCTCTTGTATCTTTCCGATGTAACCTAACGTCCCTCGTACTAGGTTTTGATCACAATGGCTAGATCGACTAGATTGATCGAACTCGAATTCCACTCCATAGTATTTTGTGATGTTTCCAGCATCAATATTTTTTGTGCGAAAATGGTGTCCATATGCCCACATAGATGGGAACAAATGCACCTATTATAAAAAAGTTAAAAAAAATCATAGTGTCATGTGTCTTATAGTAACCCAATAGTTAAAATATGAAATGTAGATGTCTTAATATAAGTTTCAAATTTACATATAAATTAAAAATATTATTACCGAGTTGCTGCACCCAATCCCTACGTTTATCACATCCTCTTCAGCACGTGGGTAACGACCGGTAGCACCATATTTCTCTCTGGCTTGGTCAGCAACCCAACTATTGTGGCATATTTTTAGCATATTTTATTTTAAATGATCGAGATAAGGCACACTTCTACCATTCAACCATCTGAATTATTTCCTGTCATTATCCCATTTCATCTTCTTTTGTTCATATAATGCAACCCACGGTTGTGTCTGTTCATAATTGTAAAGAACGAATTTATTGATTGCTTCAATTTTTGCATTCGCTGATGAAATCAAAACAACATTATATAGTACTTAGAGATCAAAATATACATTATATTGAAGTTCAACATGAATATTAATTACTTTTTGTAAATTTGAAAAATTATAAGTCGCTTACTCTTTATCAAACGTTTTTTTCCACTCGTTTGGAGCAAGTCCCCTTCTTTCTTGTCTTCATCCCTTTCATCGTCCCAAATCACCACATATGGTTTGTTGTCAATCTACTTTATGTAATCACTAGCATAATAGAAAGACTCATATGATATGTACCCCTCTGCCATAGACCCCTCGGGTTTTTCCTTTTGTCAAACAAAACCTTTCAATTTATTCATGTACCTCTCTAAGAATAACATCCAACGACAAGAAACCACCCCAAATAATTCAACCTCATCTATTAGGTGGATTATAAGATGAACCTATAATTCCATAAAACTCGTCGACAGTTCCTTCCCAAACATACAAACAATCTCAACTATCTCTTGACGCCACCGTGGAATTCTAGCCACATGAATCTCCTTTGACGTGAGCCAACGTACAAATGGAGATAATTTAGATATGGCACGTCTTAGGTATTGATGGAATTCATGTTTCACACACCCACACATGAACAAAGGATAATGACACTGCAAAGTTGTAAACACGTGAAATAATATACATAATCAGTTATGTTTTATGATCCCCGCATGGGATAAAATTTATTAATATAACAAATAATAAAATCATGCTTTTGACATTATATGTACTCTTACAAGATTCAAATGGTCATGCAATTTCAACCCCGAAAAATGGTCATCCATGGTGAAGTAGCGCTGTAGTGAAGACCTGTATGAAGTTGGCACCCTCACATCCATTATAACTTCCTTTCCAATATATATATAATTTTTTTTTAAAATCCATGGGAGATCACCTTCTTTGAAAAAACATGAATTAGAGGGACCAGCACTTGCCTCTGATACAGTACTTTATAATCTTCTTGGCCAATGTTTCATTTTAGTTTTTGAAGTAATAAGATCTTTCCTAATAGCCAATGTGTCACTTTGTTTCGATAATATGTGCCTCCATAAAGAATATGAAACATTTTTAAATATATGCATGAGATCTAATAAGTGGGAAATATTAAGATGCTCCCAATATGGGAGGTCATAAAAGATAGATTTCCTTTTCATCCCAATGGGAAATTTCTCAACATAGGTGTCGAAGAAATTTCCATCACCGAACATAGGCTCCCAATTTGAATTGAAAATTTCTATGAACTCCTTCTCCTTCTCTCTCTGATATGCTCTAAGCCTTTCAGCTGATATCATTATTGGAGGCCTTCGGGTTCTCCCTCATTTACCATTGAAAGCAAATGCTGCTCTTCTGTAAAGGTTTTCTTCTGGTAGGAATACCCTGGAGCAATCATACACTGGCTTTCATAGGTCCTTTAACCATCTATATTTCAGAGAAGGTACACAACATTTGCATCCAAAATACCCTTTTGTTACAAGACCTATGAGATTATATTTGCATACATTAATTAATATGAAAGGCACGTTAAAGAATATCATGAAGATTAGAACAAATATTACAACAAATTAAATAAGTAATATGTGAAAGAATATTTTTACCTATATAAACAAATCAATAAATTAAACATGTAATTTACCAGAGAAAAATCCTAAGCCTAGATAATCATGTCTCGCATAAGCACATATGCCATACAACGTAAAACTCCTCTCTGCTACGATAGGTCTTGATACAACGTATACATTTATCCCATCCCATAATTCCTTCAATTCATCTACTAGTGGTTGTAAGTAGACATCCATATTCTTCACTTGTCTTCTACCAGGGACTATGAGAGCCAACATAAGATGTTCATTCTTCATGGAAAACCATGGGGGGATATTGTTATTGATCACTACTACATGCCAAATAGAATAGTTGGTGTTCTGGATGGAATATGGGCTGACGCCATCCATGGCTATGATGAGTCATAGACTTCGTACTTCATCCTTGAATTTTTTGGGCTATGTATACTCTATATGCTTCATGGCTATTAAATCAATTAGGATTCACATAAATCCCAACTCACTTTTGTGTGAGGCATGCCATCCCTGCAACATAGCTAATTCTTTGCAATGAAAGAGCCTTTGAATCCTTGGGATTATAGCCATGTGCCTCAATATCTTAAAAGGAGGACCATTACGTGATTTACCTTTCTTTTTTTATTTATCATACCTATCATGCCCACATTTCAAACACATTTCTTTGTCTGCATATTCTCCTCTATATAGAATACAATCATTTGGACATATGTTATGTACTCAACACCCAACATTTTCAACAATTTATTTTCCTCTTTGCAGCTATCGGACAAGACATTATCACTCGGAAGAACCTTTTCTTTGAATAACCTGTAGTTGGTGATCATGGAAAAATATATTAATAAATGTACATTAATATCGATATAACTATTAACATTTATAAAATTTACCATTTGTAATGTTCATTGCAGTGTACTGATTATATTTCAAATTTATATAAGGGAGTACTTTATGGTAACTTACCTCAAAATTTCTAAGAAACATGCATTCGACAAGCCAAACTTTTCTTTCAAGTTGTATAGTAACATCATTATCCCCAATGTGGTAGAATTTAACTGACTAGTAGGTCCAAAGGGAGGGGTGGTGGAAGAAAATTTAAGGCTTTCGAAAAAGGTGTCAGCGATATGAGCATTATCCCGTAGTTGATCATCATTTTGGAATGCATCTAACAACATTGTCTCCATGGCAGTCGTATCCCTTAAGTAATCATCCATACCAACCTCTATTTTTATTGCCTCCATTGTTAGCTTGTCAAGAACTACTATTGATGTATTCATTCCTAATTGGTGATTCTGGACATGGCAGGAATTGAATCGGTGGTTGATTCAACCATTCCTGGTATCATTTCTCTCCGAATTTTTATCTTAATTTAGTCTTCTCTCGATTTGACATTATCGTAGGGTGCAACAAAAGATGGTAGGTAGGTCGTTCATCATCACAAGAATCCTAATAATTAAAAAAAAATAAAAATATTTGAACATGATTAGTACAAAATATATGATATCAATTAGTAACCACGTTGACAATATTGCATGATTATAAATTGGTTTGGCGTTGAAATAATTACATATTAATCAATATAATACCAAACAATTATAATTATAATTACCATAATTATCCCGGAATTGTGGCTAGAAGATGCAATATTGTTACAAATGGCAATGTGAAGCGGTTGTCCATTTTCATCTACCAAATGTGCCTTGCAGTATGCAGCTCCTAATAAGAACTTCAGACGTTTTGGAGAAGTTTGAATATTTTGTGCATTTGAACTCGATGCTAAATCTGCATGAAACTACACATGTGTATGCATTATAAATTTAATTAATTTCTCCATGATTGAATGCATGGATAAAAAACATAAATTCAATTAGATAGTGAAAATATAAAACAAATTTGAAGTAAATAATACGTCTCTAGATGGATAAGGAGAACTTCGCGATGGACTTTGAGAAATATTATGGAAGGAGCTGTATTTTAAAGAATTTTCCATTTCATATAATATATGATATTTTCTCCCTGCATTTGAGCAAAACAACAATAAATTTTGTTGCACAAACCTAAATGTAATTTTGGTGTGTAATGTACAGATAACCGCACCGGTGCATTTTTGGTATTGTGCACCGATGCCATTTTATAACCCGATACACCGGTGCGGTTCGATTAAGGGACGCACCAGTGACGAATAGCCACAAATAAAAAAAGTACAACCCTATTTTCTTCAAGTGAAAAAAAGTGGTAACTGAAAAATGGGCGGCAAAATATTTTCAAAAATCTAATTTCATAAAACATTTCTTTAAATACTAAACACTTTTCATTATTTCACTATTTTTGCAAAAAACTTTAGCTAGAGATTTGCAGGATACATACCTGGAACAAACAGAGTATGAGAATGCTATGGAGCAGGGAAGTACGTTCGAACAAAAGTATTCAGACAATCAAAATTCCAATCCTCTGGTGATTCAAACCTTGTACCATAGAATTTCAAACGATGTTAGTAAAGTTTGTTGTTTTTTTTACTTTTTTTCTGCAGTAAATGAAAAAATAGAAATTTTATTGTTTTTTAAACTTTTTTTCTGTAGTTATTTTTACGAAGTAAAAGAACAAAATCAAAGTTTATTGTTTTTTTTCTTTTTTCTACATTTTTTTTTTTACATTTTTCTGCAGTTTTCAGAATCAAAATAAAAATAAAAATTCAATTTTTAGAAACAAAACCCTTAGATTCTTTTTGTTCTACCCTTTCTTCTCCCTGTTTCTGTAATTTCTGAATTAGGGCTTTTCAATTTAGATTTATAGGGTTTTATAGTCATAAAACATCCAACCCGTGGGACGAATAGTATAGTCGGATCCCAATCCATGTCGGCCCTTGCGTGAATTTTAAAAAAAAGGCAAATTTTTTTCCTCGGTGCGCCCTGCGTAACATAGCGCATCGGTGCACTCTGTTATACCAGCGCACCGCGAAAGTACAATGATAAAAAATAAAAAAATAAAATATTTTTTTTATCAGTGCGCCATATGTAATATATGGCACCGGTGCACTATTTCATTATGGTGCACTGCGAATGTGTTGTTTCGCAAAAAAAAACCATTTTAGAAACAAACCCTACATTCTTTTTGTTTATGTCGTTTCTTCTCCCTCTTTCTGTGATTTCAGAATTAGAGATTTTAAATTTATATTTATAGGGTTTGTATTGCTAAATATAAGCCTAAGACATCCAACCCACCGGATGACCTGCATAGTCAAATTCCAATCCATGTCGGCCCTTGCGTAAATAAATAAAAAAAGTTTTTTTTTTCGGTGCGCCTTGTGTACCTGAGCACACCGATGCACTCTATTATACTTGAACACCGCGCAAGTACTTTGATAAAAAATTTAAAAAATATATATTTTTTCAGTGCACCATTTGTAAAATATGTAGTCGGTGCACTATTTCACTATGGTGCACTGCAAAAATTATGTTTTGATAAAAAAAAAAACTTTCAAAAAATACAAACCTTAAATTATTTATATTTCTACCCTTTCTTCTCCCTCTTTATGTGATTTCAGAATTAGGACTTTTCAATTTAGATTTAAAGGTTTTGTATTGCTAAATATAGACCTAAGACATCCAACCAACTGGACGATTTGCATAGTCAGATCCCAATCCATGTCAACCCTTGCATGTCAAATTAAAAAAAATAAAAAAAATTATGAGTGCGCCCATCGTAACGTAGCACATCGGTGCTCTGTATTGTACAAGCGCACCGCATGAGTAATGTGATAAAAATTTAAAAAACAAATTTTTTTCAGTGTGGCATATGTAAAATATGGCACCAGTTTATGCCACAAAAACTAACACTAGACTATTTTTATTATTTTATCATGGTTAATCGGTGCGGTGATTGACATGTAATGCATCGGTGTTCCTTGTTGACATAGAGCACCATACGGTCTATTATAATGTTTGTGCAATGTGTTTCTAAGACATCCACGCACTAGTGTCGGTGCGTACACCATGAATGGCGCACCAGTTTCTTGAGATTTTTATTATACTTGGAAAGTTGACAATTTATTTATAAATATGTTAACGAATGATATGGTACAGGTTTGAGATTATTAAAGAAATTACTGACAAGAGATCAAGTAACAAAAATACTGATAAGACATCAAGAAAAGCTAAAAAGACAAGTTCTTTGTAAATTCTTTACAAAAATATTATTTTTGAACTATATGTAACTTTAACTAATATGTATTGTTTACTATGTATCACGCAGAGCCACAAAATGACGAAGCTCAATAAGATTATTTCTGTTCTAGGACTAGAAGAGCGTAAAATCTTGATGGAAAAATTGCAAAAAGATGAATCAGGTGAATGAAAAAAATACTATCGATCCAATATAAGTTTCTTTTTTTAGTTTTCATTAATAATATAATTAGAATTATTAGATAACATGTGTCAAACAATCTGTTAATTCACATCTGTTTAATGTTCTACATGGACCAACAACTCAGAAAAGGAATTTTGTTCTAAGAAAATAAAAAAAATAGAACATGCAAATGAAAATGAATTGCTCCTTAGCTCATTTGGAGTGGTGCTGGATGTTAACGAAAGGGGGGAAAACTTTTACAAAAGTTTGACAGATATAGTGGAACGAATGTATAGACGTTCTTTCCACTTACAATACAAAACCAATCCAATGATTCCAAGTGCCAAATTTTATCTAAAGTACAGGAAGAGTTTCTAGAGAATTGGTCAATCAAACATGTCATATTTTTAATAGAAAAAACATACAACAACAAAAAAGAAGGAATGAAAGAGTAATATTTCTTTAAATGTTTGTCTAGAATTATTTATAAATATCACTTTTGTTATACTTGCTTTTCATATATCAATATAGAAATTAAATAGCTTATTGTCATGTTACATTTTCAGGAAGATTCTGAAAATCTCAAAAGATGAATGAGTTGATATCAGAAATATGCCAGTAGGAATGTCCAAAAATGTGTACAAGGAGACTGTCAAAGAAATGGACAAAATTGCATCACGGGAGGAGCCATCTCAACAACAATGTGCTTCAAATGTAATATGTAATCATTGAATTTTTCGATCATTAGGTACAATAAATAAAAAATTTAACATTAAATATTAATTTTTAAGCATTTTCTTACAAAAAAGAAAAGAAAATGGAACCCATTCTGCACATAAAACAGGATGACAAGGAATAAAAGGATTGATATCTAAGTTTGCTAGTAATTGTTAATTCCTTATAACAACTTAACTAGATTACATTTTTGTATTTTTTAAGTTATTTTACAAAAATCATCATTGAATGTCTGCAAACAGGTGCTAACAAAAAAAGAAAAACCATCAGAGGAATTGATTGAAATTGGGTTAAATATGGATTGTGAGTATATGTTGGCGTATCAAAACTTGATTGTGGAATTTTTAAGCATTTATCGATCTTGTTTTACTTAGCTCTGTCTATAATTAATAGAAAAAATAAATCTTTTATATTAAATATATGATTTGTTATGGGGTATAAAACTTGTAGGAAAAAAACTGTGGAACTGCGCCAATAGATCAAATCTTGAAAGATGGCATGTTACATGGTTTTGAAAGAATGTGTAGTTTATATGAGTCAATTGTTGCATTGGTGCGTCATTTCTTTTCGATTTACATTGATGTATATTATTTAATATTGCAATTTTCATTATTCTCACCAATGTATATACACTCATTACAATTTATTTTTATGTTTGTATATGGAAGGTGAAGAAGAAGAAAACAATCAACACCGTGAACAAAACATTCTTGAAAATAACCCAAGTCATGGAAGTAGCTCTAGCAGTTCAAACGAAGAATGATGATCACTATGTTTGGATATCAAAGCAAGGTGTTGTATTTTTTGAAATATTTCTATGAAATAAGACATTTTCTTTAATGTTGTTAGTATGAATCTTTCGTTGTAAAAGATCACTTTAGCTACGCATAACAAATAGCTGTAACATAAATTATGGCTGCAAAATATCTTTAATATTGCTGCACAAATTCAGATCTAAGCACAAAAGATATTAAGAAGATAATAAATAACATAGCTCCATAGATCCAATGAACAAGACAAGAAGAATGTATATGAAAGAATTTTGTATTATATTAAAGAATGGGGCGCCTGTGAGGAAAACAAGAAAGGTGTTTTCTAGTTCTCCTCAGTGGGATGGGTTCTTGGAAGTCCTCAGTGTTTCAGATCTAGCATTTCTCTCTCTTATGGATGTGGAAAAGAAAACATATAACTCAATGGGGGTTCACAAAGCAAAATAGAAAATGGTGGCCAAGAGAAGATCCAGAGTGATCTAATGCAATGAAGGTGACCAATGAATGGGGAAAGCCGTCCTATTTATAACAAAATACTGGGGCGGTCTAGAACTCGGTGCATGAATAAAATATTATTAATCAAATTCTAAAAGCACCCTTTAGGAATATTTTATTATATTTTTTGGAGGGAAAATGGTTATTGACTTGGGTCAATTCCTTTATTTATAAATAGTAAATAAATAAATGGTTTATTTATCATTTTAGGGAAGTGATGGGAATATAATTAAAAAAACAATGGTTTATTTAATTATTTGTGGATGATTTAGTCAAATTTAACTAAGAATATTATTTAAATAATGATTTAAATAACTTATTATTAGGGAATAATTAAATAAATAAGGATTTATTTAATTAAGTTCCTTATTTTGGGTTAAATATGACTAGGAAATATAAACAAATGAGTTATTTTATATGGTGAAAGAAATTTTACTTAGGGTAAAATTAGTCTTACATGGTGTACTAGGGTTCATCTAATAATAATAGGTTAGATGACCAAAAAATGGTGTAACAGATTGCCCCCCAACGTACGAGTGTTAGGAGCAAATCTTATGACCGAAGTACGTTGTAAGAACTCAATCACTAGATATCGAGAGGGAAGTGAGAGAGAGAAATGTAAGGTTGTCTGATGTGCTAAAGGACTAGACCCTAAGGAGATGAGACTTACAGGTGCAACAAGTCTCTAGTTTATGAAGTGGTACCTGTGCTAAAGGCGGTGGGGGAGGCATACCTATGCCCGCCGAGACAAAGTACAAAGAATAAGGCGCCCAAAAAACCACGGAACGTAATAAGTACAAAGAATAAGGTGCCTGGAAAACCACGGAATGCAATAATGAAGCAGGTACTAGCTGAAACATGAGCCAGATAAATAACATGATGAATCCCACATACATGCGATGCCTGGAATAATCATCAGGACTTATACAATAATATGGTAGTACATGAGATATAAATACACCCAAATTCCCCCGACACGCGGGGAAGGGCTCGAAAAATATGACTAATACGTGCAAATTGAAGAGGCGCTGCAAGCGGTTGAGGCCGATATCATAAAATGAGAGGATTTGCATCAAGGGAAGAAATGAAGAAATCATCCAGGCATGTGGGGGGCTACCTGCAGGGCCACCCCCTCATGAGGGTTGAGACATCTCACACATGCCCGGGAAGCACCAATAGTTGTTGTTGCATCACTGGACCATCAAGTGTATAGATCATGATCATGCTGAGAAGAGCTGGAACCAAGGTACACTGCTCCCTAGACCTAGTTTCTGGAGTAAATGAGCTGATGTCGACCGAGGTAGGTCTTCCATAGGTGAGGCAATAATGGAACCCAAACTAAGGCATGAGGGAAAATAGTAGAGTAATGAACAGACGAACAGTAATGATGACAATGAAATGGGGGATGATCTAAAGGGGACCATAAAGAACATGAGTACAAAATGGTATCTCATGACGGAAATTGACATGAACAGGAATGAGTATAGAGGCAAGGTGGTGCCCCCAATGACATGTGTTGTAAGTGAGAAATCTGATTTGTAGGAGAGGTGAATAGACTCTTCGTGGAAAAAATGTGTCCTGGTGAAGTAGCAAGGTACTAAAAACTAAAAGGTACCCAAATCTCATGAACAGGCCAGGTCGCACTTTTTTGGTCTGTTCTGTGACCTAGGTAGTAGGTATTGGGCAGACAACTACGACGTGTCCTAGGAAATGACTGGGAAAGTGTGAATTATCAGAGAAAGGGGGTTTTAGAGCTGCTGTTGGCTAGGATCTGGGATTTTTATGGTTGAGGTGCGTAGGTGCCCCCAAGCATGTTGTGGTTATGCCAAAATGTATGTAGCAAAAAAAATGGAATCTAAACACATTTTAATGATATGGTGTGCCATTTGTTTTTGTTATGGGTATGCAGTTTTGAGAAAGGAAATGGAGGATTACCAATATCTTTTAGTACTGCATACATGAATCAAATGGGCTTTAAGTTTCTGAGTTGCCATACCTGGTGCCACTATCCCAAACAGAGGAGTTGGAGATAATGAACTGATGCTCTCTTAGAAAACCTATCGGTTGGTCAACAAAAATATCTAAACGATTGGGTTGTTGATGTAAGATGAAGGAATGATAAGGAATATCATCCTTAGAGTGATCTGAATTGATATGGGACTTTAGAGGTTCTTCTAAATGTGGAAGAATAATTGTACTAAAGTCGGCATGAGGAGATACACTAGGAGAGTTGTGGAGAATTACTTCTCTTGGTCTCTCAAATATGGGTGCCCCCTTACCCAAACATGGGGTTCAATGTAATGGCCATGAGGTGGATGTGGTGCGAACGCATGGGGTCGATGTAAGGGGGAATAGATAAAGTCAGGGGTGGTGATTTCTGCCATACTGTCGTCATTGTGATAGAAGATGGGGTGATTGGTGGGAGAAAGACCATGTGATGTGGTGAAGCTACTTGACTCATCATCATGAGAAGAGAGGTTCACATGCGTGTCATCACAAGGCATGATAGAGGAGCAAGTAGATAAAGGATCTACCGATGTTGAGCCCAAGGTGATCGCTGAAGGAAGGTCAAGCGAAACAACAGGGGAGGATTTAGAGGGAATGTTCCCCGAGGGTCTGATGGATGATGATAGGTGGAAAATGATGGACGAAGGCTCCGTTAGCTTGACATCAGGACGAGAAATGTCAATGGGAGCAGTCATGTCTGGTAGTTCTACCGAAGAAAAATGCGCAAATAGAGGAGAGGTGGACTCATTGCGCGTGGCCTCAAATTGGCATATTGCGGCTAGAGAGGTGCAGAAGTCCTTGAGGCGGGAACAAAGGTGGGTGTAATGGCCATGGAGATCACACAAAGCATATGAGTGGTTGGTGTGAATAGGCTTGGGGTTCGTGGCCGCGGTCATGGAAGAAACAAAGGCTTCAGGGAATGCGACATTAACCATGGGCTTGAGATGAGGTAGTTCAGAACAGGTATGGGTGGCGTGACCGACAACATCACACAAAGCACACTGGGTGGTATGCTTTGGAGGCCGAGGAGGGGTAGGGTTTGTCAAGGCAGCCTTGTCCTTTGATGCCCCCCTGTGAGCTTTTCCATTCTTACCTGAAGCGGTTGCAACAGGAGGTGGACCTTGTTGAGGTGACTGAGGCACTATTGCAGTGGGAGAAGTCATGGGGACTGGTTGAACTCGGGTCAAAGCAAGATAAGGTTTGGGTTGACCAGGTGAGGTAGCGGTTGGAGGATCAAGGTAATAGGCAGGAATCCCAAGGGTCAGGTTAGGAAGAGAGAGGGTGGCCATGACGGGTACCGTGGACACTCCTGGTGAGGGAGCTAAGAACGGTATTTGACCAGCGGGGTAATGGCCAGGAGGAATGGCTCCAAAATGGTTGAGACCTGGTGAAACCAACCCAGGAGGGTAGAGAGGCACATGGGTATTAGCAGTAGGAGAAGGGTCATAAGGGAGAGGTCCGGCTGGCTGAGGCGTAGGGCTAGGAGCGGGTTGCAGCGGGCGAGGTTGAGGTTGCTGACTAGTCGAGGCGAGGTGCGTGAGGTCGGCCCAAGATGATTGCATCATGCAAACATTCGCTGAGCTGGGATTCGAGACAAGAGGAAGAGGGAGACCAGGGAAGGTTCCAAGCAAGGAGGAGTCTTTGTAGATGCCGGGGGAGGCACTGGTCAAAGAATCGATGGTTGGCTTATTAGCTAGAGAAGAGATGATTGACTCAGGCGAAGTCTGAGATTTTGGCTCATGATATGTCAATTGGTCAACGGTGACTATCTTTCCATTATGAGGGAAAAACATCTTATGGTGGACTGCGGATGGGACGGCAGACATGGAATAGGTGTAACTACGCCCCAAAAGAATGTTATAGTCAAGAGGGGCATCGATAACTTCAACGTCAACACAAACAGTCTTGCCCGCAAGGGTGATAGGACAGTTATGGAAAAGGCCGATGGGTTGGGAGGCATGGCCATCCCACGCACGAAGAGTGATCGTGGGAAGGGCCAACTCAGGAGATCCGAGTTGTTTCCAAACCGAAGCGGACATCACACAGGTGGATTCCCCCTCATCAATGATGCACCGGGAAATGTGAGCGTTCCAAATTTTGACTGGGATTTGGAAAGCTACAGAAGCAGGAAGAGGAGGAGACTCTAATTGATGGGCGTCGAAAACAATAAATTGGTCATTTGCAGGATCTACAACACCCAGGGCAGATAGTAGAGCTTTTATTTGAGAAGGGCACGACTGGAGGAGTTCCAGCGTTGAAATGGCAGCAGGAGATTGTGCCAGCTCATCTACTATGCTATATGCATGGGTAGCTCGGTCAGAAGCAGCATTTCGGTGTAATGGTCCCTTAGGAATCTTTCTATGAACCTCAGATTTGGGCGAAGGGATAAGCAAGGGACTATTAGTTGTCGAAAGAGGCTTTGTAGAACTGGAAGAAGGTGACTCAGCGACAGATGGAGCAAGAGGCTGGGGGTACGGACTGGATGGAGTTTGAAGGTTATGGTCAACGGTTATAGGTTGGTCAGAGTTCATCATGAGGATCTGGTAATCAGAGGTACCAGATGGAGGAGGTTGAGTGGTTACTGATTCGTGAGGTGGTTGGGTAGCCACAAATCCCTGTTGTGCGTACACCTTCACTTGAGGGGGTGGTGACTGCTGTTGTGGGGGTTGAAAAGAAAAGGGAGGCGGGGGTGCGAATGCTTGAGGAGCTGGAGCACTACGCTATGGGTATGGATGATAATGAGGTTGGGTAATAGTGTGGTAAACTGGAGGTTGGGTAGAAAGAGGAGGCATGCTGGATCCTGGATGCATGCTACCAGGAGGGGGAGAAGTGTAGGAGGTGGTGCCCCCTCCCCCAGGAAAACCATAGCTCATGGGAGGTTGAGCAGATGGATGAGAGAGAGCTCCAACAATACCGTCGGTGGCATGAGGTGCCCCCGGTGTGTTAGTGCCACCGAGTCTGGGGAGGTCACGACGGACGATATAAACATAACCAGATTGAACATAGATCAGGTCATATTTCAAGGCTATTTGGAGGGCGGCTTCTTCAGATTGAGGAAAATGGGATGCGACATCTTTGCTGATGGCGGGTAAGAGAGATCTAAGGAACCAGTCCATGTAGACACGGTCTTCGAAGGTAGGGGCTTGACATAGGCTCTTTCTTCTCCGCCATTCTTTAACATGATCGAATAGGCGGGTCGCAGACGATTGACGGAAATAATTCAAAAGTTCGATATCGGTGTCATAACGAGGGGGAAGCTGGAAATAAGATAAGAAGGCACGAGCAAGGGTCACAAAGGTGGTATGGGAAGAGGTGGGCTGGTCAACATACCACTTAAAAGCTTCGCCTGTAAGCGTGCGTTGGAACAACCGAAGATGAATGGAATCATCGGTGATGGAATTGGAGGGACACCACATGTGGAAAGATCGTATATGGTTAGAGGGATCTTCACTAGCAAGGCCTTCGAACTTGGGAATGTCGGAGGGGAGCTTGGTTGGCATAGTAGGCCAACTAACATCATGGCGAATGGGATCATTAATCAGCTAATTGAAGTCAGGGAGACTGAGGCCAGCCATATAAGGAGTAATGGGGCAGTCGAGGTAGGTCCCGTAGGGGTTCCACTGGACACGGACCCTGTAGTAGAACTAGGGTTAGGGCTAGGTCCGTAACTAGACATGGTGAAGGTAACAGGGGGGGAACCAAGAGGAGGGGGAGAACCCAAACAATCAGAGGAAGAGGCGGAGTGCAGACTCGGGGGAGGACGTTTTCGATAACGATAGGAAGGAGGAAGTCGACCAAGCAGAAACTGAGGGTGAAGGCCAAGAAGTCTCCGAGAAAGGCACCTTGGGGGCGCAATGATGACGGAAAGAAGAAAAAACCGACGAGGGCAGGGAGAGACAAAATCAAGGGAGGTCAAGGGCAGAAAGGTGCAGTGACAATTGATTTTAAAGTCTTTTCCAAACGGTGTTAACCAAGCACTTGTTTACTTAGGGTTAGTGTGTGTCATGCGTTAATTTTACTTGTTTAAACCCAGATGTTTTGAGAGTAAAAGAAAAAGTGTGCTGTGTAACTGAAAAGAAATCTGCAGTAAATAAGACTAAAAGAACAGAAAATGAACAGCTACCAATGCATCAATCTAACCCAAGAAGGCGGGTCTCTCAAAACTAGTCTATAAGAGGGAAAGAACTAAGCAAAGCACACTAAAAAGAGGCCAATAGATCAAATGTCTGGAGGGGCTGGGATCTAAAGGAGAAATCTGCTGAAAATTGGTGCAGAGAACAACAAAGAGGCATAGGGAAGGTTGCTGCTAAAAAGGACGAGATAAGCTAAAAATAGGAGAAAAGGCAGTGGCCTTAGAAATGGACCCAAACAAAACGATATGAGGTGATTTGAGAGGGAGAAGAGCTTATCTAAAAGGATTTGAAATGGAGGTATCAGATCTGAGAAAAATAAGGCTGAAACTCTGAAAATTCAGACTTCTGAAACATGACTCTCCCACAAAACGTGGAGGGTACTAGAGCCCTAAGGGGAAAGATTCCCTCTTAGTTGAGTAAAACAGAGAAAGAATAGGTCTAAATGGGCGAAGACGGAGGTCAGACAACCCTGACAGAGGTTCAGAAAAAAACCCATAAAATTTTTAGAAAAATTCCAGAAAAAAGTCCACGTCGCATTTTTTGACCTGTTTTTCGCTCAGGTCGCACTTTTTGGGCTTTTTTCCGCGACCTAGGATGCACTTTTTGGGCCAAAAAGTGTGACTTGCACTTCCGGTACTCTCAGCAGCAGATTTCAGAAAAATTTGTCGTCTCAGCTGCGGCTGATGTCTGTCACTTGCGCAATAAGGCCAAAAACATACGAAAGTTAAAAATTTGACTGTTTAAATGGTTTTAGGGGTGAAAATCACCATAAAAATAGGAAAAAAAAAATGGAAGAGAAACCTTAGGGTCTGAAATAGCTGTATATGCAGGAATAGATAAAACGACAGTGGTCGCAAAAGAAAACCTGTGTGGAGTCGCCAATTGCTAGTATGAATCTTTCGTCGTAAAAGATCACTTTAGCTATGCATAACAAATAGCCCTAACATCAATTATGGCCGCAAAATACCTTTAAGATTGCTGCACAAATTCAGATCTAAGCACAAAAGATATTAAGCAGATAAGAAATAACATAGCTCCATAGATCCAATGAACAAGACAAGAAGAATGTATATGAAAGAATTTTGTATTATATTAAAGAATGGGGCACCTGTGAGGAAAAAAAGAAAGGTGTTTTCCAGTTCTCCTCAGTGGGATGGGTTCTTGGAAGTCCTCAGTGTTTCAAATCTAGCATTTCTCTCTCTTATGGATGTGGAAAATAAAACATAGAACTTAATGGGAGTTCACAAAGAAAAATAGAAAATGGTGACCAAGAGAAGATCCAGAGTGATCTAATGCAATGAAGGTGACTAATGAATGGGGAAAGCCCTCCTATTTATAACAAAATATTGGGCGGTCTAGAACTCGGTGCATGAATAAAATATTATTAATCAAATTCTAGAAGCACCCTTTAGGAATATTTTATTATATTTGTTGGAGGGAAAAGGGTTCTTGACTTGGGTCAATTCCTTTATAATAAATAAATAAATGGTTTATTTATCATTTTAGGGAAGTGATGGGAATATAATTAAATAAATAATGGTTTATTTAACTATTTATGGATGATTTAGTCAAATTTAACTAAGAATATTATTTAAATAATGATTTAAATAACTTATTCTTAGGGAATAATTAAATAAATAAAGATTTATTTAATTAAGTTCCTTATTTTGGGTTAAATATGACCAGGAAATATAAACAAATGAGTTATTTTATATGGTGAAAGCAATTTTACTTAGGGTAAAATTGGTCTTACATGGTGTACTTGGGTTCATCTAACAATAATAGGTTAGATGACCAAAAAATGGTGTAACAAATGTAATGGACATAATGTCCCAATTGAAAGATAAAGGGATACCAATAACTGTCCCATTTTGTATGACGAAGAATGTCTTATTCATATATATATATATATATATTTATATTTTAATTTATTCTATTGCGTTCTCCGTTGTTGTTCTCAAATGCACTAATAAAAATTTAATTCATATGAATATTTTTATAAGATATATATATATATGTTGACTTTTGATGAATAATGAATTTTAAAAAGCCACAATAACTATGATATGATATAAAAAATTAATCCAAACATCACATTCAAATGCATTGGGGTGTGTTTGTATTCTTAAGTGTACCGGTGCATTTTTATGACCTATGGGAACCACACAAATACTAAAACCAATTAAAAATATCGAGGTGTTTGTGCGGTACGGTGCACCGATGAATTTATATCTCTATACGCACCAGTGTCATTTTACGACATATGGGCACTGCTTGAACACTGATACCAATTCTAAATCTCGGTGCATTTGTATGATACTATGCACCGGGGCGTTTTTGTGTCTATACCAACCGGTGCATTTGTAGGACCTATAGGCACCACACGAATACCGATACCAATTATAAATCTCCGTGCATTTGTGTGATACTGCGCACCAGGGCATTTAAGTGTCTATATGCACCAGTGCATTTTTATGACCTATGGGCACCGCACGAATACCAATACCAATTATAAATCTCGGTATATTTATGTGACACTACACACTAGTTCGCTGATACGACGTATGGGCACTGCTCAAATCCCAAGACCAATTAGAATGGCCCTGTGCACTGTATCACCAACACTACACCCGGTGTTGTTTTATACATTAATGGCTTGGTGCATTTGCCTTCGACCGCTTCAGGGCGCCGGCTACAGGTACGCACTGGTGCATTAAATCCTGATTAGTGCACTGGTGAAAAAAACATCCGTAATTGCCTCTGGCTGCCCTTTTTTTTAGTTGTGTTGAATTTCCATTAAAATATATGCCAAAACTTCTATAACCATAAACGGATGTTGTAGAAAATGTTTTTTTGACAATTTTGGCCAATTTTATAACACTAAAAACCTTCTTTATAACCTCCGCTAGATGGTCTTTTCCTTGTAATGGTTGTGCATATTTGAAATTGTATATTTATGCTTTAAGCATCTTCTACCTTTAGTTTTTTGTTTGTGAGGTCTGAAATACATGGACTTCTGAGCCCTTGTACATTCTTATTCAACTTGATTATTGAATCTCCCCTATCGATGGTTTTAGTTTGAATTATATTTATCGCTATGCTTCCAAATTATTTCAATCGAGGATTTTGTATTTAATATACAACTACATTTGCATTTCTTTTTTGTAGAGGGTTTTGTGCCTCAATATAAGACTATGTTATTTATTTTCTTTGTCGAGTGTTTTATGCCAAATGGATGATGATAACTACTACTGCTAGTTTTCTGTAGAATTTGTGTTACTTAATTGATTTCGATGTTGAAATTTGTTACAGTTATAATTTAATGCTACTACTATATTTATGTAGAATCAGGGACACTTAGTTATTTTTTATACCGAAATTTGTTACAGTTATAATTATTGAATACTAAGGGAGTTTGTCTACTTGTTTCACATGGAATTTTTTTGCGTTCTCATATCATGAGATATTTAAGAGAATGTTATTATTTTGGCTTCCTATTTGTTCATCGTTTCATTATGTGACTTCCAAGACATGATTTCCCAGGACTGCTGAGGTGCAAGGCTAACTTTTCCTCTGGAAAATGTCCCCTCTTGCTTTTTAATAAATCTAGGTGATTGGTCCCTACTCGGCTGACTATCCTTACAATGTAAAAGTTTACGCTAAGACAAGTTGAATTTACGATTGCTGATACAATGTTAATCCTACCGAATATTTGTCAAGAGTTAACAATTTCTAGTCTTCAAGTTAGAATGAGAACTATTTCATAATTTATAATGCTACAAACATTCAAAAATGTATTGATTTCTTCGGTTAGAAACAACCCATACTTTCTTTCTTTTATGCATAACTACCATACTAGAACTGATTACATAATCCACAATATCACATACTTATATGTTACCTTGTCCACTTATTCACAGCCACACACCAGGATCTGATACACCACCCAACCAATGAGACCAGCTTCTACCGCGTCTCTCCCCCGAACTACTGAACACTTTATATTCAAGGCAAGTTCTGGTGTAAGGTTAAGGCCATCTCGTACCAACCATGCTTGGTACTTTTGATCATACATCCCTGATTTATCAATTCCACTGGTTTACTCCACCAGATCCATAATTTTGAGTAGTCTTCCACTCTCTTTAGCCCTCAGGTACCTTTGCCCTCTTAGTCTCCTTCCTTTAAGAACATTTTTCATGAGGAAGGTTTGGCCAAGAAACTAGTATGTCTGCATCCCATAATTGTCCCAAATACCAGCATGATTTCTCTTTGAATCACATCCATCGTGGACTTATGAATGAAAAAAATTATTCTTGCACATAATAGTATAAATATAATTATTTAACTACTCAAACATAACTAATTAAAATAGTTTCTAGTTAAATAGTTAAATATTAACCAAGACTTAGTAAGTTTACTTGTTCCTTTTACCAGGGTGTATTACCTCTCCCCCCTTGAGCCAAACACCATCTCGGTGTTTCTATGACTCAAAATAAGCAGGATAAGCCTCCTTCATGAACTCTTCATCTTCCCAGGTAGCTTCTTCCAGGTTAAAGTGCTTCCATTTCACTTTATTCTAGGTGATAGCTTGCTTCCGCAATGTTACTTTTGTCTGATCTAGTATATGTAAGGGTTCAACCAGAAACTCCCCATCTGGTTCGACCTCACAAAATTTATAGACACAGTCAACTTTTAGTTGAAAATAATTAATATTATTTTATATTAATGGAGAAATGGTTACACAAGTTGTAACGTATCTCCTTAGTTTAGGATTAGTTCCTACAATTTAGGAGTTTGTTTGCAACTTCCTAATTCCTAGTGTTGTACTTAATAATGTAATTCCTCATTCATGAATGTAGAGTAAACTCAGATTGTTCTCTCTGTTTGAGTGCAGTCTCCAGGTGCAGTACTCACCTGTGAGCTGCAACTCCTTCTTTTTCAATTCAGTGTCATTTTTATCTTGGTATCAGAGCTCAGAGTAGGGACAGCCTTAATTTTTTTTTTTAGGATGCATCATTGATTACAGAACCGTAGTGGCGGAAGAGCTTACAGAGGATTTCATTCAGGTGGACTGCAGTAACACCTGAAGACAGGTCTCAGATGACTGATCATCTCTGAGCGGAAGAAAGGGTTGGCGCGGTTTTTTCGCGAACAGTCGCGCCATTGGCACGGGTTTCAGGGAGATAAGCGCGCCAGCGCGCCAAAATACGCTATTGGCACGGAAGTACACGCAAAATTCGTGCCAGGGCTAGTAACTCGCACGCATTTTGATTTCGGCACGGATTTTTCGCATCATAGAAGCGCCAGGGCTGGGACTCGTGTGCATTTTGATTTGGGCGCAGATTTTTCGCATCAAAGAAGCGCCAGCCTCTTTCTCTTTGGGAAGGTCTGCAATTTTTTTTTTTTTAGCAGATTAGACTTGCTCGGTGGTGGCACATTGAAGTTCCTGATTTGCTCGGTGGCAGCAGATCGGACTTGCCTGGTGGTGGCACATTGAAGTTCCTGATTTTCTCGGAGGCAGCAAATAGGACTTGCCCGGTGGTGGCACATTGAAGTTCTGAATTCACTCGATGGCAGAAGATTGGACTTGCCCGGTGGTGGCGCATTGAAGTTCCTGATTTGCTCGGTGGCAGTAGATCGGACTTGTCTGGTGGTGGCATATTGAAGGTACAATTTTTTTTTGGGAAAACAGTGGTCAGGATCTGGTATGTGGTGATTTTTTTTTAGTGTGTCCTGCAATTATTCAGTTGGGTAGAATTATTCATCAGAGGATCAGAAATTTTATCAGTCCAATATGAATAACAGTATAGTATCGCATCTCCACGAGTCTGGCAAACTCGATGGATCGAATTTCTCCAACTGGAAATTCAAGATACAGACTTTACTTGAAAGCGCAAATGTGTGGTCGATCGTTACATGAAGTGAGCTGAGACCAGGATCAGCTGCACAAGAACAAGACTGGGATAAAAGGGAGACAAAAGCAAAGGTCATATTAAAGATGTCCGTCAAGGACAATATTATCCCGCATATTAGAGACTGTAAATCGGCCACTGACATTTGGACGATGATTAAAAACCTATACCAGACGTAGAATACAAATCGTGTCTTGTCACTCAAAGGCAAGCTGTTTGCGATGAAGATGGAGGAGAATGAGTCCGCTGCTGGATTCATTGCTAGAGTCAAAGACCTGAAGGACAGATTGGGAGATATCAGAGAGAAAGTTTCCGATTCGGATCTGGTCACAATCACGTTGAACGGAATGACAGATGAATACCAGATGTTTATCACAGGGCTGGAAGCAAGGGAGAAAGCCCTTACGTTTGAAGAGCTGACAGGGATTCTGCTACAGGAAGAAGAGTGATGACAAAATTTGAAGTCGCAGAGCAATTACCTTGCTCTGATAGCGAAAAGGAGACAGTATAGAGGGAAGCAACCACAGCAGCAACAACAACCACAGCAGTAGCTGAGAGGAGCCAACACATTTCAGAAGAGACTGTTTAAAGGTATGTCTACTAATAATTTTCCCAACAAGAAATGTTTTTACTGTGGAAAACCTGGTCATCAGATTAAAGAGTGTAATAAGAGGCAGGTAGATGAAGCAAGAAATAAACAGAGAAGGCATAGAGGATACTTCGTTGAGGAAGATGAGGATCATAGCCACGAACTTCGACTATTTACAGCTGATTATGCTCTTTCAGCTTCAAAGGGAGATGAGGACGACATATGGTATGTCGACTCTGGTGCATGTAAGAAGGACTGGTTTGAATGTCTTGAAGAAACTTCATGTGGGTCGAAAATTTATTTAGGAGATGATAGTGGATATGAGATCAAAGGATATGGTGACATTCCGGTAAAATTACCTAGCGGTAACATTAGACACCTTAAAAATGTATTGTATGTGCCTGGAATTAAGAAAAATTTGATCTTTGTCTCAAAGATTACTGATCAGGACATGCAAGTTCAATTCTTTAAGACTAACTGTGTCATAAAGGATAGCCAGATAAAAACAGTTGCAACAGGAGTGCGCGTGGGGAGCTTGTACAGATTAGACGTGAAAAGTATGACAAAGCAAGCAATGGTTGCAACTGGATTGACAGCTGAAGATCTCTGGCATCAGAGATTTGGCCATCTTAATCTGCAAGACCTCATCTTACTTCAGAGAAAAGGTATGGTTGATGGACTCCCTGTTTTCCATAATTTTAAGTTGGATTGTGATGGATGTACATTAGGGAAAATGCATAGAGAAGAGTTCCCTTTGCATGTTAATGGAAAAGAAAGAGATATCTTAGAACTGGTGCATACAGATATATGCGGACCTATGCAGACTAGGTCATTAGGAGGTGGATATTATTTTCTCTTATTTACAGATGATTGCACTAGGTTCTCATGGATATACTTTCTGAGTAAAAAGAGTCAAGCCTTTCAGTATTTTAAAGAGTTTAAATCTATGGTAGAAAACCAGACAGGAAAAAGGATAAAAATTCTCCGCTCAGATCAAGGGGGAGAATACAGGTTGGGAGAATTCATGAATTTCTGCAAGCAACATGGGATTATTCAACAGTTCACAGTGCCCCACACTCCTCAGCAGAATGGAGTGGTAGAACGAAAGAACAGAACTCTTGTGGAGTGCGCAAGGAGCATGCTTCAAGGTAAGGGTCTATCAAATGGTTTTTGGGCAGAAGCTATTAACATTGCTGTCTACTTAAAGAATAGGAGTCCTACTAAATGTCTAGGCTTCAAAACCCCTTTTGAAGCATTGTTTGGATTCAAACCAGTAGTGAGTCATTTAAGAATATTTGGGTCAAAAGCTTATGCTCATATACCTAAGGCAGATAGGAAGAAGTTAGATCCAAAAGCCTTGAAATGTATCTTTGTTGGATATGGCACTGAGTTCAAAGCATATAAGTTATTTAATCATGTGACTCATAAGGTTTTTGCAAGCAGAGATGTCATATTTCATGAACAGGTTGAAGAAGGAAAGGATGACTCTAACAGTGATTGGCACATTCCATTGCTAATGGAAGAAAACAGTGAGGATGATGAAGTGCAGGAGAAGAAACAAGAAGAAGAAGTAACAAGTATTGTAAGCAATGATGCAAGCCCAGAGAAGGCTGAAATAGACAGATTTGAGGTAAGTCCCCTACCAAGGAGATCAAGTAGGAAGACTCAATTACCATCTAAATTGAAATACTATGCATTAATGTCAAAGATTTTGAACATTGTAGAACCTGCAAATTATGAGGAAGCAAGTAAATCTGATGAATGGAGGGCTGCAATGCATGAGGAAATAGAATCAATAAACAAAAACCATACTTGGGATTTGGTTGAATTGCCTGAAGGTAAAAACCCCATAGGATGCAAATGGCTGTACAAACCTAAAATAAATGTAGATGGGAGTATAGCAAAACTTAAAGCTAGACTGGTTGATCCAGGTGGATATTGGTGGCCACCCGCCTATTCCACTTGGGCCCCCACCATTGTCTCTTTCAGTTTTTCCGTTTTGGCATAACTTACTATTTTTAGCAGTTTTTCGGGTCCTGAACTTCCGGAGCCGTTTTGAGGCCCTAAACGACATTTTTTGGGTATGAAAGCGCCAGCGAATTTTCTGATAAAATTTGTCCCGACAGCTGTAGTCCTCGGATAGAGCTTTCTAATGATGTATCATATGCGTCAAACGGAGATAGTATGCCAAAGTTACGTCCCTGGGAAGTTGAAACACCAATTTACCCAAACGGGCCCATAGTTTTGGCGCTTCATCTCCTAGGGTTAGGTTTTTGGGATGTTTAGGGTTCTCCATTGTTTCTCAATAATAAATAGGCCCTCGCGCCTCATTGTAAAGCAGTTTAGAGGTCTGTAGCCACCACATCTCTTCTCAGAGATAGCTACCAGTACCCTAGCTAGTTCTATTTCCATTGTCTGTAAGCAAATTTCAGTTCTTTGATATTAATGAAATGAAGTGTTATTTTCGCTGCATCTCTGTATTTATGGTTATGTGTTTATTCTGTTGCGTTCCTGCATAAATCCGGATCACTGGTAGCAAAGGGTTACTCACAGCAAGAGGGAATAGATTTCGATGACACCTTTGCTCCTGTAGCCAAATTAAACACCATTAGAATGCTAATTTCCTTAGCAACAAAACATAAATGACAGCTACACCAGCTAGATGTTAAGTCTGCATTTCTGAATGGTGACTTGAAAGAATAAATTTATTTAGTTCGGCCTGAAGGTTTTGTGAAAAAGGGGCAGGAACATCTTGTTTGTAAATTGAAAAAGGCACTTTATGGTTTAAAACAAGCACCCAGGTCGTGGTATGAGAAGATTGACTCATTTTTTGTACAGCATGGCTTTCATAGGAGCTTGAATGATCCAAATCTATATACCAAGTTCAATAAACAGAGGCAAATTATTTTGATTTCTTTGTATGTAGATGATATGATCATAACAGGGGATGCTAACAATTTGATCAAAGAAATCAAACAACAGATGTCACAAGTGTTTGAGATGAAAGATCTCGGAAATCTACATTACTGCTTGGGATTGGAGGTATGGAAAGATTCTGGACAGACTTTTCTTACACAAGGGAAGTATGCCAGAAGCTTGCTGGAAAGGTTCAGAATGGAGCAGTGCAGATCAGCATCAACACCATTGCAACAGAACTTAAAGTTGAGCAGTGACGATGGCACTAAAGAGGTGGATGCCACTATGTATAGACAGCTAGTTGGCAGTTTGATATATCTCACTACAACTAGACCAGATTTGGCATACTCTGTTAGTATGTTGAGCCAGTTCATGTCGAAACCACTCGAAAGTCATTGGGTCGTAGCAAAAAGTGTGTTGAGGTATCTTAGTGGTACTAGTAATTATGGTATTTTGTACACTGACACTTCTGATGTTACTTTAGCAGGTTTTTCAGATTCAGATTGGGCAGGTAACTTGGATGATCGAAGGTCTATCACAGGTTACGCTTTCAGCATTGGATCCGGGGTCATAGCATGGAGCAGCAAAAAGCAAAGCACTGTAGCCTTGTCTTCATGTGAAGCTGAGTACCAAGCATTATGTGCAGCCACATGTGAAGCTATCTGGTTGAGAAGACTTCTCAACGATGCCGGAGAAGAACAGAAAGAATCAACTATCATCAAAACTGACAACCAGAGTACCATCAAGCTTGCATATAATCCAGTTTTTCATAAAAATACCAAGCACATTGATACTCAGTTCCATTTTGTTCGAGAGAAACTACAGTCAAAAGAGATATTTGTTGAATATTGTAAAACTTGTGACAATATGGCTGATATATTTACTAAGCCTCTTGGGCGTGTAAAGTTTGAATTGTTTAGAAGGATGCTAGGAGTTCAGGATAATCCCTTCTCCATTAAGGGGGGGAGTTGAAAATAATTAATATTATTTTATATTAATGGAGAAATGGTTACACAAGTTGTAACGTATCTCCTTAGTTTAGGATTAGTTCCTACAATTTAGGAGTTTGTTTGCAACTTCCTAATTCCTAGTGTTGTACTTAATGATGTAATTCCTCATTCATGAATGTAGAGTAAACTCAGAGTGTTCTCTCTGTTTGAGTGCAGTCTCGAGGTGCAGTACTCACCTGTGAGCTGCAACTCCTTCTTTTTCAATTCAGTGTCATTTTTATCTCTTTTAAAACCAAAAACAAAAATTAGCATTAATTGAGGTCATTATGTAAATGTATATATATCTTATTGCAAGGTATACTTACTTGTATATCCTTCCAACTAATCATATGCCTAGGGTCATAAATATTTTTTTTTTTTCATAATGAGACATGGATTGCATTATGTATTATTATATGGCCACGCAGGTGTAACTGGAAGGATACCGGTCCAATGCAGGCCAAAATATGGAAAGGGCCACAAAAGAGAGGGGCTATTTTGGGACATCCCCTCCATCACAAAGCTCTCTTTTTCAGTTTAACCCGTACATATGATAAAATCATAAGTGTGCACACACAGAAAAATTAATTTATATTACACAATATTGCATCACATGAATACATTAAAATATTTATGGTGTTGGTGAGATTCAACCACTTGCAAATATTGCATTACATGAATACATTAAAATATTTATGGTGTTGCTGAGATTCAACTACTTACAAATATGAATAGGGAGATTGAGATATTCTTTCAACATCCACTTACTAATCTCCAACTAATTCTAATATAAATATGGAAAAATTATCTTACAACATTCTCCTTAATTCTTACATAGATATTATAAAAAATGATATTGGTCATCTTCATCAGCGAATCGTCCGAGTCATATTTCGTGGAAGATGTTTCGTGGAAGATCTTGTGCAAGCTGTCTCGTCTATTAGAAATATCAGAACGAAATAGAGGAAGACTTGCAAGCAAGTTGCAAAGGAATACCAAGCTGCCACAAGATATTGATGGACAGGGAGCAAACACTCCCGCTACAGAATATTGGAGTTACGCAAGAAAGGAAGAACAAATACGATTTATAAAAGGAAGAACAAATAAGATCCACAAAAAAAAGCACCTTGGAGAAGAGCGCTCTACGAGGTTTCATATTTAAAAGATTTGGGGCTGAAGGAGTTTAAGAGGTTAGAATCCTAACTGTAATTCCCAATATTAGCTTAACTATATCGATAAAATATCATCTGAAATTTTTGCATCTTTCAATTACTTATAAAGATTAAAAAAAATAAGATTAAACTTTAAACCACTTCCTCCTTGACCCAGAGCGGTGAAATGGATCAATGCCAAATAATCACCCAATAATTCAATAAATAACATCTTTCGATTTGGTTTCTCTATCAAAGTTTCTTTTTCGATTCATTTTTCCTGAAAAATGATACATATCTTTCATTGGCCTGCATAGTGCACTATTTTTCTTCTATATCTTTTCGCTCAAACAAAGGGTGGCGTACTCATGTTCGATCTGGTTTTCTTTGAATAACCAACGACGAAGGCCTTGTCCCTGGAAGTATATTGCAATGGGTGCATAAAAAGGTTACGAAAGCAGAGCGGATGTTCCCACATATCCGACTAGTGTGGATGAAAAACTAAATTATTTTCAGAAAACGATATTATTGCTACAGCAGTAACGCAGGAGGAACACCAGGATTGTGGGTTTTCTGGATTCTGGTCGAGCAGGGAGGACTAAATTGGCAAACGAGTTATATAGTGGCATCAAGCCTATTACAATCAATCATGTTTTAGTGAGTTGTTCTTAGAACCTTAATTTCAATTAAATATTACAATTTTAAAAACATAAAAAAAATTCTTGTCTCTGTGATCATTGAAATAAATAAGAGGAATTTCTGCTATGATCATCAGTTGTTGTAATGAAGTAGAAAAGATATCTGGTGGTGTTGAGATATTGAGATCTTTGAAAGAGTTGACGGGACATTTGACTGTAAAAGGATCACGAAGAGGTTGGCTAATAGAGGTAAACAAATTTACAGTTTTTTTTGCAGCTAACGGTTCTTGCGAACTCAAGATTGATGAACGTTTTTGTGCTTCCAATTTCATTTCATTGAATATATTCTAACTCCTTTTTTAAATAAAAAAAATGTCGTTATAAAGTAGCTAAATAGATTTAGAGAGGTTGTTGGTTAAGAAGATGATTTAGTTGTGTGCAGTATACGTTAATATTTAATAATAATTTATTGCATTCTAATTAAAAAATAAATAACATAATCAATATAGATAACTTAAGCTTTAATTACAGAAATTTAATGTAAATTAAACTATATATATATATTTTTTTGGCACACATGAATTATATTTGCAACATGGTGAAATTTTTTCCACATAGATTTTATACCTTGGAAAAATAAAATTTGATGGGAAATAAAAAAACGTTATTTTATAACATAGAAGTTATTTTATTTTATTTTGACAAAAAAAAAGCATTTTAAAACATAACAAAAAAGCTAACATAATTTGTCAATATAGGGACTGAAATTCATTATTTTTGGGAACATCTTTTTTTTGGTACATTAAATAAATAAATAATAACTAATTTTTCCAATTAATTTGAATAATAAATTAAATAAAAATATATTTATTCATTGAATAAAATATAGTTGGGAGTAACTTATCGATAATTAACACAACCATATAAATTAAATGATTGGTAATCACCAATAGACATCTATATTAAGCATCAAAACACATTTCATTCTACATCTCACATTGCTAAATATTAAAAAATATATAAAAAAATAACTAAATTTTAAAAGAATATATGAATATATATATATTCTTAACCAGGGATTTCACTTCACATACATATTGAGTTACAATATCTTAGCTTATCAATACTACATGTCCACAAAACCATAACTTAATTATGACATTATATAACTTTATTTATTTAATTAATTTAATTAAAATGATAGAAAATGCATAATTATATTTGACATAAATCTCAATTTTTGATTTGTAATTTTTATTAAGAATATTTTAAAATATGTAAAATCCTTTCCAACCACTTAATTGTTAATGATAATTAAACTAAAAAATTGAAACCTTATTTCCAAATAAAATTCCTATCAATTTAATTCCTTAATTAAATTTTTTTATTCAATAATAAAATATTTAATATATTAGCTTTAAAATATCTAAGTATATCATTTCACACATTCAAATTAGTTATAGCAACTAGGTGTAGTCTAACTAATTGATGAAATTATTATTTTCTAAACGTGCGGTGCCAAATCATTGCTCAAGGATACAGGCCTCCAACTCTGATCACCCAGAATACCACCATAGTTGGGATCATTGTGGGCTTCCACAGAGTAGGCTCGTGATCTGAAGTCCACGTTTTTTCTTTGCCAGAGAGGGCAATTGTGATTCCATTTGATTAAAACAGGTGAGAAACTTGGAGAGTGTTCAAACACTCATACAAGCCCTGAATATTGAGTCATTTGAGCATCAAATACATAGTCTTTCACACTAATGGGATGGTTTCAACCATTCCTTACATATTAGGATCTGAGGTCTAAGATTAGGGTCTCAAACCTATCTTCATCATAACAAATATCTAAGTTTAGCTTTTTCCATTAATTCCAACACTCCCCCTTAATGGAGAAAGGGTATTGAACAATAACATACGTCTGTTGGTCTCAGTCTCAACTAGGCTTAATAAAAACATAAAACCTTGGTAACAAAGGTTTTCATTTTGATCTTTTTGGTTGCGAGCCCATTCTTGTTCATATCGAGGTGAGGCTTCAACTTCAATTACCTCGCCATGAGGTAGTGATAGATCTTCAACTCATTTATTCCCCAATGATGGAAAGCTTGAACTCTTATCCTCACCCCTCTCACAATTATGACAAGCTTAATAGGAGAATGTTTTATCTCACTATTTCTGGTGTCACGCATGTGAACTTTAGCGAAGGTGTCTTCAACATTTATGGATGCAACTTCTGTGTTGATTTCATAAAGACATAGTGTTTCATGCCATGCTTAAAGAAAATTCAATTGCTCTTCAAACTTTGTTGCTTCTTCTTTGTTGTTTTTGCAAACATATTCACACACATAAATATTCATGAGATCATCATAATTTAAATTCACTCTACCTTTGTCTTCTTCTGTCACGTCTTTGCAATCAGCTTCATGTGGCTCCTCCAATTTATCTTCAAAAGTTTGCTCCTCTTTACATCCTTCTTGAAGGTCATCTCATGAGTCTTCAATCTCAGGATCTTGCATAACAGATTGTGCCTCTTGATTCTCGTGGCCATCAAAGGAACCACATTGTTTTTCTCAAAATCCAAGTATGCACACTACTTCTATTAATCAAACAGAGTTACATATATACATGGAGTATTGTCTCAAGATAGGGAAATTATCTTGGATGCACAATAAGTTGGTTGAGAGAATATCTCAACCTCACACCAAACAAGGAACATAGATTTAGCTAACTCCTATGGAATAAGAATAGACTCTATACATAAAAAGTCACAACTGAAGACAAGTAGTTATTACATATTCCAACACACCCCCTTAATGACTACATGTCTCAATATTAGTTCTAAAAATCTAGTTCTGGTAAAACATAACAAAAAATATATGTCGACGTCCATACAAAGGAGCAACCATTCACCAGAATGCATGGGTACAAACCACTGCAACCACTAGTCTCGTAGCATGTCCTTCGCATACATCATTCTGTCAACCATTATCACTGCATACGTGTACATGTATCTACAGATACCCCTCCAGCGGGGTTTTATCGGATGACCCGTAACCATGCTCTTCCTTCATTGTTGAACTCTCACCGACAGTAGATCTGTCTTAGATCTCTTCAGCAAAATTTTATTGGATCTCTTCATCGGCGACCTTTCACAAGATCTCTTCATCGACAAACTTTCACTGGATTTCTTCATTGGTGACCTTTCACCGTATCTCTTCATCAATGGACGAACACTGGCACAAACCTATTTTCAATCCACTTCACTGTTACACGTGGTTTTTGGCTGACCACAAACTGACACTACAAAATGGTTTCTGGATGACCACAAACATGTAATTACAAAGCGGTTTTGAGATTACCATGAACTTCACGGGGATACACATGTCTTACAAGGCTTACAACACAACTCCAACTCTTGGATTTATCAGGTACATACTTTACAAGGACCACTACAAAAAGCATCCTAGACTTGCTTACAATTAAAATGTGTGTCTTATAATACAACATGCTATTGAGTCTATTCCAAGAAACTCACACAAAACAAACTTTCACTTTTTTTTATCCATCATCCTTTAAATGTTGTCGCTGCTCCTTTACATCATATTTTTAAATGTTCACATCTTGGGCATATTTGTCTTTGTCAATTAAAAACTTGAAATTCCATCCTTAACCTATCATTTGTTATAGTAGTCAATTCTAACAAAAATAACTTCATATTGAGATGACTAATCTCAATATGTATATTAATTTTTGTTTAAAAATACTTTCCACATTAAAAAAAAAAATCCCAATTACCCAAGCATACACTAAGAAATATATTCGCTGAACAAATTCACTCGCTACACAAGCATCATCTTCATTGCACAACATGCAAAGCCAAATGTCATGGGCCAAATGGATCCCTTACTCGCCCAATTCACAAGGGCATGTAGCTTCGATATCACGTACTCTACAAGGTTCAAAATCCCTATGGCAGAAGGGGTTGTATGGAGTTGGCCCTATGACGTAAACAACGAGGATGAACCCGTCGCTTTAGCCATAGTCAACGCAACTGTATGCGCCATTCTTGATGACGAAACCATAGCTAGTCGAGCATTTCTAGGAAACCTCATGTTTCTCGCTCCACGACATCTTCCATTTCCTGTTACCTACTGCAGATCAACACCACGATGTACTCCAGACATGGCTTGCGGCTGTCTCCTTCAATACCGAAAACGAGTGATGGCAACCAACCGACAGAAAAACTCTCGAATCTTCATGCAAGAATTCCTCAGACATTGCAGTGTATCAATCTGGTGCTCTATACTTTCTTTTTCGATGAAGAAAATCTCTGAATCCAGCAAACCATGAAATTGCAAGCGGGTTTTTTTAACGTTAAAAAGCTGCTTCCAGTCATTTTCTTCAAAACCAGATTGTGCACCAAAATAGAAAAAAGTTGCAAGTATCCAAGAATCACTGTGTACAACAACCAATGATAACCAATATTTTTCTTATTCCCTCAATGTTTCTCTTGCAAATTTTTTTCCCAAAACTGGCTCGGGAAGTTCAGGAGGCACCTCTTCTGCAGGTAGATTAAATTCCCATGTTTCATTTGGAAATCCATAAAGTCATATATTTTCCTTATCTGAATCAAATTTCCAATAAAAATCCTCCACATTGTTGGAATTAATTTCCAACTGCCAGCAGAATGGGGGCGACAACGTAGAACGGGTTTATTGGCAGCACAACAAAGAACATCGGCAAGGTAAGTCCGCGGGGGTCCATCAAGCCGGGCAGGCGGAGGAGCATACCCCGTCGGACTTGCTGACGTCAACAACAAGGGGGCCCACATGTTATGTGCCCATTATACTTTGGGTTTAAATTTTATTTGCCCAGCGTATATATTTTTTGAAACAATTTTTTTTATAAATGTTTTAAATGTTGTTTGTTTTAAATATGGGTTATATATATATATATATATATATATATATATATATATATATATATATATATATATATATATATATATATATATATATATATATATATATATAAACCCACATTTTAAAAAGGCCGTGAAGTGAATGTTTTTATGAGAGCACAGCAGTGCGGGAAGGAAGAAAAGAACAGCAAGTAAAATCTGTCATCAATGCACTTATCAAGCGGTGCTGACAGAAGTAATGAGCCATAATGAATTCAAGCGGTGAATTTTTTGTGGTTGAATTTCAATTAATGACATTGAATGGCATTAAACAGGGCTGGGATATTTGCTTTGTAAAACACAGAACAGAGTCATATTGTCATGTAATGTTTTATATATGCACATCAGCGTATTTTTAAAACAGAGACAGAGAATAGATTTTATGCACAATAGTGTATTGTTTGAAAAACACAGCAGAGTGTTTTGAAAAACAGAGTACTCACAACAGTGAATGTTGTTAGTGAGACAAAGTGTTATTTTTGAATAATAGAGTGATAATTATTGAACTGTGTTTGCAGCAGTCAAAATTATTTTGTAATCCCTCTTTTGAGGAAGAATCTGTAACAGCAGTTTTTTTTATATGAAATAGAATTTTTTTTATGTGAAACTCTGTCACTGTGGAAGAAATTCTAAATATTTCTCTGTGTTAAGAGAAGGCAGTTTTATTATTTTGGAATTCAGCAAAATTCCAACATGGTATCAAAGCCAATCCAAGCTATTTGAAGGTCAAATAAGCTGTAGGAAATGAATTCTTTGTTGCAGCAGCTTCTCCAGCAGTGTGAAGACTCAGCCATAAAGGATTTAAGGTATTTCTCTATACAGTTTTGTGTCACTGTTGCAGAACAGTTTGTTAATTTTTAAACACAGAGTAAAGTGTTTTTTATCATAGTTAGGAGTGTAGAATGGCTGGCTCCAGCACTGGTATGAGTTTGGGAAATATCCATCTCCCACAGTTTAATGGGAAAAATTATGATTACTGGTCAATAACTATGAGGGCTTTATTTACCTCACAAGAATTATGGGAATTAGTTGAGGATGGCTTTGAAGAGCCAGCAAATGAAGTAGAGTTTCTTCGTTTAACTCAGGCAGAAAGGGAGTCATTGAAGAACAATAAGAAGAAAGATGCCAAGGCTCTTTTCTTCTTGTATCAAGCAGTGCATGAGAGTTTGTTTCCAAGGATATCAGCAGCTAAGAAATCCATTGAAGCATGGGAAACTCTCAAGACAGCTTATCAAGGTATGGAGAAAGTGAAGACAACAAAACTTCACTTGCTGAGGAGAGATTTTGAGACTCTCTGTATGAAAGAGTCATATAATATTGACTCATTCTTCACTCATGTGATTGGAATGGTCACACAAATCAGATCTCATGGAGAGACTCTTGAGGACAAGAGGATTTTTGAAAAACTCTTGAGAAGTTTACCCTCAAGATTCGATGTGATTGTCACCACCATAGAGGAGACCAAATATCTCACAAAGTTTTCAGTGGATGAACTTCATGCATCACTGATGACCCATGAACAGAGATTGGGTAGGAGTGAAAACTCATCTCTAGAACATGCTTTTAAGTCCCAGATGTCTTTCGGAAAAGGAAGAGGGCAAGGCAAAGGAAGAGGAAGAGGCAGAAGCCAAAACAGAGGTGGAAGAGACAGTCCAGCAAATGCTCAAGGAAGGGGCAGCAATCCAAATCACAGCCACGGCCAAGGCAGCAACCAACAGAATGGTCAGCAGAATGCACAAGGACAAAGGTATGACAAATCCAATGTCCAATGTTACAATTGTAAAAAATATGGTCATTATGCTAATGAATGTAGAAAGAAGAAACAAGATATGAGAAGTGAAACTAGTGCAAATTTCACAAAAGAAAATAGCAGCCAAAGTAATTTGTTTTTAGCTTGTAATATGGCTGAAGAAAAATATGAAGATTTATGGTTTCTAGACTCCGGTTGTAGTAACCATATGACAGGAAACTTAGCAATGTTTTCTATGTTAGATGAAAGTGTGCAGTCACAAGTCACACTAGGAACTGATAGCAAAGTTTCTGTTATGGGAAAAGGAGATGTAAATGTTTTAACAAGATTAGGTGCAAGGAAAACCATAGCAGATGTTTATTATGTTCCAGGAATGAAGTGTAACCTCTTAAGTGTTGGATAGCTTGTCCATAAGGGGTATAATGTTTTCTTTTATAATGATGTTTGTACCATCATGGATAAACCACCCAGCAAACTATGTATTGCTGAAGTAAAGATGACAAGGAACAGGATGTTCCCTCTCAGAATGAGAGCAGACTTGAAAAATGGTGAAGAGAAAGCAGCAGTTTCACAGGAGACTTACCAAAGCGAACCAAAGGATGATAATTGGTTATGGCACTTGAGATTTGGACATCTCAACTTTGGAGGTCTTAATCTGTTGAACAGAAAAGGTATGGTAAGTGGTTTACCATTGATAGAGAAACCGGACAGCCTTTGTGAAGGTTGTATTCTTGGGAAACAACACAGAGAAAGTTTTCCTTCCGGGAAAAGCATAAGGGCAAAAGCACCCTTAGAGATTGTCCACTCAGATGTGTGTGGACCAATGCAAACTCCATCACTTGCTAGCAGCCACTATGTCTTAACATTCATAGATGATTTTACAAGAAAAACTTGGGTTTACTTTTTGAAAAAGAAAAGTGAAGTGTTTGAAAAATTCCGCAATTTCAAAGCACTTGTTGAGAATCAGAGTGGGCTGCATATCAAAGTCTTAAGGACTGATAGAGGAGGTGAGTATATATCTAAATATTTTCTACGGTTTTGTAGAGAAAATGGTATTCAAAAGCAGTTTACACCTAGATATACTCCACAGCAAAATGGAGTAGCCGAAAGGAAAAACCGAACCATAATGGACATGGAGAGGAGTATGCTTAAGGCAAAGCATTTGCCTAATGATTATTGGGCTGAAGCTGTACATTGTGCAGCGTATATTTTGAACAGGTGCCCTACAAAAGCTGTTATGAACAAAGTGCCGGAAGAGGCATGGAGTGGCACAAAGCAAAGTGTCACACATATGAAGGTTTTCGGATGTGTGGCTTATGCACACATTCCGGATCAGCTAAGGAAGAAGTTGGACAGCAAGGGGGAGAAATGTATTTTCATTGGATACAGTGATGAATCCAAGGCATACAGGTTATATAACCCAGCCAGCAAGAAGTTTCTTGTGAGCAGGGATGTTCAATTCATTGAAGAGGAAGCTTGGGATGGAAGCATAGAGAAAACAGTGAATGTTAAACACTGTTTATCTCATGATGAAAATGATGATGAGTTGGTTGAAATACATCCCCAAACAGCAACACCAACAAGAGAGCAGCAAAGCACACCCTTGAGGAGAAATGACAGTGCTTCTCCAAGCACACCACAAGGAGGAAATTCAAGTGCTTCTTCAAGTACTTGTACACCTACAGAAAGAGGTAAGAAATTCAGAAGTTTGAAAGACATTTATGAACAAGATATAGCTAATGAAGGTATCAATTCTTTGTTTGCTTTATATTTTCATGTTGATGATCCTGTTCATTTCGAAGAAGCTATCAAGGATAGGAAATGGATAGAAGCTATGGATGAGGAAATTAATGCCATAGAGAGGAACAAAACTTGGGATTTGGTTGAACTCCCAAAAGGTAAAGATGTCATTGGTGTTAAATGGGTCTACAAGACCAAGAGTAATGCTGAAGGCAAGATAGAGAGACACAAGGCAAGGCTTGTTTTCAAAGGCTATAAGTAGAAGCATGGCATAGATTATGAGGAAACTTTCGCACCGGTTGCCAGAATGGAAACCGTGAGAGAAGTGTTGTCCATAGCAGCACAAAATAAATGGAAAGTTTACCAAATGGACGTGAAGTCAGCATTCCTGAATGGAGTGTTAATGGAAGATGTTTACATTGATCAACCTCTTGGTTATGAAAAGAAAGGCCAAGAGCACAAGGTATGCAAGTTGAAGAAAGCTCTTTATGGGCTGAAGCAAGCGCCAAGAGCGTGGTACAGTAGGATAGACTCATATCTACTAGAAAATGGTTTTGAAAAGTGTGAGGGAGAACCCACCCTCTACATCAAAGAACAAGATGGTAAAATTTTGATTGTAGTCTTGTATGTTGATGATGTTATTTTTACAGGTAATGATGATTGCCTTATTGAACATTTTAAAACAGTCATGAAAGAAGAATTTGAAATGACTGACATGGGTTTGCTGAGATACTTCTTGGGAATAGAAGTAGAACAAGATGAAAATGGGACTTTTATCTCACACGGAAAGTATGTTAATGAGGTACTTGAAAGATTTAACATGCAGGAAAGCAAAGCAGCAATCACTCCCACAGTGATGGGATTAAAGCTCAGCAGAGAGGACAACAGCAAGGATTTTGATCCTAGTTTATACAAGAGCATAGTTGGCAGCCTCATGTATTTGACTGCAACTAGGCCGGACATAATGCATGCTGTTAGTTTGATTTCCAGATTTATGGAAAAGCCAAAGGATTCACATTGGCAAGCAGCAAAAAGAATTTTGAGGTATGTTAAAGGTACTAAAAGGTTTGGTATTTTTTATACTTCTTCAGAAAATTCAGATTTAGTTGGATACACTGACAGTGATTGGGATGGAAGTGTTGATGATCGGAAGAGCACTTCCTGTTATATTTTTCATATGGGTTCATGAGCCATTTCATGGGCTTTACACAAACAACTGCCAGCATGTCCACAGCAGATATGGCAAACAATAGTACAGTGGCTGGCAAGTTTGACATGTGAATAACATAGTCATCAAGCAGTTGGTGAGACATGACATTATGGCTGGGTTAGCTGTCAACACAATGTCTAGTACTAGTTTTTTGCAGAGGACAAACAACATTGACATACACCCAAAGTTTGCTCATGCATATCAATACAATGGCTAGGATTGTCACACAACATTGGTAAAGAGGATCAATTTGCAGATATCCTCACAAAGCCACTACAGCAGAAAAGCTTTGAATATTTCAGGAAATGCTTGGGTATGCAAGAAAACCCAGCAGTTGAAATTAAGGGGGAGTGTTGGAATTAATTTCCAACTGCCAGCAGAATGGGGGCGGCAACGTAGAACGGGTTTATTGGCAGCACAACAAAGAACAGCGGCAAGGTAAGTCCGCGGGGGTCCATCAAGCCGGGCAGGCGGAGGAGCATACCCCGTCGGACTTGCTGACGTCAACAGCAAGGGGGCCCACATGTTATGTGCCCACTATACTTTGGGTTTAAATTTTATTTGCCCAGCGTATATATTTTTTGAAACAATTTTTTTTATAAATGTTTTAAATGTTGTTTGTTTTAAATATGGGTTATATATATTATATATATATATATATATATATATATATATATATATATATATATATATATATATATATATATATATATATATATATATATATATATATATATATATAAACCTAGCACATTGTAAAAAGGTCGTGAAGTGAATGTTTTTATGAGAGCACATCAGTGCGGGAAGGAAGAAAAGAACAACAAGTAAAATCTGTCATCAATGCACTTATCAAGCGGTGCTGACAGAAGTAATGAGCCATAATGAATTCAAGCGGTGAATTTTTTGTGGTTGAATTTCAATTAATGACATTGAATGGCATTAAACAGGGCTAGGATATTTGTTTTGTAAAACACAGAACAGAGTCATATTGTCATGTAATGTTTTATATATGCATAGCAGCGTATTTTTAAAATAGAGACATAGAATAGATTTTATGCATAGCAGTGTATTGTTTGAAAAACACAGCAGAGTGTTTTGAAAAATAGAGTACTCACAACAGTGAATGTTTTTAGTGAGACAGAGTGTTATTTTTGAATAACAGAGTGATAATTATTGAACTGTGTTTGCAGCAGTCAAAATTATTTTGTAATCCCTCTTTTGAGGAAGAATCTGTAACAGCAGTTTTTTTTATATGAAATAGAATTTTTTTTATGTGAAACTCTGTCACTGTGGAAGAAATTCTGAATATTTCTTTGTGTTAAGAGAAGGCATTTTTATTATTTTGGAATTCAGCAAAATTCCAACACACATCCGTAGTGAGGGCTTTGATCAAGACATCTCGATGTGCTTTGAAATCTTTAAAAAACGTCGTCCACAGAGCGCCGAACGAAACAACTGCCTTCATTTTTCTTTTTTATGTTATCGAAACCCTGACGAGGCATTTTTGGCCCTACATTTATTCTACAAGAAAATAAGTGAATGATACATGATCATTCCAAGCTTCGAATCACAAAAACACATTGTCTGACAACTAAAAGTTATGACTACACAGGCAGAAATACGAAAACAGATCAATCATGGGCAACAAGAAGAGATAACAAACCCTTTCCCTCAAAATTTTACAAATCTTGCAACTCTAACAACAACGATTCTAGTTGGAAACAACCTCTGGAGGATCCATGCATGCAGCTACACACGAAAATGGCAAGATCGTAGCCTCTCGACCCTCGCAAGGACATAACATTCAAACTCTGTAACTCCAAATCGATCACAGTCTCACGCAAAACAACAAATAATGAGTTTGTGTGGGGGTTCTAGAATGGAAAAACTTAAAAAAAAAAACCTAAACCAAAAAATATAATTTGTCTCTTATTTCCCTCAACCCAAGAGGGGCCGAGGTCCAGTCCCAAATGGACTCTGATGCCAACTTAAAATTTGAGCATGCACACTACTTCTATTAATCAAATAGAGTTACATATATACATGAATTATTATCTCAAGATAGGGAAGCTAACTTGGATTCACAATAAGTTGGTTGAGAGAATATCTCAACCTCACAAAAAACAAGGAACCTAGATTTAGCTAACTCCTATGGAAAAGGAAGAAACTCTATACATAGAAAGTCACCACTCAAGACATGTAGAAATTACATATTCCAATACTTTTTACAGTCAATTTTTGCTAAAATTTGGTAGAGGCTTGGCCTGCAAAGTTTAAGTGTCTAAGAGGCCTTTTAAAGTATTGAATCCATTAAAAAGTACATTTTAAAAAACAATAAATCAGAATCTTATTTGAAAGCATATTTTCGAACCCAACAATTTATTTTATATATTAATTAAAACAATGAATCTAAAAAAAAATTATTTAGATTCCAGTGTTTATAGTGAAAAAACATTTCCATAATGAAAAAAAAACAACTAAATCCACCTAACATTTTTAAACTAGACTTTTACTCATACACCATTTTTAAACTAGACTTTTACTCACACCATGGTAAACTAAGCAATATCTTGTTACCATGGAAATGGTTTTAAATCCCCGTCTTAATGCAATATCTTGATGCCATGGAAATGTTTTGAAATCCTCATCTTAATCACAAATATAATACATGATAGCGTTGTTTAAAAAAGTCATTAATTCAACTCATAACATCGATTAGTGTAATTTGAATACATACAAAATCATATATTACTCTATTAGTTTGGTATAAGAAACAGAATTAATATATTATTTTATTAATTTGGTATAAAATATAAAATTAAGTAAAATTTATTGGTATACATGTTATAATTTTTTCAATTTTGGGATATAAAATTCTTTTTTTTTTTTGTGATTAATACTATTTATAGCTAAGGGATATTTTGACAAAGTTAACTTTTATTAAGTATCCTTTATGTTGAATTATTTTATATGGTTAAAATTGAGTAAACTATTTGTGTTGCATTGCATGATTACTTTGATATTTATAGGATTTGATTACAAATTCAAGGTGCGTTCATATCAAAAATATTTAATCCTTAATTTCTTCCATAGCCTCCATGCTACATCAACTTGTTTGATTAAATACTATATGTTCATTAGAATTAATGTTGGTCATGAGTGGTTAGTTGTTGGTGTCTTCTTGTAGGCCCTAATGTGGTTCTTGGCACTTATTTTAGAAAGTATTGTGTACCATGTGTCATTGGAGCTTTGAGACATGGTCATCAAATATGTTACTTACGACTCTAGAAAACCATTTTAGCTTTATATCCCTTCATTAAAAAATATTTGGTCATTTTCAGTAGTTTTTTAGATAGTTTTATGGCACATTCAAAAATTCTACAAGTTACAAATATTAGAGATATATCATCCCACTTCTTCTGAGATGTTTTAATTCCAATTAAAACCCCCATGACATATTTCATTGCATTTTTATCCCTGTTTCCTTCCTCTTCCACCTAAAATATTGAATTGTTGAATTTTACCTAAATATATATACCCATAGTTAATTTTAAAACCCTTCGCCCCCTTAATATCATCCACTGTATTGAATTATATTTTTACTATTTTTAAACAACCAATATGAATGCATGTACTATTATATTGGTTTTCTAGCACATTTTCATGCATTGGCATTGGTCATTTCCTTTATTATATATTTATGATTCTTTTTCCAAATTCTTCTGTAGATATTCCTTGCTTGACTAGAGCCATCAACAATTTTTTCCGTGCTCTATGTAACATATTCCTAGTTATTGCATTTATTTTCATTACATGTGATCCTTTTTGTTTATATTTGGCATGCAATTATTGAGATTTCATTCCCATCATCTCACTCAATGAAAAGTGTTTTCAAGCCTCTCCCATTGATAAAGTTTTTAATCGATCATTGTCATATAATCAATTTCTCTCATAAGAAACCTCAAATTAGCAAATAATATAGTACTACCAAGATTATTTGTAGCATGCCCATTTCTTGTTTGAATGATGTTTTTACTTGACCTTTATAGATGATATTCACCCTTTTTCCTTCCCTTCAATGACCATTTCAATATTTATTTTTTTATGTTGGTATTTCTTTGTTTTCCTAAAAATAAAACCATGGATTTGTCAAGCACAAAGATCAAAAAAATGGTTTTGATAGATTCTATGTTCAAGAATCCTAGTCTATTCATTACTTTTGGCTAGTGACAATTATGTACTTTTATACTTTCTTATCTTCTTATATCTATCCTCATTGTGAACAAACTTTCCTTTTCCATTTCAATCCTCAATGTGAAGAAGGGGTCCAAATCAATATTTTCATGTTTGATCCTCCCTTGATTGTGTGTTGTATGACCTTTATTATTTATGCACTCCTTAATTACATTATTATGATAGGGGTCTCAAACAAATTAACAAATTGGAGGGATAAATTTTTAATATAAAAATCATATCCCTCAAATAAATGGAAAAATAGAGTTAATAATACTAGTGTTTGGAAGGTTATTTTCACTCCAATAGAAGTCCCACTTGATTCAAAATGAATCAAAATGAATCATCAACTTTTTTGGAATGAAACACCCTAATTGTACAACATGGTGGCTTGGCCATCCCAAGAAAAGTGAATATGCATTATGCCTCACTCGTTTAATTTTACTATGCATATTTTCCTAACACTTTTTACTTGCGTATATGTTCTAAAAATTTAATCAAAACCAACACAATATACAAAATATATATGTAAGATGGGTGGCAAAACAATTACCTAACACCTCACTTTTTATGCACGTATTGTACAAGTTACAATAAGAGCACTTGGATTGTTTATACAAGTTCCCCTAAGCACTTAGGTTCCAAAATAAAACAATGTCAACAAGTATCCTTATCATTCGTCTATTGTTACACTACTCCTTTATCATGCACATCAAGTTCGCAATGTTCACCTTGCTCCCAAATCCATACCTCATTAGCACACAACTCACCTAAGTCATTGTAGATTACCTCGAACTACCACTGCACTCATTTCCACAAATTTGGTCCCTGGTCAATTCAGTCATGCCATCCACCCAATTTGACTCTTCTTTGTACCAATACTACAATGACTCAATCACTTTGATCATGCCAACTTGTCATACCATCCTAGTTGTGTAGACCTATGGTCATGTGAACTGTAACCCATCCACAAATGTGGAACCATGCCAAAGCACTTATGCAGTGTCAACCAAGCAACCCCTGAACTCGCCCAAATGTGGGAGTGTTCCAAACTTTGTGATCTATCACATATGAGAACTGGCCTTTTGTCTTGAATCACACGGCGCTCACCTTCTACTTGTGTGGATATCCTTCCACTCCACCTTGTTTTTTCACCTCTTTCAATAACCTATATATGATTCATGTAATTCATTTTCATCATAGACGACATCCAAAAGAACTTGTTGTCTCCAATTATGCTTAACCTTTTTCCTTCATCCATGACATCCTAGAATGTCCAAGTCTCGTGCCAGTAGAAATCCCAAATTCTTCTCTTAGAAAATTTTGAGTCTCTTTGTTGAAACTGTAACCCTTATGTGAGAAATGTAACCCCTATATTGTCTTGGACTAAAACACTTCCATGATCTCAACACAACTACCCTTGAACTATCCCAAGTGTTGGCATGTTTGAAACTTTGTGATACTTTAACTTTGTGATGGAGGGGATGTGTCAAGTTGGCCCCTTGCTTCTGTTGCGCTTCCTATATTTTAGCCTGCATGGGACCAGTAGCCTAGACCAGTTAGCCTTTCCTGGCCATATAAGAATACATAATGTATTCCATGTCTTATTATTAAAAAAATATATTTATGACCAGAGGAATATAATTAGTTGGAAGGATATACAGGTAAGTATACTTGCAAGGATATCGATTTACATTTATGTAATGGCCTCACTTAATGTTGATTCTTGTTTTTTGTTTTAAAATTTCATTGAGTCTGTTGTGGTTTGTTTGGTGCACGTATGTACGAAATCGCACTAGCTTAAGGGTTGTGGTTTACGCTGTTAAACTATTGGTAATAGATAGAAAGGAGTGGAGTCAATAAGCATACTATATAGAGGAAAAATCATGCAAATGTAAACTAAAAATTAAACTAAAACTAAACATAAATAAACAGAAGATCTAAATGATTCAAAAAACAAAAATAATGTAAATGGTGGCTCTAGGCCCCTCTTATTGAGCATTGGTAGTAAAAAGAGTGATAATTTACCCTCTTGCAAAAGGGCTCCTAGACAATGGTTCTAGGTCCCGATGGAAGGATGTTTTTATCCCAAGCTTGCCTTAGTGCAGTATCTCTCTCTCTCTCTACTGTGTGGAATAAACTTGCTAGGTGGCCACAATTGATTCCCCTCTATCTTCAGCTCCGGGTCACACACTACTAGTATTTCTTGGGCAATTCTGGCTAGCATAACAATGTGATCACCCATTCTTCATCTCATGGTGGATTTATATTGGAGATTTCAAATCCTCCTTCCCTCTCTTGGTACATCGAGGATGGTGACCCAAGAGAGGTTTATGATTCCTTTGTGTGCTCCAAATATTCCATTGTGTGCTCACATAGTGTCTGAGGAGGCATTGGTGGCTATCCTTAGACGGCTTCAAGTAAGGAGTGACTTGTCCTTTGATTTGTGTCGTCGTGGATAGTGACATTGCGCCACTGTCAGGAATTCATGTAGATCGGGAAAAAAGGCGTGCAAAGGGCACTCTTATCGAAGCATAATGCATGCAAATAACATTTAATACTAGTTCAAATTTGATTTTCCTCAAACCTTTGAGATTTTTGAATACTTTCCGGATTTTGTAATGTCTTCAACCCCTGTAAATCCTTTGGCTTGACATTAATTAATTTCATCTTCTTTTGTACTATTTTCCAGTGTTAATAGTTTCTCCCTAATGTGTGAGGTCTAGGAAGAACTCTATAGCTGAAATACATTATAGTTTCTTTTCTGTATCATGCGTAGAGAGAGAGAGACCTACGTGAAGCCTTGGAATTAAAAACACCCTGCACCATTTCCAAGAATGACCATGGCCTAAGGGATCCCTGTAAGAAAATATAATTTACAATACATATATAAATTTTCAATGAGGCGGGCATGTCCCATTCTCATGATGTTGTGGCTAGTTAAAAAAAATTGAGAGATATATGTTCTATCTGTATCACTAGTATGGTAGTGACGATGGCAGTTGTTGACAACGACTGCTGATGCCCTCCAGGGAATTTTTTCTTTGACAATAGGTGGAATATGGTACCCATATGCATAAACTTGGTATGGCATATATCTGCACATGGTACGCATAGGTAGTGGTTGGGAACTTCCCATGTAAGCATTGTTGATAGAGACGCTTATGGAGGAACGGGTCTTCGATGGTTTGATCAAAGTGCATGGTTGTAAGGTACAATACCATCTTGACATGAAAGCTTTTGTTGTAGTCAAATGTCAAGAGGATCGATGACATCTATGGACAATGATGTCTCCCAAGGTTCCACCCAAGGATGTCCCTTTGAAAGGAGATGGATAATCTGAGATACCGCTTCCTTTTTGGAATATAGGTGTTGAAGTCGACCAAAAGGAAGCCAGAACCAAACGAGGGGTTGCCGATAGGAGGGCTCGGGGACCTGGATGTGGTGGGTTTAACATAGGCATGTTATCAAGGGGTGATTGAAAAATAATGATGGGGATTCAGTGGCCCGAGGTCAGAGTATACTTAAGAAGCTTGTCAGTAGTCATAGTTATTTTTGAACGGGAAATCCCTGGAGCTGGTAGGACTTCCAGGGCGGGTGTGAATCGGCTATGAATGTTATGATGGTTTGTGTGTTGGGGGGTGAAATACTCCGACGAAGGGTGTTAAGGGACTAATTCCATGGGAGAAAATATGAAATGAGAGGGTGAAGGGTCGAAGTGCACCGTTTGAGGTCTTTGTAGACTTAACAAAAGAATAAAATAATGGGGTTTGGTTTGTACAAAACATAGAGACGAGTACCCCAAAACATGAAATTTTTCATTCACTGATGTTGTGAGGAAGGTGTTTTGCTGAGGGTGGGGTCCCATTGGTTGGTCTCATGTGTGGGGTTGATGAAGTGGATGAAAAAGTATCACAGATGGGATTATGCTGGTGGAGGTATGGTGGGCCAAATGCGAGGTGCAGTGGTATGCTATTTATCTGCTTATACAACCTAGTCATCTGGGAGGGGTGTTTCAGATTCTATGGTAAAATTGACCTTATGCATGATGAATGGATGGGCATGAGGTGCTTCCCAAACTGAAGTGGTATGGCCATGGCATCACTGATGTTGTGATGTGTGGTCTATTCTTTGTGACGAGCGCCATGGAGGGGAGGCTCTACCGACCAACGTAGATGTGTATCACGTGCAGGGTGAAGTGGTGATAAACATGGTCAAATATGAGGACCCTATGGTTTATTTCTAATGGAGAAATGATGTCAGGATATGCAGAGTATTCTAGGACTCTTTCATGCTGGAGGTAGAAAGATACCTACTCTGGAACTTTCAGGAGAAAATGTTGTGGATGGTTTGCGAGCTTTTCCTGCAAAAACAAGTACCTCAAGTGAAAGCATCTTCTTTAACTAATATTATTGAAAGTGATGAGCTTTCTTTTATTTTAAAAGGAGATGAGAGAGGGCATACCTTCCGGTGTTGAAAAATTATTTTTTTGGGAATGCAAATGTGTGGCATCGCTTTTGTTCGTCATGGAGTGCTAATTGTGGCACAACTTACGGTTTGAAGATTGGACCTTCTGATCTCTCATTATGGTCCTCCAAAGTTTTTGAAAAGGGCGATAAATAGGTGAATATGGCCCTGATTCAATTCATTTGTACTTGCTGTGTTTTGAGAGGTTAGAGGATTCTGTGTAGAATTTCTTGCCATTGCAATCAGCCAAAACACTAGGGACTAGCGATACTATGCTCGGGTAACCTTCATGATGTCCTACACTTAATTTTTTACAACTTGATGGCATCGGGGTCTGTACATACTGGGTTTGTACGGCTCTTGGGTGACTTTTTCTCTAGATTACGCGGGCGATCTAGGAAAAAGTGTGCCTTCTTTGTGCACAAATTTGGGGGACAAGCACGTGAGGGTGCTCTGTTCCTCAATTTTAGTGCACCTTAGGCGCGCTTGTGTAAACTACAAGCGTGCGCTAAGCATGCATGTCTGAGGGACAGAGGTGCAAAGGCCGAGGTGACAAAATATTTTGTTCTTTGCATATTTTTTAGTTTTTTTTTCTATGTACTCATGGGTACCTATGTTGGTGACAGGTTAGTGTGGAGGGAGCAGGACCGGCCCAAGATCCAAACTGCGTTAGCTAGTGATGCTGGGGCACGCCAACAGTTGGCACTATGGGGTCTTCTGAAGTTCGTTGAGAATGAATTTCTGCGGTCACAGGACCGATTACTATGGTACCTTATTCAACACTGGCGTAAGAGGCGTAACGTGTTCGTGTCTCAGGGTACGAACCTGATCATCTGTCTTGAGATGGATATATATTTTTTGAATGGGTTACTGCCTTAGGGTGAGGTGTTGAGGTATCTAGTCCCTACAGGTAGAGTGGACTTGGATAGATTTCAGAGGCAACATTGTGGTGGGGCATATCTTACAGAGGGATGCATCAACATTGCATCAGTTACAGATGTGGCAGAGCGGTGTGCTCTGGCAGTGATTGTGCGACTAGCGGGGTCATTTGCTCTACATCGGACGTCCAACCCGCAAGTTGGAGTTTTGCGCTGACTGAGGTCTGGACATTTTTTCAACTTTGTCGGCTTTTGTTTTGATGGTATGGTGTCACAACTGAACAAGGTCCAATGTGGATCTAAGTCATTTTTGTACGCCAGTATCTTATGCAACATCATGTATGAGAGGGTAGTGCTGTTGAGGTCGGTAGTGGCGGTGCCTGTTGGGGGCCATGGGAGCCACGTATAAGGAGGTGGGCTTCAGTGATGCTGCGAGGTGGTGGTGGCATGGTGGGGCATTATTGGAATGCCATGAAAAAGGTTTGGTTTGAGGCCAACCCACAGATATTATTGCCATACCCGTATCCGGGAATGGACTTCTAGGGCAATCCAAACATGGGTCTCCCGTTTGGTTATGTTTTGGGGCCTGCAGGTATGTTTTATATGTTTTCTGCATTTTTTTGTGTGTATAAGTACTTATGTGTTTTTCTAGTGACACTGACATCATTTTGGTTACTTGTGTAGATGTGAGCGAGATGGGTCGCCCCGTGGCTTGACTGGTGATCCATGATCCTCCGCAACGACCTCGGGGTGTTCAAGGAGGAGGTGATGTAGGTGGACCCGGTGGTGGTGTTGGCCCTTCTTGGGAGGGTAGTAGCTTTGCTACTAGAGAGGTTGTGGCTGAGTGAGCTCCTGCTGATGCGGCAGAGGCTCGCATTGTAGAACAGAGAGCTCAAGTGTTAGTTCTTGAGGATTTTCAGGGTCAAGTGGAACGCTTGACCCAAGGGATGCCTGCTCAAGGTTTCATGGATGAATTCAAGGAGGTATGGTTAGAGACTGTGATGGTCTGCGAGAGGGAATATCGGCCCACTCTACGTCGGGTGGCGATCACATTTGTGATGACGGCTCCAGTGGTGGTACCGGGAGCAGCGGTGGGTCTAGGTGCCCCTCGTGAGGGGGAAACCCCCTAGAGTATTTTTGTACAGAAGGAAAGCACCCATTATGAGGATGCTTCCCTTAGTTTTTTCACGACTTTTGTATCTTTGGGCTGGAAGTTGGGCTAGCGACACTATTTTTTTACTCAGATATACATATTGTGACATATATATAAGAGATATTTTTTGTGGCTCTACATGGTGTATCACCTATTTCGGTTTATGTATTATGTTATGCTGATAGATATATATTTTTTGGTTTTATGTATGATGGTTTATTCGAGATGCATTCCAGTTTAGGATATTTTTAGTTATGTGATCATCTATTTTATTTTGACTCCTTGGAACATGTGTAAATGTGATATAGTCAAATTGTCTTCTTAATCTTTTGGCAAGCAAATATTTTCTAAACAGATGTGTATCTCTTGTCTCAATGTTTGGTTTAACTACGACACTACTAACTCGGAATCAAGGTAGACATGCTTATGGCGTATGCCCTGATGGAGGGCGTCACACATAATTCCTATGATGGCATCATATTCTTCCTGATTGTTTGTTGCTGAAACAATGCACACACTGTTTGAGCAGAGTGGCGATCAGTCAAGGTAGTAAATGACCCAGGCAACTACGGCTAAAATTTGAGACCATCTTGATGCTCCATCAAAAAATCTAAAATAGGGTTCAGGTTGGTGATCCATGGTGATACATTGAGCACTTTTAAATAAGTCTTCAGGTCAAAAAAATTGAGTGGAGGGGTTTTTGTACCAACATTCTAGGGAAGGGCCGTCTTGGCCCTTATGGCTAGAATTCCTCGAGGTAAAGGCCATTGATAGGGTTATTGAGGGAGGTCCTGTCCAGTTCCGTCAAGATGTATGCCCCTTATCGGAGGTAGTGTTTAATGATGTAGGGTCCTTTCCACAAGGTTTCAAACTTTCTTGGCCCTGGGGCTTCTTTTGCGATATCATAGCAGAGGACTAATTATCCGTCGGTGAATGAGCGAGGGGTGATGTGGCAGTTGAATGATGATTTTACCCTTTTCTTATGGGCCTCGTTGTGTTGTAGCGATTGTCGTTGATTTTTGTCAACAAGCTCTAGTTGTATTAGACACTATTCTAGAGGTTGGGTATTATGAAGGAGTTTGATGGGAGCATGTAAATTTGGGATCTTACGGAAATATACGCAAAAGCGCAAGGTAACTTGGTTTCTAGCGATAGGAATGAGATGGAAATCCTAGGACGAGGGGATGACAAAAATCCTAGCACCGATATGTGCTGATACAAATCGTATATGGTGGACTGTGTCATCGGAATTTGGAGGGGGAAGAATCTTTGTAATGGGATTCTGTATGAGCGCAATGTTGGGTTCCACACTAGGATGGTCAATTTCTAGTAGGTGGAAATTTTTCCTACCACAGAGGTGCCTGAATGTTTCCATTAGTGTGCATCCCTTTGTTGTGTGATTTTGGGCTGTGTAGATAGTGCATGGTATCACTGTGCCAATAGAGTAGGTTGTGTGGGATTCAGTACTACTCATTGTTCCTGATGTGGACACTTGGAAAGGGTCTGTTCTGGAAGAGGTTATCTTTTGTTTCCATTTCTGTACTGTTGGCTTGGGTGCATCTACTTCTTTGGGGGAATGTAGACTCAACGCTTCCCTTGCTACTCTTATCTTGGGGAGGTGTACACACTTTATCATATACTGAGATTGTGAACAAATCTGGCAATAGGTATGTGTGATTTTCTCTTGGTTAGAGAGAATTTTTTGAGGAAGAGAAGAGACTATGCGGAGACTATTCGCAAGGGGCTTAAATTCTCTACATTGGTTGACTCGGTGATCTTTTAGATCACATAGTCCACATGTTATCCTAGGCTTGGTATGAGTCATGCTTGGTTGGTGTGTTGTATTATCTTTCCTGATACACCATTGCGAGGGAGGGGACATTGACCTAGCAATGTACTGTTTATGCCACTTCTGGAGGTTGTCGTGTCTCTTCTCTATGGTATTAATCATGTTGATGGTGGGACAAATTTGTGAGGCATAAATACAGTGCCGATCATAATGATTGGCCTAACATATAAGGAAAAATATCCTTAATATGAAGGTTCCGTCAAGCTGAGTTTGAGGTCTGGCGAGGAACCAGTGCCACAAGGCTGCTAAATCAGGAAGATGGATAACTGCATGATTTATCATTTTCCATAATGTGCACGCTCATTTTCGCTGTGGAGGGTGGTCAAGGGTAACTAGGGGTTCCTTAATCAGTCACTCTTCAATATACAAAAACATGATGGATCTTCTCGTCACATATTCTTGGGTTGTGGAGCTTCTTGTTGACTCCGCATCCATGTCATCTTCTTGGGAGAGGTGGACTATGGCAAAGCGCAAGCTACCTAGGGCTAGCCAAAATCAGGGGATGTAGTGACAATTCTCCAAAAGGTGATTTTCGGCGCATAATGGACATGTGAATTGTGCTGCCCGCAATCCAATGTAGTAAACCCTTTCTATAGGATACCATCTGTGGATGAGTTCCAGGGCTACACATTCTTCGAGGAAGTGACTGAATTCATCGCATAGCGTGCAACGTATAACGACCATGACTGGGGATCTTTCTTGGACCCTTTGTTGTTCCTCCTGTAGGTACAAGATGGTACAAGGTTCATTTCCGGATGCCTAGGTGGAGGAATCCTCTTTAAAAGATCGCTCAATGGCATGTAAGGCATTCTTGTATCGCAGAATCTCTAGGAAATGGTGGGTATAATGCCAGTAGTTACTGCAGAGGGCGCATGTGTGATTGGTACGCAACGCTTTTCCTTTACCCTTGGTGGTAGGTTCCTTTTTATGTGAATGCGGAATTGCGATGCCTGTCTCAGGTCCAAGGAGTGGTTTTAATTCATCCAAATCTGGATAGATATGGGGAGGGTGACCTATAATGTCGCATATGATGCAGACTAGTGATTCTCATTGAATAGCAGGGGTCACCATCTTCTTTCCTCTCTTTTTCGTTTCCTTAGTCGTAATTACCAGTTTTGCAATGGAAATTTCCTTTGCAGGGGTGGTTTCGACTATTTCTTAGATGGGTGGGGCCTCCTTGAGACTGAGGGGCTTTAATCTAGTGGTAGTAACATGGGTGGCTCCTCTTCATGCAGGGGGAGTGAGGTACCAAACTGGAATTTCCAACGATATGTTGGGTAAAACCAGTGTTGCCAAAACTTGCTAGGAGACGGAGCTAGCTGGGGAGTAGAGGAAAGGGGTTTCGGAGGCGGCGTAGGCTAGAGAGGTTGTCGTAGTCGATGACTCGGTGCCATTGCTACTTGTGTATCTGTCCTGACCAGCTTCGGTGCTTTATGTGGACATCATGTACACCGGAGCCCCTGTGACATCATGTGATAACTCAGGGTTTATGGGAGGATCTCCTAAGAATGATCCTTGAACGAACGACGGTTTGAATTAGCCAGAGCCATATTCTTGGTACTATGAGAGAGAATTCAAGGATGTGTCTACATAGGGTAGAATTACATCGGTGTTAGTTAGGGGTCACTTCTCGTTGTGCATCAATTGGTCTACAGTAATGATAAGGTCCTCGTGGGGGAACATCATAATGTGGAAGATGGAGGAGGCTATGGCAGACATGGCGTTCATATAACTCCGCCCAAGGAGTATATTGTAATCCAAGTGAGCATTTTAAACTTCAATGTCTATGTGGACCATCTTTCCAGCTAAGCAAACTGGGATGTTTTGGTAGAGGTCGACGGGGGTCGAAGGATGACCGTCGTATGCTCGAAGTGTGATGACTGAGGGTTTTAGCTCAAGAGAACCTAACTTCTGCCAAACATTTTTTGACATGATGCATGTGGATGCACCCTTGTCTATGACACATTGGTGGATAGTGATATTCTGCACTGACACTGGTATCTATAAGGCGACCATGGAAGGAAGCTGAAGGTGGCTTTGTCTAATTCAAAAGCCATTAGGCGCATATCTAAAGGGTCGATAGTGCCTAAGGTGGAAAGAAGGGATTTATGTTGTTTCGGGCATGACTGTAGTACTTTAAGAGCTGACATAGCGGTGAGAGATTATGCTAAATAATCTACGATGCTATAATTATTGGCCTCTTTGGAGTAGTTTCCTGCTCGCCTATTAGGTCCCTTTTCCATTTTCGACAATGGTTCTACAGACATCTTTGAAATGGTCAAAGGTGCAGTCAGGACACTGGTGCTTTCCCCTAACATATTGGTGTCTGGTGGGGTGTCGTTTTTGTGATTCTGTGTTAGGAAAAACATCTCTTCTCCAGTCATTTAGATTTCATGGTTTCTTTTCCTGGAATCGTCTATATTTTTTTGGTGAGTGTTGATCATCTCTTGGTTGGGGAAAGGTTCTTGCATCACGACTGGTTGCCGGGAAGATCCTCCTTGTCCTCGGTTACTCTGTAGCTTCTTTAGCTTAGGGATATTGGGATAGTGGTGAGTATAGTGACTGTACTCACCACATATCGAACATGAATGGTTAGTGCGAAGAGGTGGCCTTTTCCTCTGCCATTGGGCATTTCTCGACTCCTGGTTCTGATTTCGATTGCAGTTGCCTCTAGCCTAGGATCTTGGTGGGTGTTGTTGGTTGCTGCCCCCCTGTCCAGGGTTCCCTTTTTTCTTTTCTTTTTTTATTTTCTCTTTACCACGTTCAGAGGGTAGTTCTCCTGGTTATATTGGTTTGGTTGGTTTTCGGACGGCCGCACAAAGTTCACCTGTGCATTGTTTTGCATAGGTGGGTCATGTGCTGGGGACTGAGCGTAATGTGGTCCCTGGTTTGAATTTGACTGTTGGAGGGGCGTTCTATCGTCAGTGTTTCTTTATGTGTATTAACTCCCCTAATCTGGAGGATAGGGTCCTCCGAGGTGATATGCTAGTGCCCTATTGTTCAAATTTTGCTGAGGCATATGATGAATTTGAAAACCGGGTTGAGGCACGTTATGGGTTGAACTGTATGTGTAACCGGGGTTTTGACTGTTGCTACCTAGGTAACCTTGGGTCATTGACCCAATTAGCCCGTTTGCAGAGTTCGACGCACTTGAAAATTCTTGATAAGTTTGCAGGTGCAGGGCATTAGGTAGGATGTTCTTTATGTATTCTGACTACGTATAAATCAGCTCAAGCTTCTGGGCTTTGTTTTTTGCATCCTCTTCAGATGTGGGATTCTGCTATGCCACATCCTTTGAAACCTCTGCCATAAGAGTTTTCAAGAACAAATCCAAGAGAACTCGGTCATCTAGTTTAGCTTTACATAAAATGCGATGCGACCTCCATTCATGGAGATGGTCCGAGATATGGACGGCGTGGGTTTGTCTAAAATGAGTCAGCAATTCCATTCTGGAATCATGGTGAATGGGTAACTGAAAATATGTTAGGGATGAGGTAGCAACAGAACTAAAGGTTTCATTTGAAATAAGAGTGCCACTTCGTGGCTACTCCTATAAGAGTGTGTTGAAATAATCTCGACCGAATAGTGTCATCAATGATATTGTTCGATGAGCACCACAGGTGAAAGGTCATGACATGATTACCTAGGTCTTTCACTTGCTTCCCTTTGAACTTTGGTATATCTGAAGGGAGCTTGAGAGGCCATGTACGATCGTGTGCGATGGGGTCATTTGTTAGCTTGGTTAAATCGGGCAGATTCAACAAATCTAATAAAGGTGACTGAGAGGTTGACGCCATTGCAGTATGTGAAGACACAAAGTATTTGTTGGAACGAGGGTTAGTCTACAACGTACCCTGATGTGTGTTTAGTTGGCTTCCTGAATGGGACGCACTCCTCTACTCCCTAGGGGCCATGAGAGAAGTGGCATGTGGTGTGATGTTAGGAAATCGACTAGGGTTCCCAACTATGGCTGCCCCAATAAAGGACAAACCGATAATGGTGGTAGCATTCCATCTTTGACGCCTGAATGGAAAAATACCTGGAAACCCTCTCGGTAATGGGGGGAGGTCCAAAAGATGCTTGGATCAACGAGGTTCTGTTGGGACCTGTTAGGTGTCTCCCAAGTTTGGTTTTGGAAAAATTTGAGAGGATAGAGTCTATGATTAAAGCAAAATTCTTGTGAAATACATAAAAAAAAAGCGAAAAATAAAATAAATTTCCCTTTAAATTAATCTATGTGATCAAGCAATCAAAATGGTGGTTTTTGTTTGTTTGCGTATGATACTCAAAATCCTAGAAGACCTATGCATCCTCACACACTCAAAAGTAACTGGGCCTTGAGAATATTTCTTGCGAGTGCTGGCACAACGTCCCATAAGAACTAGCGATGCCCCCAGTCAGCTGAAGAGAATCCACCAAGGTAAGGGTAGAGGGTCTGGCGCTTGCTCGTACCATCACCTATAGGGAAAAGGTTGCCCTAGTTTTTTACCAGTAATGAACCACTGTCACATGTGAGCGTTCGATTCTTGGGCTTCTTCGCAGTCATCTAACAGTATTGGGTATCAGCCAAGTTAGGTAGCCCTGACTGATACCTTCCCTTACTGTACCTAAGCCTAACCCCCTCTGAAACATGTCTCTACTGCGCTCGGGTTTTCTTTACCGTGGGCTGATAGGTGGATTTGAAGCTCCCTAAATACACAACTTCTATGTTTCGATATGAATTATGGTCAAGGTGGCTTATTGGATGCCTACCCCCTTGATCCTAACTTAAGCTATAAATTCTTTTATGGCCCCTGTGAGGAGAATTTAGTGAGTTTGGTTAAGTTAGTTTTAGGTGTATTTGCTTTGCTTAGTGGGTGAGTGTGTGTGAGCACAAAGTGGACAAGCACATAGTTTGAACATGTGGATATTGATGATTGTTTACAAAATCCCCTATTTAAACTATGTTGTACATTTCCTGGCTCAAATGGAAAACATGTGCAGATAATCGGCCACTTTCAACTTTTCCTAGTTAATCTATGTGACTAACTATAGGGATATGGCGAATTGTGAATATGCAGCATTCATATTCTTACCTAGCATCACCAAAGGGTGCAAAGGTAGCAGATATTACTTGCTCTTCTATAAAAAATTCAATCCTAGTCCCGAAATTCCTAGTGCAAAAATTGAACTAAACTGAAAACTTTTACACTAGAAAAAGAAAACTAGCTATGCATGTGTGGTCTTAGGCCACTTACTTGGGCTAGTTATCTAGGTGTGTATGTACCAAAATTTGCAAAACATAAATTTTTCGGAATGCAAGTTATTTTTTCCCCCTTAATTAAAATATGTGTGAACTTTGCAAAAATCAAGTTGAAGTAAAACTGACACTAAGCCTACAAAAATCAGCTAAAAGTGAGCTTTAACAAGTTGCGGGGTACCACAACCAATGATGGCAGGTGTATTGGGGCCTGCCAAGCACCTTACAAGCAGGAAAAAACAAAAACTAGGGAGAAATTTCTTATTCTGTAATTTGCATGCAAAAGGCTAAAACGTGTGCGCTCTCTGCACTCGGGTCATCTTTGAACATGCGCCCTGCGCATCTGTGAGGAAAAAATGAACGCAAAATCTTGCAAGTCAAAATTTTTAGGATTTTCCCTTCTTTAGTGTGTCACTTGGGATGAAATAGGGACTGCAAGAGAGGTCAGGGGACATTTAGCTCCGCTGCACAACATAGACATAGGTCTCCTGCAAAAGAAGGCACAACCACATAAACTTGGTAATAAAACATTAGTGGAGTCTCCAATCCTCTTGTGGTGTGTTTGGTACATGTATGTATGAAATAATAGTAGCTTAAGGGGTGTGGTTTACCCCATTAAACTATTGGAAACTGGCAAAGAGAAGTGGAGTCAATAAGCATACTATATAGAGGAAAAAGAATGAAAATCTAAACTAAAAACTAAACTAAAACTAAACATAAATAAACAGAAACTAGGAACAAGTCAAACAACAATAATAATGCAAACGGTGGCTCTAGGCCCCTCTTATTGACCACTGGTAGTAAGAAGAGAGATAATTTACCCTCTTACCAAAGGGACCCTAGAAAATGGTTCTAGGTCTCGATGCAAGGATGTTTTTATCCCAAGCTTGCCTTGGTGCAGTCTCTCTCTCTCTCTCTCTCTCTCTCTCTCTCTCTCTAATGTGTGGACTGAACTTGTTGGGTGGCCAACAATTGAGTCCCCTCTATCTTCAACCCCGGGTCACACACTGCTGATATTTCTTAGGCAATTCTGGCCAGCATAACAATGTGATCACCCATTCTTCATCTCATGGTGGCTTTATATAGGAGATTTCAAATCCTCCTTTCCTCTTTTGGTACATGGAGTATGATGACCCAAGAAAGGGTTATGATTCCTTCGTGTGCTCCAAATATTCCTTTGTGTGCTCACATAGTGTCTAAGGAGGCATTGGTGGATGTCCTTAGGTGGGTTCAAGTAAGGAGTGACTTGTCCTTTCCTTTGTGTGGTCCTGGATAGTGACATTTCACCACTCTCGGGAATGCATGCATATCGAGTAAAAAGGTGCGCAGAGGGTGCTCTTCGCGAAGGATAATGCACGCAAATAGCGTTTAATACTAGTTCAAATTTGATTTTCCTGAAACCTTTGAGATTTTTAAATACTTTACGGATTTTGTAATGTATTCCTGCGATATAAATCCTTTGGCTTGACATTAATTAATGTCATCTTTTGTTGTATGATTTTCCAGTGTTAACAGTGTCTATGATATTCGGATGATCGAACCACACAGGGAGTTTCTTGTCGAACCCCTACGTATACTAGATCAGAGAGAAGTAACAATGTGAAAACGAGCTATCACCCAGGTTAAAGTGCAATGGAAGCACTTTAGCCTGAAACAAGATACATGGGAAGATGAAGGTTTCATGAAGGAGGCTTATCCTGCTTTGTTTGACTCATAGAAAGACCGGGACTATGTTTCTCTCAAGGTGGGGGATATATAATACCCCCTGGTAAAAGGAACAAGTAAACCTACTAAGTCTTGGTTAATATTTAATTACCGAACTAGAAGCTATTTCAATTAGTTATGTTCGAGTAATTAAATAATTATATTATATTTTTTGTGTCATAATAAAATGTTTGTTTCATAATTCCACGATGGATGATGCAAAGAGAACCCACACTGGTATTTGGGACAATTACAGGAAGAGGGAAGACTAGTTTCCTGCCCAAATTACCTCATGAAAAATGTCGTTAAAGGAAGGAGTTTAAGAGGGTAAAGGTACTCGAGGCTGAAGAGAGTGGGACACTGCTGATAATTCTAGATCTGGTGGAGTAAACCAGTGGAATTGATAAAGAGGTGGCATATGATCAAAATTACCAAGTCTAGTTGGGACTAAATAGCCTTAACCCTACAAAAGATCTTGTCCTGAATCTGAACTGTGGGGTAGCTCGGGCAGAGACACAATAGAGAATTATCTCATTGGTTGGGTGGTGTATCACATCATGGTGAGTGATTGTGAATAAATGGACAAGGTAACAAATAATTATGTTATATTGTGGATTATATAGTCAATTATGGTAGGGTAGTTATACAAAAAAGAAAGAAATTTTGGGTTGCATTTAACAAAATAAATCAGTACATATGTGAATGTTTGTAGCATTATAAATTATGAAATAGCTCATATGTTAACTTGAAGACTGGAAACTATTAACTCTTGACTAATATTCGGTACGATTAACATTATATATACAATCATAAATTCAACATGTACTAGCACAAATGTTTACATTACAGGGATATCCAATCGAATAGGGACCAATCACCAAGATTTATCAAGAAACAAGAGGGAAAATTTTCCAGAAGATAGGTTAGCCTTGGACCTCAACAGTCCCAAGCGGTAATGTCTTAGAAGTCACACAATGAAATGGTGAACACACATGTAGCCAAAATAATAACATTCTATTAAATATTTATGATATGAGAACGCAAACAACTTCCACGTTAAACAAGTACACAAATGCCCTTAATTTCAATATAGAAAAAAATTAAGTGACCCAGATTCTATAGAAATCTAGCAGTAGGAAATTATAATTGTAACAAATTTCAACATTGAAATCAATTAAGTGACCCAGATTTTACATAAAACTTTGAGTAGTAGTTGTCATCATGCATTTGGCATAAAACCCTAAACATAGGAATTAAAGAACACAATCTTATATTCATGCACAAAACCCTCTACAGAAAAGAAATAAAAATTTTAGTTGTATATTAAATACGAAACCCTCGACTGAAATAATTTGGAAGCATAGCCATAAATATAATTGAAATTAAAACCCTTGATAGGGGAGATTCCAAAATCAAGTTGAATAAGAATGTACAAGGGCTCAGAAGTCCATGTATTTTAGACCCTACAAACAGAAGCTAAAGGTCAAAGCCGCTTAAACCATAAATATCCATTTCAAAATACGTACAACCTATCCCGGCCATAACTGAGTTTTGGCCTAAAGGCTCCACATAAAATTGCAAACCCTCCTATGTGAGATCAACTAAGGAAATAAAACTCTCTTTACAACCACAACATAAGAGAACCTAAGCCCGAACACATGTATTACTATCCTTAGACGTCGAGAAGTTTAACAAAAGTACCTATAGGAGAATAAATTAAAAGGGGTAAGCTTCTAGTGGTAGCTACAACCCTAGTGGCATGTGCATGATGGAAGAGAGGGTTACCTGCAAAACCCCAAGTGAACTATATCTCAGTTAAATCAGGAAAGTTATAATAGCTAAATTAACCAGACAACTGTAAGATAAATACCCTTACCTGAAGCAAATAGCTAACCCACTTCCACGCTTATTTGTCAAACCCAAAATAGGACATTTAGCTTCTGAGATACTTAGTTAAATTACTACTTATTTGATGAAGTTAACTAGATTAAAAAAAGGAAGAGAAAATTACAGGCATATGTCCACCTGGAACCCTCGACCGAGAAGTTGTGCTACCGAATTTTCAGTTGTGCAACCCCAGATATAATTTCAACGCAGAGCAGCTGGACGCCAACGACAATACAAGACTAAACCAAGAAAAACATAAGAGCGTTGAGACAGTGGCTATGACTATAAAGGGGATGGCAGCTGCAGAGTGTTACAGAGCTCTTGCACCGTTCTTGGAAACTATAAAATGGAAAGAGCCATTTCCCATCCCAGAAGAGGAAGAAATTACCATAACTGCATACACTGCTAGTCATAGATCTACGTCGTAGCAGTGCCACCATTGAATGCTGGAAGGATGTCGAGACTTAGACAATACCTGAAATCCGATTAGTGATCCTCGAGAACTTTCAGTGCTTGGTGGAAAAGACAGGTTATGCACTATGGTAACATATAATCAAAACATATTAAATCGAAGTCCAATGGCATTTGACATGTCAGGACTAATATATGAATCTACATAGTAAGTACATTGGGACATGCGAGATCAAGCTCATATACACTGTACATTGAAATGGACTTATAAACAATACAAAAAACAATATTTAACCATGTTGATAGATTATTATCTTAAAACAATGTGTACCGTGGTAATAGGACATTAACAACAATGTGCTAGAGCTCATGTAAATAGGAAGGATATATAGTTTTTAAATGGTATTTCAAAATGATTTATGTTAATTTTTTATTGATAGGATAGATTCGTTACATTTAAATTTAATTTCTATAGAATACCTATTATGAATATTTTCTACATATTTATGGTTTTGTCTCAGTTTAATATATTGTTATAAATTTATCAATTTAGGTTTCATATTTCGTTATAAATTTATCAATTTAGATTTGATGTGGAATTAAAAACGATATTTTAAGAGGTAGTGCTTTTTATTCTCTCCTCTTATTTTTTTATCATGACATTTAGAGAGAGGTTTCTTAAATAATCATTATCTTGATTAACGAATTAAAAAGTTAGGTTATTATAGTCGGCCTAATGGTTAAGAGCATGTGTTTCCCCTTAAGAGGTGAAAGGTTTAAAACTAGAGGGGGTAGAGTATATATGCCTTTGTAGACTTAACAATCAAATCGTTGCGCAGAGGTGGGTCCCTTGTCCCACAAACAAGGGGGTCTCATACACCAATTTGGAGTTTCGCTTGGTCGTGACCTTAAAATTGGATAATAATAATAATTGTGAGAAATATATTTATGTAGATAATTTTATGAAATATTTAGAAAATGTGTTTTTTATATTTAATTTTATGAATATTAAAAAAAATTATATATTTCTATCTATTTCACCAATAAATTTTTTCTTTATCTTAACCTTATTGATTTTTCTCTTTAGCATATTTTTTCGTCTGCTATAAAATGTTATCAAAAACCACTTATTATATATACATATTCTTATTATATTGAGCATATAATAAAAGACACTAATTATTGGGATGCTTACACAGATTTTCTTTGTAAAGTGTAATTTTGTCAATAATCATCATTAATAAATAGAGATATTGATGTGTAGGGATCATTTACACCGAAAGCGTAAGTTACAAGGAATGATATTTCCATTCAAATCGTACACCTTAAATGCATGGAAAATTTTAGGGGCGAATTTTAGCCCAAAGGTGAAATTTAAGGAATTTTATAGTTTGGAGAGGCGAATTTTTTATATTGCACTCATTTTACCCATTTTATATAGTTAGCCCAAATTTTATTTAAAAAATAAATAATTATTATATTTTAGCCCAAAAAATTAAAGCGGATAAAAATTGCAGAGGTCGGATTCGCCATCGATTTTCATTGCAAAGGGCTCGATTAGCCTGGTTTGGAGATTGGAATCAATGCATTTGGTTACAATCGTCGGGATTTACAGGTTTTGAAGTTTGTTTTAGTTGCAATCGCCGGATTTATTGGTTCGAAGATCGAGGGCAGGGTTGAAATTCGCCTCTATAAAGGATTTAAAGGTTTTGAAGTTGGTTTTGGTTGCAATCGCTGGATTTCCTGGTTTGCAAATCGAGGGCAATTTGAAATTCGCGTCTATAAATAAGGGTTTCCATTTGATGGTTTTAATTTTAGATGAAATAATATAAACAGGTCGAACATTTTCGAGCAATAACACAGGTCATCAGTCACCTCACCATCTGAAGAAGTGTGAAGAAGTGTGGGTAGATCATGAAACCTTCCCACATAAACCCAAAGGCCGACTTGCCAGATCCAAGAATAAACAAAAGTCACCGATTGTTAGAAATTAGGATAGCACAAATTCAATCTTAGTGCACAGAATAGAGATCCCCAGTGGGTGCAATATTCATGAAAAGATTAAAGTACTCGGCAAAGATCAAAGGAGACACGAACTAACCTGAGCGAACTTGAGCCGAAACTGAACATTTTTTTGAGGTTCGCCGAATTTATGCGTCATGTTCGACGAATCCTGTAACATTGCATATATTGCTTGCTGCTACAATTAATGACTCTTTTCTCGACACTTACTGAGGTACTAAAAATCCAACTTACTAGGCATGAGTTTCTCCTAATTTCTTTTCATTGTATACATTTAATAGTTTATCAAATTAGGGGGATTTTATTACAGGAATCTGTCTTTGGAGTCACTCCTCCGCCCTACTAAATTATTAGTACTTATAAGGTACTGTGATTGGATCTGGATTACACGTTTTTCAGTAATCCTCTGCCTCCTGTCTTTTTGTCACATTAAGCCAGGGACAATGGAGCCATGGAATGGGCACAAGTTATGACATTGATTTTCATTTTCATATGAGTCGTCCACTTCTAATAATAAAAGGCATTGAATAACAAGAAACTATGCTTAGATTGGGCAATTGGTTCAGGCACGTATTGAAATATTCATGCAATGATGTACAGATGTCCAAATATTTTGATTGTGTCCCTACTTTGTGACTCAATAATGGTATCAACTGATTGTTTCCATACTTTGTGACTCAATAATGGTATCAACTGTGCAACGGCTATCGCCAGGTGAGAATTGAAAGAGTAGAATTATTTATTTGTTTGTGTTATCTATGCACTTATCCAAAATACCATTGCATATTCATCCTCTTCTCACTGTAGTTATTATTAATTTTGTTGCAAGTGATGTATATGATGAGAAGGTAGACGTAGAAACCATGGGAGACTCAATAGGCCATATGACAAAGGAGGATTCGAATGGTGGTCACACACATCTCTGAAATAATGACAATCACTGTTATGTAGGGCCTGTCCTGTCAATCCCCTTTTGTTAAGTACCTATTAGTCATGGTTAAATAATTCTCCTTGTCAAGCGCTTAAATATTTTGTTAAAATTAATTGCAGGTTGAATAAATGCTATTGGCAGAACAAACTTTACTTGAAGGCCTTTCGGAATGGCCTATGAGAATATGTGAAAACCACCAGGGAAGAATATATAACATGAACAAAACAAACATTTATATTAGCTGAGCATCATGAAAGAACTGCCAAGCCATTGCATGCTTATGATTAGTTTCTTGAAGAAAAGGGTAATGCTAGGTTGTGCTTGATAATTGTATGACTCGTTCTGAACACTTGGACCATGTATATATAGTCCATCTTGGACTTGCTGAAATATTGTATTTGAAAAGTAGAGAATGAAGGGGGTTACCAGACATCTCACCAGAGTGCTCTCTACAATCCCAGAGCTTTACTATAAGGCATCAATCTTATCCAATTCATTTAAGAGCATAGGAAATGTTAGAGATTGGTAACATCCAAGGCTGCAGACTGGACATGTGATTTATAAACAATGATTTTGGCACTCATAACATTTGAATAGAGACTACCTCTGCCTATGGACTAGCACCAGTAGGATACAACTATAGGAACAATTGACACTGTTGATCACAGCTAAAAAGTAGAGAATGTCCCAGCCAGTCATAGATGATAGGAGACGCTTGGACTAGTAGATAGACAAAACAAATTTGGGGACAGTAAGTACAGTAACATAACATGTGTGTTTGCAATAGTGATTCATCATGAGGATGCTGGAGAGTATGGATTTGATATATAGTAGAGTGGAAAATAAAATTGTGTTTGCATTCCCAAGTGTATTATGTATATGGCATGTAGTTGATTGAGGAAGTTGGGGTTAATGCAAAGATAGAAGGAAGCTATGAAGATAGAATGTTGTAAGGTTTCTGTATGACTGCAGGAACAATGGGGACTGTTGATTGTAGCTAAAAAATAGAGAATCTCTCAGCCAGTAAATAAAGGTAGGAGAAAATTGGACTGTAGACGAACAACAAAAATTTGGGGACTGAAAGTATAGTAACATAACATGTGTTTTTGCAATAGTGATTCATGAAGAGGATGTTGCAGATAGTGGACAACAAAATCTGTGTTTGCATTCTCAAATGCATTAAGTAAGAGGCATTTAGTATGTTGAAGAAGTTAGGTTTAATATATAGATGGTAAGAAGAAAGCTATGGAGATAGAAGGCTGTATGGTTTCTGTGCCACTGCAGAAACAATTGAGACTCCAACATCCTTTGTGATGGGATAAGAGATAATGCCACCCAAAAATTTGATTCTTAAGTCTCTGTTTGATTCATTCACCTGTGTTTGGATTGCTAATTTATGAAACAAATTGATGTATTGTTGGACTAATTGCTAGGGCTCACACACAAGAGAAGAAGTAAGATACAAGTATGCAAGTAAATAGAGAATTGTTATTTTCACTTGGTACACTTCATTGTATCATCTATGTAGAGATTAAAAAATTGTTCAAAGTGAGCAAAGTTGGCCAAGTCTCTGATAAGATACATTAAATTGGTTGAGTGATCAAGTTATACTAGGTCATTTAGAAAGGGACAAGGATAAAGTACAAAAGCATATTAAACTACAAAATAGATAAAGGACATTTATGTCTCATCGATTCTTCATTGTCAAGAGGAAATTTTCTTTGAATTTGTTGTAGTAGGGGGGCTACACCCCTTCCAACGATGTTCAAATTAATTTTTGAGCTTTATGTAGTTCGGGTCTTGGTAGGAACATTTTCATGTACAAAATGGAACAATGTTGCCAGAGTGTGGGATTCGGAGTGGGTAAACACTATTTCCTAAAAATGCCTAGGATCAAAGTGTCTTGGGAGATTTTTTTATGATATATATACTATTATATATTATAATGCATTTATATTCCAAAAAAACATGCAAAATGCCAAATTGTCTATAAAATTTATGAAACATGCATATTTGTGCTACTTGTAGATGAATCCTTTGTTATGAATAAGTTAGAAATGCTATTTGTAATATATTAATGATTATTCATTTGAACATAAACCATATATAAATTACAAACATACAAATTTTGAAACCATATAATATAAAGTAGACGATTAATTTATGGAATGAAATAGGTTATCTGTCAATTGCCAACATGACTAAGAGTTATGTTTACAAAATGCCTAATCTATGTCCCACATTGCATTAGGACAATCTCTATCAAAGTCAAGTCATACCACTCATCAATCATCACCATAATTCCCAAAACTTGTCTCCCCCCAGTGGCGCTTGAAGGTGAGCAAATAACTACCAATTCTAGTCTTTGCAATCTTAAGTAGCTACAACTTAGAGTAAGTATCATAAAATAAATGGGCCCTTGTATGCTTGGTGATAAATTTGATGATTTTATTCCCTCTCTTGTAGAAGTCATTAATTTATCCATATTGTCTATGCTTGACAATATCATGCATTGAAAGGTTCAATGTGTGCACCAAACACCCACCAAAAGATGCAATGATGCACTCACTTAATAAATTTTCTTGCTCCTTTGAAATTTGATACGTTATTAGTAATTACTTGAATCACATTAGAAGGACTGACATCATTGGTGGTTTTTAGTTGGTCTAAAATATTTTGACCAAACATAGTAATTGACGAGAGTCCCGCAGTGAAGAAACATCACATTAATAGCTGAAACACTAAGAACATTTATCGCAAGTTTGTTTCTAACATGTATCCTACCATAAAAGATATGGATACCCCCTAGATAATAACACATTTGTAATTTGTGACAAAGATCTTTGGATTTTTTCTCTTACCCTATTTAGTAACACAATGTTAGCTTTCTCATACTTCGAGCTCTTACATCCGTGGGGATATTTGTGGATGGCTCGAGCCATATCATGCCAATAGGGGGAAATAATGAATATTGAATGGCATACCATATATATATAGAGAAGTTGTACCAATTTTGCATCCACCTTATCCCTACCACTAATATCAAGGAAACTTGTTATTGATCTTCTAGATGTACCCTTTGCATGCCCTATGGTTCCATTAGCATGAGGGGATGTTTATGTGGTGCTACCAATTTTATATGATGTGTCACATTGAACCTTTTGTTGTTTACTATGCTTTCTTTATACGACTTCATCTATCTTTTTATATATTTTTCTCTCTTCCTATGATACCCTAGGGAAAATTGAGATTCCAATGGCGTATTTATTATTATCTTTCTCTAATACCCCACAAATATGCATCTTCACATTGGTAAATGAATTGATGTATGTTTTTTCTTGTTGACAACCATACCTATATAAAAATATAGTGGTTCCACCCCCAATCCTGCCCTTAAGTTTTGTCACATGCTTCCATAAGTGTGTTCATCTTCATCCACTTCCAAGCTACCTATTCTAAACTCAAGTACACACAAAGATGAATGAAATGAGGGAAATAGTTAGGGTGAAGTGTTTTTATTTCCCCCTTCCGTTTGCCCTAAATCCTAAACCAACCCAAGGGCCCCACCTTTTAAAAAAATAATACATTTTCATAATTTCCATAGGTGTACGTGAGTGGGATTGATGGGTATGGTGGAAGCTTGGGTAGCATAGGGAGTTTGAAAAAGCATGTGAGTGAGTAGGTTGCTTGGAAAATGATAGGGAGTGTGGTCTCACGGGTGCTCCCTATGTTCTCTTGCTTGTAGTTTTGGCTTGGGAGCATGGCCTCATACAAAAACCTTGGTAACCTTGAAATGGAGTGCTTGAACTAGTGGAAAAAGTCGTTGGATAACCTTCCTACTTAAGAACAAAACTACTAGGTGCATGTTGAAAGTTGAGAAGGAGAAGTATTGATATATGATTATGAACAAGTGGAGCTACATAGGTAGCTTTGAACTCAGAAGCATTGAACTCATTCTTCTTCATAGTTGAGGTACATGGGACTTGTTGCCACAAAATCTAGTAGGCCTAGTGCAAAGCCCCATTATGTGGAACCATACCTTATGGAAACAATAGAAAGGGTTGCCATCGTCACCTCAATAACCTTTCTCCCACTCTTTAGTGTTATTTGACCACAAGGGAGATTTTCCTAAGTCACCTAAAGGATAAATAACTACTATGTCTCAAGGTGATATGTAAGAGGTCTATAATATGGGATAGAACATCAACAAAGCCTAGAAAGGCCTAGATATTATATGCCATAGTTCAAGTACTCAAATTTCTAGATCAAAGATATGACTGTTATAAGTTATGGTTTTAATGATTTGCAATGGTAAGGTGCACAATGTGATATAACAATAAAGGAAAATTCCTATCAAGGATAATCAACAAAAGGGAATAAAGGCCTTCCAATAAGCACCTAGGGTTAGGGTACCAATGGAGTAATATGGCTAAAAAGTATGCATAAGCAACAAATTATTATGACGACATCCCTAGTAAGAAAGGATTTAACTGTGGACAATGCTAGATTTTGCTTTTATGTGATTTTTTGATGCAATTTATAATTTATTAGCCACAAAAATCCAACACAAATTCACGTTTATGCAAACATTCTTCCCTAAAACCCTAGTAGTGAACCTTAACCGTCTAGGAACAAGGAAAATAAGAGGAAATTTAATGGATTTTCTGGATGATCAATGCAATAATGATTTTGCCTTATCCTAAATGGGCTTAATTGAGTCTTCTAGGGGCTAAAATTCCATGGAAAGGTTTTGATGGAGTAGGTAGGGATGAATAGGGCATCCACTTTTAAAACCCTATCTATTTTCTTTGTGAGGGGAGAAATTAAATATTAGGAATGCATAATGGACGTTCCCTTATAGTTTTCAAGAGAACAATTTTGCATAATATAATGGAGCAATATTTCATAATGATATTAGCATTTAGTCACGATACAAAATAGAAACCCTAGTAGCACAAATACAATATGCAAAATCTAGAAGATAAAGACCATCTCAATACAAAAGACCATTTCCAGGGGAATTCACACCACTAAAAAGATCACATTTTTCCCAAGTAGCAAAAAAGGACTAATGTACACTCTTTGGAAGGGAAGAGTGGTAAAATGTGTTTTGATGAAATGAAATAATGGGAGTCTCTATTTATATGAGGCTTACGACACTTATTTTTACAAAAGTAGAAGAAAAAACCGTAATTACAAGTTTACTTTGAGTATTTCACAAGTGTGAGGTTACAGGCCAACCTCAATAACTCAAAAACATAACAAATAATGGCAAAAGAGCCTATACATGTGGGAGAAAAAGCCGCCTCCACTATGACGTCATCATGAGAAGGACCTCCAAATGCCACAAGTGACAAATAGGCTAATGAGTGTTCCATTCTCCAAAAAGTAGCTCCATGTCTATGGGTACTTCTCCAAAGTGCCTCCATACCAAGACATCATCACCAAGGGGCCCTACATCAGTCTCTAAAGGGCTAGAGGGGTGATGTGGCGCCAATATAGTCAAGTGTTGGGGTCAAAGAGTGATGTGGAAGCCCCCCCCTATCATATTAAGGATAACCATCATCATTCGGGCTTTGGAACAAGAAACGCCCATCAAATAGTCTTTAGGCCGACTTGGGGGTGTTATGGGTCCATTTGGGCACATTTTTTGTAAGTCCAACACCAAGCCTTCTTGCCATAGTGTTCAGCATCTGGGGGTACCTTGGAGTGTCAAGTACCATGTGAAACTTGTTGAAAATATTGTAGCTATGGTTGGCATTTTTCATTGCAAATATGAAGAAGAAATCAATTTGCGGACACCTACAAGTTGCCCCAACTAAACCCTACAAGTCGGCTCCAAGAAGACCTGCATGTTGACCCCATTAGGGTTAATTAGCCCACACATGATGCCTATATATATGAGCTCGTTGGCACTCTTTTCAACCAACCAATTCATTAAGTATTTTGATTTGCAATTGGAGGAGATACACCACACTTGCAAAGAAGAGGAAACGGTTTCTTTGATCTGCTTTGACCTTATTCTTGGAATTGAAGTTGACCGAATTAGTCTTGGGAATTCTTACTTTTGTTTGGGCTACTAATTTATGTCACCTTGAAGGTTGAAAACTTCCTAGATTTGGATATTTCGTTGATTGAAATTGTTGCCACTTTAACCGAGATTTCTTAACTGTCGAGTTCCTATGCATGGTTCGTTGATACTTCTGTGGTAGCTACAATGCTATTCTATGTCTTCTATTATAGTGATTGTAGGCCCTAACTTCGGCCTTATTGAGCAGTCTATTACAAAAAATTTGGAGTTGATATTTCTCATTACATTGACAGACTATGATTAATATTTCTCATTGAAGAGTAATTTCTATTTATTGGAACATTTTGATGTAACTTTGATGGACAAAATCTCTCTCTCAGAAGGAAATAATTTAGGGTTTCCTCCTTGTGGGTTTTTCCCTGGATGTGAGCCTAATCTTTGTCACTTGTCTCTTATTGTTTATTGTCTATTGTGCTCTCTGTTTAAGACTCTTGTTGAAGAAATAATGGTTGAAATTTTTCATGTATAGCTACTTGTTGATTAAATTATAAAGAAGGAAAAGTTAGCATCAATAGAAGTAGTTATCAATTGTGAAAATCTATTCTAGTCATTGCAACACTAGAATTTCAACATGGTATCAAAGCGAGGTTTGGAAAAATAAAGGCTGAAAAACACTCAATTGGCTTTTGTATCAACGTCTAGTGTTTTTTTTGCTAAGGCTCAAAGCAATAAACAATGGCTCAATCTTGATACAACTCACGCTCTGCTTCATTTTGGGGCTCGCTCATTCATGACAAATGTTTCACATCAAAATCAAGCTCAATGGCATTGTTGCATTATAAAATACTATTATAGTGATCGTATTTTCTTGCATAAGGCTCAAATTTGGTTTGTTTGACATCCTGAACATCGACTCACAATGGATCAATGGTTCGATTTTTGGAACACACTATACATCTGCGATGTTTTGGTATAAATTATTACATCTATGAATCACGCTACTCGCATAGTGGCTTGCATATTCAATGAATCAGTTTAAATTCTGACAAGAATTGAACTTAATTATATGGCATCAAATATAATTCTTTTGTGACATAAATATTATGGCCTGTAACATGAATAATATATAGGAGTGTCCTAGAATCACTAAATCAGAGAAGCTTGGTTGTAAATATATATGGTTTGAGGATCGTATGGTTCGTTAAGTGCCATGAACATAAACACACAACTATAGCTCACTCGCACCTCAGTGGGAAATGTAATATATCTTGTCTTGATCCTGTGGCTCATAAAATAAGAGACATTGTGATGGTGGACTCAATATATACACATTTAAAATCGCTTCATGAATTTGTGCCTCGAATTATAGTGTGTCAACATGCATATATTACAATGTGACTGCGATGTAAATTATCTCGCATCTGTGATACGTAATCTCAATTTATCCTGCATTTAGTGGATGTCTCGCACCTTGAAATTTTAAGTAATATTGCTATTTTACTGAGGCTCTATCTCCACAGTGACTTATGGTTGATATAGTGGTTCAATAGTAAACTTTTTGTATTCGACTATAATTCAAGTTTTATATGCATGACCAAGTCTAAAGAAAAAGGAAGCTGCCGATTTGACAGAAGTAGCAATGATCTCTTTTGGAAAATGAGAAGTATATCAAGCAATGGCTTGCTAAGTTCAGCAATGACAGTAATCCTTCGAAATCATACTGTGACATAAAGCCATGGTTAGAAATGAAGGACATAATGCTTTAAAACAAAATATAGTTTGAATGAAGCAACTTCCGGTAATCATGGAAGATAAAGGTACATGGTCTTTTTCTATGAGGTATGTATGATTGTTATATGTGTCCAACTTGTACTACATAAAGGATCTACATAATTACTAGAGATAATAATGGCATGATGCATATTAGATCCTGAGATGAAATGCATTAGGGTTTGCAACATAGTTTGCATGGAAATAATTTAGGGTTTGTAGACTTTACATTTTTTAAATTTTTACATCAACACTGACTACCAGAATTGAGGTTAGGAGCATTTGGTCCATTGGCCTTATTTTAGCATGTGTAGGTGGTGCTTTTTATTCACAGAGTTTTATTCTATTCTTTTTCGAAAGCAAGTGAACGGTTTATCTAATACATAACTCCAATTTCCATCCAATGGTTTTGATTAAAAAGCTTGCATCTGGAGCCATTGAGTGGGATGTCATGGAAGAGGAAGGGGACTTGCCCAACATTGACGAAGTAGATAATGAAAATCAACTTGCTGTAGTTGAACGTGTTCAAGAAAATTACTATTTCTATTGGTATACGGAGTTGTCATGGGAGCCTTGCAAACTGTTTTTGTTACTATTTGAAATAACATCATCTTGTCTTGGAAAAATACACTCCATTTAAACAATTTAATCAGAGACTAGTTGTTCACTGCATATTACATGTGAGTAGCGTGTCTGCCATACATGAATATCTCCACTGGAGAATTAATCAACTCAAGCATCAGGGAAGGTTATAATTTATGAATGACGGATTTAGGCCAAGAATTGATGTGAGCCTTGATCCATGTCTATAGTGTAGATTCAATTTTAAATAAATAGTTGTATGTCTAATTTGTTTCTATTTTGGTCCATTGTGTTTGTTTTATTTCAGGCATGCAACAATCTCTCATCAAACTACATGTTAAGCCAACTTGATATCAACAAGAAGATGCAGGGAATACTTATTGACTGGCTGATTGATGTACTCGAATAATACATATCGATGTCTATATATTTCTGTAATATTAAGCCTTTTTTACCTTTCCATTAATAAATTTCTGACACAAACAATTTGCGCTTACAGGTGCATCTAAAATTTGAGTTGATGCATGAGATGCATTTTCTCACGATTAACCTGATTGATAGATTTCTTTTTGTGGTGTACACTATTACGAGAAAGGATGTTCAACTAGTGGGGTTGACTGCCATGCTACACTGTTACGAGAAAGGATCTTCAACTAGTGGGGTTGACTACCATGCTATTTGCTGCCAAGTATTACGATATTTGGGCTCCCAAGGTGGTAAACATTAACGGGAGAGGAAGTTTGTTATTAAGCTGAAGTTTTGTATTGATTTGTTTTGACTAATTAGAATAAAAGGCTTCCCATTCTAACTCATTTTTCTTAAGGGCTTTACAAAATCTGAAGTTTTGTATTGATTTGTTTCGACTAATTAGAATAAAAGGCTTCACATTCTCAGAAAAATATGGATGTACCTCTTTTGGGCTTCAACACTTTCTTGATAATATAATATACTCTGTTATTGTTTAAAAAAAAATGATTGAAATGATGAACAAAAAAAATATCATCCTTCCTTTATACTACTCAAGAGGAGTTATGGAAATTTTTACAATGCCCTAAATGTGCTCTAAGCACACTGACAACGTTTATTAACGTCCTTACAACTACCTAAGACAAACAACACTCATATAATTCTTTCTTTGTCATTGCCAGCGATGGGGTTTTTTGAATTTCTCTCTAGTCAAGCTGTCATAGATATGGTAAGCTTCAAAGTCTATAAATTTGTTTTAAATGACTTCAAATTCAAAAAGCTTAGCTGTCTATCCAGAGAAAATAAGGCGTTGTCTTTGTTAAAATGGAAAATCTGAGTGTTGAAATGCAGTGTCTCCAATCTCAAGTATGGCAGCTCCAGACAATGCAACACAACAGGGAGGCAGCTCCAGACAATGCAACACAACAAGGAATAGACAAGCACACCAATGCAGAATTAATATGGTAATTATTATATATTTAACTCTCTGACTCTAAGCTATATCCTTCTCTTAAACAACATTAAAAGACATATCTAGCTTTTATAGTCATACAATTCTAGAATTGTGGAATCAATCCTCTCCTAGCAAATGACAGGTCACTGGTTTTTCTAGCATTAGGGGTTTGTTAGCATTCGTTTGAGAGTTTTTTTTTCTCAAAAAGGCTCAATACATAATCATGAAATCCATTTTGTAACAAATCCATGAAAGTTCCTTACCTACATTTAGCCATTTATATGCAGTTATTGACTTTTCATCATGAACTCCTTCACTTTTTCTCCTAGTTGTTTACGAACTCTTCATCAAGATTGAATTGACCTTATTGTGCAAAGCATAAATTTCTTCCTTAGAAAACTTCCCCATTCCTACTAGTTTTATTTCATACAAATCCAATGCATGTGGATGGTTACGAATCACCTGCTCATCATATCCAAAAATGAATATGTATGAGATATTGCATCAATATAGCCAATATAAGTATATGGCGTAGATCCATTTCAAATAGGTCAATAAATTCAGCTTCTTATCAGAATTTCTCTTCTCTCACGACACTATATTAATACATTCTCTTGAGATTAAGATCAAGTAAATTGAGTAAATCATGTAGGTTTCTATCATCCCTTTATGTAATTGGCAATATATTTTAAATAACTTAAACTTAATTTATTTATAGCTCATTTCCTGTAACTTACTCTGAGACATCAGTCTATACAAGATGACGAAACATTGGATATATTATGCTTAGACCACCATACAACATAGATAATTTAAGATAAATATCACTCAAAACACCAATTAATAAAGTTACAAAAGATACTTCTTTGTGCCTCAAAGCACATGAGTGTGTTCAATTAAATAAGTGATACATAATCTATTACATGTTCCAATCTCTCTATGATACAAGCATGTATCTATCAATTGCAGTCCTATATTGATTGAGTCAGGAGCATAAGTTTGTTGGAGGGATTTCCCATAAAATATTATTAGGGATCTTTCAGGCATGAAGATATATAAAAATATTTAGGGATAATAATATTTACTGAGAATAACAATATGTGGGCATAATTCTAGATAATAATATGTTAAAATTCATAGTAATAAGCTATAGATAATGATGATGATGGACCAAGATCCCTATTTTAATGGGTTCAAAACTTCAGATGCATTATTTTGTTAGGAGTGTGAAGCTTAAGTAGCAGTGGAAGAGGGAGAAGAGTCTCCCTCTCTCTCTCTCTGTCATTATCATGGGAGTCATGCAACCTTGATAATGTCGTTCAGAGAATGCCCATTCCTCATGGGGCTTGGCTACACAACTCTTGGAGGAGATTTAGTGTGAACTGAACTTCTCAACTAACAACAAAGGTTGAGGGAACAACTTCATGTAATTGAATCGAAAAAATAAATGAAATCATATCTTGTAATCGTAGCAAAACAACACTTACGACTAGAAGAGGAGCTTATTTGAGGTTTGAGTTTTTTATGTTATAGCTATTTTGCATTAAATTTTATTTTCTTTTTCTTTGTCCAATATTCCATATTGAGAATATAAGTGTTAGATCTAAAAATTATCATAGAAAACTTTACTTTTCTAATTATCTTGTTTGTGCTTAATATACTAGTTTGCATGGCCTAGTCCAAGGGGAGAATATGGAACTTGGTCGTGATTTCGATATAGGTGGATAGGTAATTTTATTACAAAATATTTCTATTTTTTGTATTTATCTTCACCTGTTTCTACAGTACTGAATAGTTGCAGTCAGTTTTCCTAGAATTTAGAAAAATAGGGGATCAAAGCATGATTACCATATTTCACTAGGAGTATAATTGGATTACCACCAAGTGGAACATGTGTTCATTTCTCATGCAGGTGAAATATGTTGTAGAGTTTGAAAAAACACTTGAAAAAATGCTAGAATTGTATAGAGTGGACCTGCTAACATGTCTAATATATTCTCTTAAAGTGGATTCTAGCAATGGAGATCCAACTAAAATGTAGAATTCTGATCAGGATGAAGACATTCTAGAGAGTGGAGGGGCATACATAGTTTGAATCCCATGTGGATGCAAAGAAAAGTATATATAGAAAGAATTATTATGGGCATACATTCCAAACTCAGCATCTCAGCTTCTGCATCGATTTTGACATTATTTTAGGATTATTGTTGTAAGTGTGCATTCATATTTATAATTATATGGCTACCTAATTGAGTAGGATTTCCCCTTAATTAAAGAACCCAGTAAGCAGCCACATCATTAACAAAAACCGTAATGAGAATGAAATTGAGTCATGCTAAAACTTCTGGGTAATTCTAAAACCTGGCCTTAAAAATTTGAGACTCCAATGTATATATTCTCTTAGGAGGGCAAGAGCAAGGAATAAAAAAAATTTTCCTACCCTTCGTCTCTTGATATTCAATTTTCAGACACTAAAGTTTCAGTACTTCTTAGGCATTTATGTTCTTGTCATAACTAGGATATTAAACTGTCTAGGATTAATTATCATGATATTTCATAGTTTCCCCGGAAACCCATGCCTCTTCTCATGTCATTATCTCTCAATCTCTCCGAAAAAAGGTGATTGGTAAGAAAAAAATAGTGTGCCTCTACATGTACTGAGAGAGGACAAACCCTAGGAGAATAACTGTCATGCCATTGATTCCCAAGCATTACTTGAAAATTGTAGCCACGGTATGGTGCTTTTTGACATTTTGGCTTTCGGCATATTTGACTTCTGATCAGGATGAATACATTCTAGAGAGTGGAGGGGCATACATAGTTTGAATCCCATGTGGATGCCAAGAAAAGTATATTAAGAAAGAATGATTATGGCTATACATTCTAGACTCACCATCTCAATTTATGCATCTATTTTGACATTATTTTAGGATTATTGTTGTAAGTGTGCACTCGTATTTATGATTATACGAATACCAAATTGAGTAGGATTTCCCCTAAATTACAGAACCCAATAAATAGCTACAAGATTAAAAAAAGTTGTAATGAGAACGAACATGAGTCATACTAAAACTGATGGATAATTCTAAAACTTGGACTTAAAAATTCAAGACTCCAATTTATATCGTCTCTTAGGATGGCAAGAGCAAGGAATAAAATGAAGTTTCCTACTCTTCATCCCTTCATATTTGATTTTTAGCCACTAAAAATTTAGTAATTTTTAGGCATTTATGTTCTAGTCATAACTGGGAGATTAAACCGTTTATGATTAATTATCATGATATTTCATAGCCTCCCAGGAAACCCATGCCTCTTTTCTTGTCATTCTCTCTGGATCTCGCTGAAATAAATTTGATTGGTAAGAATAAATTAGTGTGCCCCTACATGTCCCGAAAGAGGATAGACCCTAGGAGTATAGTTTTCATGTCATTGAGTACCAATAATTTCTTGAAAATTATAGCCACAATATGATGCTTTTTGACATTTTGTCTTTTATGATATTTAACTTGTTTGTGTCTATATTTATGATTGTATATTACCATAATATTTTAGAATCTGATTAAAAAATTGACTTTGACTTTGCTGGTCATTTCTTATTCTAAAATATTCCCAAAATCTACCATCTCCTTAAATTTAGTAGTGTTAACATGTTTTTGTGGTGTCCAAAGGATATCTAGAACTAGATTTTTTGCATATTTTCTAGAATAAATCTATGATCTATTTGGAAAACAAGAGTCATATAATGAGAAAAAGGTACTTATATTCTTCATTCATGATAGAAAATACCTTTGCCAAACTTGCAAGCACTAGCGTAGAACCTCATAGCATCAAGATCTGTGTGGACAATCTCCATTTATGGGAGGCAAAGGCACCCAACCCTTTTTTCATTCTTGAAAAAATATTAGAATGCATGATTTGCATATTTGTACATTAGATAGGGATGAGCACATGAAATTATCCATTGGGATAGAGATTTTCCTAACATAGGAAGAGGTTATGCAGCCTACCTTAGATTGATATCAATTGGTGTCCAATTTTCCTAGATTGTTGGAAAAAAACTCGAGATATATTAGGAGGCAGTGTAGGCCTTGTATTCCATTCCATTGACATATATGTGTGCATATAAGAGTATCCAATGAAGGAAATTTTCCTCGGAAAGAGAATGATTCAACACATTAGAAACATGGGCATACACTAAAAATGTTTTTCGGATTGGAGGTCCGCTATGAGGAAGAACCTCAATCCACGTTACATCAAGATCGTGGCATTTGTCAATTTAGGTAGCATTAAGGTACCATTGATCCTTCAGGCTTTGATCCATGTGTCATTGAAATAACATCCTGAGTAAGCATTTGATCACATTAAGGTAACATATGAAATCCAATGCCTAACAATTGGAAGAAAGGTTTGACACAATACTATGAATTGGATGTAGCTTGAGTGGTTGGTAAAAATTTAGTCGTTACCTTCTATCTTTTGGTATGCAAGAAATATGTTATTTACCATGTGAAAAGTTTTAACTTGCAGAAAATGTGCACAATAACTTAAATGCTCCAATTAACTTCGTATGTGTTCCCTTAGATGCACCATGCAATGGCATTATAGCATTTGGCAAGGAGATTCATTTGTCTCGTATAAACCATAGAGAGACAATAGATACAGAATATAGGCTGTCAGCTAGGCTCAAAACCTCTCCTACTTGAGAGGAAAATCCGAACAAATTCTTCTTCTTATAGAGATTCCAATTGATGAAAACCAAGACCAAGACCCTTGACCTAGTTTCCACTACAAGACCAAGACACGAGATCAACCTTTTGCTCCTTCCTCCTTCTTGGATTATTCATCAACCTTGGCTACCTTTTTCTCCAGACCTTCGGCCTTCTTCAAATCACTCTATAATCCTTGACCTTAATTCAAGACCTTCTTAACTACCCCTTCTTCCACTTCAGCTCCCTAGAAGGACTGTAGTTCTCCTCAGATTCCATTGCTACAACATAATTCTCCTCAACCTTGCTGCAACATATTCCTTGAATGTATGGAGTTTTTAGCCCTTAAAATAGACCCAAAAATTTCCTTAAGAACTTTTCTCTTCCTTCTTGTTACTTCGTTGGTTAGTAAGCTTTTCCTTTTACCCTTTCACGCTTCTAACTGCAGACTTGCACTTCTGAATTTTTTGGTGGTCTGAACTGAGGTTGAGCTTGCCTATTTATAGTGGTTTCCCCCTCAAATTAGCCCACATGAAGAGGGTGAGGCGACATGTCTATTGGAGGAGATAATTAATTTCATCTCGAAGCCGACATGGAGGGAGATGTTTTTGCTTGTCTTGGAGGGATATTTGACACTTACATTGATGATTGACTCTTATACAAATGTAACATCCCCAAGAAGGGTTTTTGATAGATGACATTGACTCTCTTTGACTTTATGACCAATCCTAAAGTAAAAATAGGAGTCATTACTAAAAATAAAATTCCTTGCTCTTGAAAAACATGAGACAGGCATTACAAAAATATTTTATTTTTATTTACATCAATTACATAAAATCACATTTACATATGTCATTATGAAGATAGAACCTAGTTACTTTTCAAAATAAATAATATGATTTTTTTTCCCTTTTGGCTGGCCAATGTTTAATGTAAACTTATGCTTGTCCGATCCTCCTGAGAAAATGGAAAAATATTGATTCCTTCTGTAATATTGGCAATGAACCTTGTTATGTTGAAATTGTTATGCAGGAAATAAATTGTATATTATAACATGCTTAAAGATGTCAATTTTAGGTTGCACTCCTATTTTTCATTCTATTGTGGTATTTCATTTTCATATGGCTATGGCTATGGATTTGGCTCTGAGAGTCACTTCAATCGTCATGGTTTTAAAATACTGCAAAGATTATCAGTCATTGTTGATATTTTGAAAGTAATAAGGTTGCAATAGTGGTCTCGGGAGGTCCAATATTTGTACTTAGATGATAAATTTCATTTCAGTGACAACCCACACAGAACAGGATGGCTTATTTCAGGGTAACCAATGTTGAAATTATTACATGTGGAGGTTCTAGATGTTGCATCTGCGACAGATTTTCTTCATAGAGTCTTCAAAATCTGTAATTATGCATATTGTTATACTCATATCATAGAGATATGAGTTCAACATCATTTCAAACATTCCATTTACAAGAATTTAATAGAAAATGAGAATATAAGAGCATAGGTTATGGAATTTATTAATAAAAATATCTTATAAGCATTTTTGTGGCATTGAAGAGCATATAAACATATAATATTGTTTTTCTGTCAACTATTCTTGTTGCAAGTAGAGTTGATTTTTAGTTTTGTTATGGCTTCTGCTAGATATATTTATTCAGATATCTGAGCTATTTCTTTCCTATTCCTTTCTCATAAGCATGGGTTGCAAAAAAAATTGTTCCTTGATAACATTGGAAGGGGATCTAGAAATGATGAATGCACATTCAAGAAGAAGCTGAATGTAAGTTCTTGTAAGCCCTCTCTTTCCTATTTAAGTAAGGCCACTCTTTTTTGTTTTTTTTCTCAGTCATTGGTGCTCATGAAATAGAGTTGTTTCACCCCTAAAAATTAGTCATCCAACTTCTGTTCCAACCATTATATTCTCCTTTCCATAAACTAGTGCGAATTTGAAATAGTATTGTATCAACAAATTAATCCCAAGGTCATTACACTGCATTCTAGTTTCAACTTTATTTGATATATAAATATGAATCTAAGAGTATCTGTGATTTATCAACCCAAGTATTAATGAATTGTTGTTATCGAATTATCCCAAATTAGGTCTTTGATTTTCCTACAATCTAGGAATATGAGATGTGCATTGATTCTCTGGAACTTGCATTGTGGGTCTTTGTAATAGTTTCAAGCCTTTGCTTGAATATGCTAAATTAGTTGTAGAAATTTCATAGTGACTTAGGGATTTTCTGTACATTGTCTAAACTTAGGAATTTCAGTTTACGTAAATTTAGGAAGATAAATATTCAACATTTCATATTTTGGGATCAATATGGGGTTTCATAAATAGAATTTATCCCATTGTTGGGTCTTTCTCTATTTTAATCAGTAAGAGAAGTGCAATGGGGCTCATTTTCAAGAAAATCACTTACTGAATCTTGTTTTTGAGCCTTTTGCCATGAAAGCTCCTTGTTACAGTTTCATCTTCCCAAAAGTGAGTACCAAACATAAATGTTGGTGTTTTATGCAAGAAACTCTTATTTTTGTGAATGTTTGAGACTTTTTATATCATTATATTTTTTATTTGACTGTTTTCTATGAAGGGGGTTGTGCAATGTTGATTACTTTTAATTTTCTCTTTGTATTTCAACCCAAAAAGTACAATGGAGAGTTTTGACGGTAGTGGTTCCATTGGTACATAAAATTCGTAAGCCTTTGTTTCAAGGGAAGGATTCTATCTGGAAATTTTGAGGCAAGTCATCCAAGGTTTAGAGGATCTATGAATTTGTTTGACGCAAATAAGAACACACATCTTAATATCCTGAGGTAGGCTAACACCTTTCTGAGATTTGGATGAGGGGTTTTGTTCATTGTTCTTTTTGTGATTCAAGGTTGGGCATGCAAGTACGTTATGAGGTATAGAAAAATAAAATTGTTTAAACAAGTCAAAGTTTCAAAGTTTAAGATTTCCAACGAATTTATATAAGATAGGTCAAATTACTCTTTGAAGCTAGACGTTCACACTTGTGGAAAAATCTATTTTGTTCTGAGGGCATGCAGAAGACTAGCCTATCCTAAAGCAGATCTGAGTCACTTGGAATAACTTTGTTCTGAGACAAGTGCAGAGGGTTTTTGGGGTAATATTATGCACGAGAACTCATGTATCTTGTACAAAAATCGGTTGGTCATATGTGACAATGTGAGAGCTTCTCCAATGACTATGTTAGACCAAAATTCCCTACATAATTCGCAAAGGCATTAAAGTTGGTCTAGACGAATTCTTGAAGGGTGTTGAAGTGAAAAACAAGTACTCATTATGAACTTTGTTAGCCCTTTACAAAGTATTTATTATTCAGTGAAATATTCGCCAATATCTTACAAGATTTTATAATTCAGTGAAAGAAACGCCATGTTTTTATAAGATAATATAATATCGTGAGGGATTCGCCAAAAAAAATAAATATACATATTATATTATTGATAAAATTGCCTTCCTTTTTTCATATGTATCATGGAGATTCTCCTATTTATTATAAAAAAAATTTAGGGGGGTTCTTAAAGTTTTCCCTACTTAAACGGGAAATAAGAATATGATGAAAATTATATAAAATTCAATGAATGTTCACCATGTAATTGGCTTGCGTCCAAGTGAAATGTGTTGAAATATAATGGATAATCCTTAATTAGTGTGAGTTGGTTCAAGAAACCTTAGGATAGGAATTAGTTTCTATATCTTCAGTTATGGTTCTAAATTCCCTATATCCATGTATGACATATATTGATTGAATTGTATTGAGAATGTAGATCGTTCTACAGATCCAGACTCTCCTGGTTCAGATTCTCTTTCGTACAGATGGCCAGTGGGCTTTTTATTTATTAATTAAACATTAGATTTTATCATGGTATCATAGCTCCAGGGTCGAAGCATAGCTAGAGTGTTGTGATCCCTGCGAGTATCCATGCGACGTAGAAGAAGCCCATGATGATTGTGTGAAATTTTTTTCAGACATTGAGAGCATCATCACAGCTTTTGGAGAAACATTTGCACTGATAATCACATTTCCTACAATGACAGTCCCATCGATGACACATAATTGAGCAGAACAGAGGCACTGACAGTCGGAAGACTTAATGAGTTTCATTTCCAGCACGATAGTCACAAAAATTGGGTCATTTTGTGCACCGAGGAGATCTGAAATAGATCTGAGCCAGTGGACACCACTGATGAGGGAAGAAATCTGGTGAAAGGTCGCCGATGAAGGGATCCAGTGAAAGCTCGTCGATGAAGGAAGAGATCTGAAGTAGATCTTGCTGGTGTAGAGGAGTCGAGATCCTATCGCACTGTGTGCAAAACAATATGTTGGATTGATCACAGATCAGGTAGATCTGTATTGTGATATTGCTTTTTGTAAGGATCTGAGGTAGATCCTTCATTTTTTCTTCTTTCCTGTCAATTATTGGAAGTTTTTTTTTTTTAATCTTCAAGGTGAATAATAAAATAATTGAAGCATACTTGAACAAGAGAAACAAGCTTGATGGTTCCAATTACTGTAATTGGAAGTTCAAGAAGCAAACTATGCTAGAAGCACAGAGTGTCTGGACGATTGAAAATGGGGATGAGCCAAAGTGAGAAAAGGGATCCACATCGATTTTAGAATGGGATAAGAGAGAAGGTAGAGCAAATACGTTGCTGAAGATGAAAGTGAAAGACTGCATCATATCACATATCAAAGAATGAAAATCAGGAAGCGAGATTTGGACAGTATTGAAGGATTTGTATGAGATCAGGACTACAAATTGTCTTCTATTTTTTAAGAGCAAGATTCTATCCATAAAGATGGATGAGAATGAAACAGTTGCTTCTTTCATAATGTGGATTAAATATCTGAAGAAAAAATTGGCCGATATTAATGAGATAGTTGCAAATGCAGATTTGGTCAAGATTACCATGAATGGTATGACTGATGATTACAAAATTTTCATCACTGGGATAAGTGCAAGAGAGAAAATCTCAAATTTTGAAGAAATGATAGGAATATTAATGCAAAAAGAATAAATAAGATTGACTCTAAAACCCTAGAGTGCATATCTTGCATTAATGGAAAAGAAGAAATTCTTCTAAGCAAAAGGAAATCCATCACAGCAAAACAGAGGAAATCCACAGAAAAGACCGAATCAAGCTCAAGGTATGTATCTGAATAAAAAAGACTATGTAGTAAAATGTTTTTACTGCGGAAAAATCAGTCATATGGCTAAGGAGTGTAGGAAGAAGAAATTAAATGAAGAACAATAGAGACATAAAATACATGTCGGTTATTTCGCAGATAATGACCATGTTCAGGACTTCAGATTTTTCATGGCATACTTTGATGAGAAATTTGAAGTAAATATCTGGTATGTTGACTTGGGAGCATCCACATATATGACAGGGAACATACAATGGTTCGAATGTTTTAAAGAGATCAACAATGAAGCACAAATCTACCTTGGTGGTGATAGAAGTCATCAGATCAAAGGGTACATGAAGAGTCTTGTTATTTTTCCCAATGGTAATATCAGACATATTCATAATGTAATGTATGTACCCAGAGTTACAAATAATCTTATTTTTGTATCCATGATTACAGATCAGAATCTTACTTGGTATAATTCTTTAAATCTAATTTTTATATTAAATATTGTTTGGATGGTATGAATACTATTGCTTCAGGAATTCAAACAAGAGGTATATACAAATTGGATGTGAGGACAACACTAGATCGAGCCTTGACAGCATCAAGTTTGACTACAAAAGAGCTATGGAACTAGAGACTTGGTCACATCAACTTCAACGATTTGTTGTTACTTCAAAAAAAGGAAATGGTAAGAGGTCTTCCTACATTAAAAAAGTGCATAATGATTGTGATGCATGTGTTTTAGGAAACATGCATAGAGAAGAATTCCCTGTTCAAGTAGAAAGTAAAAAGAGAGATATACTTGAATTAGTGCACACCGACCTATGTGGACCTATGCAAACAAAGTCATTAGGAGGTGCACTGTATTTTCTATTGTTTGTTGATGACTACACAAAGTTTTCTTGGGTATATTTTATGAGTAAGAAAAGTCACACATTTGAATACTTTAAGAAGTTCAAATATATTATAGAAAAGCAAACAGGGAAGCACGAAAAAATTTTCCGCTCTGATAAAGGGGGAGAATATAGGAAGGATGAACTTACCAAGTATTGTAAAGACCATGGAATATTACAATAATTCACAGTACCCCATACTCCTCAGCATAACGGAGTAGCAGAAAGAAAGAACATAACATTAGTGGAGTGTTCTAGGAGCATGTTGAAAGGTAAGGATCTTTCGAATGGTTTTTGGGCTAAAGCATTGAATACTGCAGTTTATTTTTAAAATAGGATTCCTACAAGAAATCTCTAGTTTAAAACTCCTTTTGAAGCATTGTATGGATTCAAGCCTGCGGTAAAACATTTGAGAGCATTTGGGTCTAAAGCATTTGCCTACATTCCTAAGGAAGATAGAAGAAAACGAGATTCAAAAGCCATCAAATGTACCTTTGTAGGGTATTGTTTAGAATTTAAAGCTTATATATTGTTTAATCCCTCTACTCACAAGATCTTTGTTAGTAGAGATGTAATGGTCCATGAACACGTTTCTGATGAATCTGATAAAAGCAATGAGGAATGAGATATTCTATTCTTGGTGGAAGGAATTGAAGAAATAGGTAATAGCCATAAGAAGTAGAAAAAGGCAGAAGGATAAAGTTTAGATACAAAAATGGAGTCGAGTCCTTCAAAGGAAATTCAAAACAGGTTGGAAACTACACCAACGCTCAGAAGATCAGGTAGGCATATTCAATTGCCTGCTAGATATAGGGAAAATTCCTTTATAAATATTAAGATGAATGTTGTTGAAGCTTCTAGTTATAGAGAAGAAAATAAATGCAGTGAATGGAAAGAAGCTATGGAATAGGAATATGAATCCATTCTCAAAAGAAACACTTGGGAGTTGGTCGAACTACCTGAATGGAAACAAACCATAGGTCGTAAATGGTTGTATAAACCCAAGATTAATGTAGATGGAACCATAGATAAATTAAAAGCTAGATCGGTAGCAAAGGGTTATTCACAAAAAGAAGTTACTGACTATGAGGAAACCTTCACCCCTGTAGCTAAACTAAACACTATCAAAATGATGATTTCTTTAACTACTAGAAAAGGCTCGATGGTTCACCAACTAGATGTAAAGTCTACATTATTAAACGGGGAGATGAAAGAGGAGGTTTACTTAGAGAAACCTGAGGGGTTTTTCCAGAAAGGGAAAGAACATTTAGTTTGCAGATTAAAGAAATATTTATATGGACTGAAACAAGCACCTAGGTCATTGTATGAAAATATTGATTCATTTTTTCTGCAACATAGTTACAATAGAAGTAAAAACGACCCGAATCTGTACACTGTGAAAGATGAAAATGGGCGTATAGCATTGATTTCTTTGTATGTAGATGATATAATTATTGTAGGTCATGTTGTTGATCTAATCAAAGAAATCAGACAACGAATGTCATAGATGTTCGAAATGAAATACCTTGGTGAACTAAGATACTATTTGGGTCTTGAGATCTGGAAAGATTCAAGACAAACTTTTCCTTCCTAGGGTAAGTATGTCAAAGGTCTACTGGAAAGATTCAATATGGATCAGTGTAAGGCTACAAAAGTACCATTACAACAGAACATTAAACTTTAGTGTGAGGATGGTTCTAAAGAGACAAAAGCGACACTTTATCGACAACTAGGTGGGAGTCTAATCTACTTAATCACTACTAGACCAGATTTGGCTTATGCAGTTAGTGTGCTAAGTCAATTTATGTCCAAACCACTTGAGAGTCACTGGAATGGAGCAAAAGGCATTTTAAGGTATCTACAAGGAACTGTAGATTATGGTATTATTTATATTGTTTCTTCTGATGTTAGATTGAAAAGGTTTACAGATTTCAACTAGGTCGGAAATGTAGATGACCGAAGATCCATAATAGGTTATGCATTCAGCATTGGATCCGGGGTGATTGCATGGAGAAGTAAGAAATAGAACACAGTGTCCTTTTCTTCAGTGGAAGAAGAGTATCAAGCTATTTGTGTAGTAACATGCGAGGCAGTTTGGTTGTAGAGACTCCTCCAGGATGTTGGGGAAAGCCAGAAAGATGCAACAATTATTAGATGTGACAACTAGAGCTCAATCAAACATGCTAATAATCTGGTGTTTCAGAAGAACACTAAACACATTGATAGACATTTCCACTTTGTTAGGGAGAAAGTTCAATCAAAATAAATCCATCTCATATATTTTAAAACATGTGATAATGTTGCTGACATTTTAACTAAGCCTCTTGGCGAAATTAAGTTTGAAATGTTTAGGGAGATGTTAGGAGAAGAATGACATCAAAAATCTAATTAGTAATCTCTGTTTTTCCGGCTGTTTTTATTTTCAATTAGCAATCTTTGTCCATGTCTATTTTTAGTTGTAAAGAAAATTTCATTGGTATTTAATTATTTGAGTATTCAAGCTGACATTCAATAAAAAAAATTGTAACAAATAAATAGAAATTTCAATAAATTTGTACACTAAATAAACAAAATCTAATAAACGAATACAAATTTTAAATAAAAAAAAAATTGAAAATATAAATGTATTTATTTATTTGAGTATTCAAACTAACACTCAATAAAAAAAAATTGTAACAAATAAATAGAAATTTCAATAAATTTGTATACTGAATAAACAAATTGTAACAAACAAATAGAAATTTTAAATGAAAAGAAAAATTGAAAATATAAATGGAAATTTAAAATTAAAAAAAAATTGAAATTTGTATAAATAAAAGTAAGCAGTGTTTTGTATAAAATTCTTCCATTATTTTGTATAAATTTCTTTCAGTATTTCGTATAATTTTCTTTCTTCCATACCCTTATTCCATGCCGTTGTTGACTCTTGTTTCATGCAAGGAAAATACAAAAAGACAAATTTTGATTCTTTTAAAATAAAAAATAAAAAATTAAAGAAAAAGCAAGCTAACTTCTATAAATTGTTTTTGCAAGAGGAACCCACCATTATATCCTGAGAAATGTAACAAACAAAATTACTTGTCCTTCTCTCACGTTTCCTTTTCTGGTATCTTGGAATTTAGAATTATCACAATCTACTATTTATTTTTAATTTGAATTCGGGTTGGCCGGATCCAGTTACTTTGATTTAAGGCTATATATCTTATATAAGGCTATCTCTTATATAACGATGAACTAATGAGGACTTAGTATGGGTAGAGAACTAAAGAGGGAGACATAAAGAATTTTATTCTTTAGGTGAATGGCTTATGAAACGAGAGACTAAAGAATTCAATGTGAGATTATTACAAAGAATGTTGGTTAACTAAGGAAACCCTCCAATTAATTCAAGCGTTTAGTTTAACGGTGCATTCAATTCAAGCATTTAGCTTGATCGCTTTATAGCCCGCAATTCCAAACTCTTAAATTGATAAATGTTATTAATATTTTATTAAAAAAATAAGATTTAAATGTCTAAATTTTATTAACAAAATTATTAAGGATTTAAATTTAGATTTAGGAATAATTTATTTAGTGATTAAAAATAGTAATTTAATTTTTTCTTACTGAAAATAACATTTAAAATATATGTTGAAGATAATGGAGAATCTTCTATTTTAGAGAGAGTTGGTTCCCGAGACTTTAGTATATGAATTGGTTTCCATTTCTTAGGGTATAGTTCTAACTTCTCTAGATCTTGTATGCTATATAATGCCTGAATTGTATGGAGAATGTAGAGTGTTTTGCAGTAGCCAGACTCTCCTGGTTTAGACTCTCTTTCGTAGAGCTGACCAGTGGGATTGTTTAATAATCCATTCAAGCATATTTTTTATCTTGGTATCAGATCATAGTTGTGTGAGGAGGAGCCTAGCACTGTCTTCCTACCTAGAGAAGCAATCTACACTGCCTACTACTTACTTCGAGGAGGAGCCTTGCGCTACCTTCCTACTTATCTGCGTGCCACCATTTTTTTATTTACAGTGGTGCTGAGGAGCACTGCCTACCTTGGTGATCGTACTGCCTGAGCTTTGAGTCATTGATCCCTACCCCTTTGAGGAGGATCCTTGGGCTTCCTGCCTACGTATCTCTGCTAATCTAAGGTTGTGCGAATTTCAAAGCTCAAATGATCGGCTTACAAGGTGCTGGAGTCAAGTTCCTTTGATAAGGCCGTGGAAGGAAACATTGGAGGTTTGTTGTGTTTTCTGTGTCATGGTAATGTTGTTGGTTTGTTGTGTTTGCTGTGTGGTTTTCCATCGATGGGATATTTTCCATCCTAACGCCACTTTTGGCCGCTAAAATTAGGCTGCCATCTTAACGCTACTCCTAACCGCTGAAAGGAGCATTGCCATACTCCACTTCTACCGCCATCCAACGTTGTTGTGTACGCTGCCATCGTCCTACCTATTCATTCCCGTGAACACTCCCTACGCCCATGAAGGAAGAGCACTACTACAGAGAGGAGCACTACTTCTTGTGTTGCCTACCATGAGCTCAAAGTGCAGGAGAACTGCCACTTGCTGCCATCCTTAGTGATGCCTCCTTCATACACTATCTGCTATGTAATCAAAAGAAAGCACATCGTTTTCCGAAGCAGAAAATTTTAATTAAGAACCAAGCATTAAAGTTCTTCCCACTGAACCAAGCATCAAATTTGCTGCATCCATCCTCAAAGTTGTTGCACATAAAGGTTTTTTCAAAGTTTTAAATGACAGATTTCAAAGCACTTTGAATTAAATTTTTTTTAAGTGGAATTTTTAATGGTTCTTTTGTTATGAGTGGAATTTTTTTTTTAATGCTCCTTTATGAGAAGAGCTTGCTAATAAGGTTCTTGAAAAGTAACTTTTAAAAAGTTTTTTTAAGGGGAATTATTGTTGATTCACTTAACAAAAGAGGAATTTTTTTTTAAAAGTGCCGAAGAGATTTGAGACAGATCTGAACGAGTGTATTCTTTAATCATCAAGATGAATAATAAATTAATCAAATCATACTTGAATGAGAGTAAAAAACTTGATGGCTTGAAATACTCAAATTGGAAATTTAAGATGCAGACGGTGTTAGAGCAACATAATTCTTGGACAATTGAAAATGGGGATGAGCTGAAGCCAACAACAGGAGCGACATCAGTCCTATATTGGGAGAAGAGAGAAGGTAAAGCAAAGACGGTGTTGAAGATGTTAGTGAAATACTGTATCATACCGCATATCAGAGAATGCAAATCAACAAACGAAATCTGGACCGTATTGAAGGATTTGTACGAGATCAGGAATACAAATCGCCTCTTGTTCTCGAAAAGCAAGATTCTGTCCATAAATATTGGGGAGAATGAAACAATCACTTCTTTCATATCATGAATCAAAGACCTGAAGAAAAAATTGTTAGACATCGGTGAGGTAGTTGCAGATGCAGATTTGGTCATGATTACCATGAATGGTATGACTGATGATTACCAAATGTTCATCACTGGGATAAGTGCAAGACATAAAATCCCAAAGTTTGAAGAACTTACAGGAATATTAATGCAGGAAGAATAAAAATATTGACTCTGAAACCCAGAGTGCAGATTTGGTGCTAATGGCAAAGAAGAAATTCTTTAAAGGAAAAGGAAATCCATCACATCAAAATGGAAAAAACCCACAGAAAAGACCGAATCAAACTCAAGGTATGCATATGAATAAAAACAACTCTATAATTAAATGTTTTTATTGCGGAAAAAGCAGTCATATTGCTAAGGAGTGCAAGAAGAATAATTTTCATGAACCACAATAGAAGAATAAAATACATACAGGTCATTTTGCAAATGATGACCATGTTCAGGACTTCAGATTGTTCATGGAAGACATAGGTGAGAAGGTCGATGCAGACACCTAGTATGTAGATTCGGGAGCATCCACACATATGACGGGGAACATACAATGGTTCGAAGATTTAAAAAAAGAAAAAAATGGTGCAAATCTACCTTGGTGATGATAGATGTCGTTAGATCAAAGGGTGCAGGAAAATTTATGTTATCCTACCTAATAGTAATGTCAGATATATTCATAATGTAATGTATGTGCCCGGATTGACAAAGAATCTAATTTTTGTATCCATGATTACATATCAGAATCTCAAGGTTGAATTTTTAAAATCTAACTATTATATTAAATATGGCATGAAGACTATTGCTTCAGGAATTCGAACAGGAGGTATGTACAAATTGAATGTGATAACAACACCATATTGAGCTTTGACAACATCGAGTTTGACTACAGAAGAGTTGTGGCACTAAAGAATTGGTCATATCAACTATAACAACTTGATGTTACTTCAGAAAAAGGAAATGGTAATAGATATTCCTATACTAAAACAAGTGCATATTGATTGTAATGCTTGTGCTTTAGGAAATATGCATAGAGAATGATTCCTTGTTCGATTAGAAAGGAAAAAGAGAGACATACTTGAATTAGTGCACACATACCTTTGTGGACCCATGCAAACAAGATCATTAGGAGGTGAACTGTATTTTTTGTTGTTTTTTGATGATTGCACAAAGTTTTCTTGGGTATATTTCATGAGTAAGAAAATCCACACCTTTGAATACTTTAAGAAGTTCAGGTATATGATTGAAAAGCAAACAAGGAAGCACATAAAAATTCTTCGCTCCAATCAAGGGGGAGAATACAGGAAGGAGGAACTTACCAAGTATTGTAAAGACCATGGGATATTACAGAAATTCACAGTACCCCATACTCCTCAGCAAAACGGAGTAGCGGAAAGAAAGAACAGAACATTGGTGGAGTGTGCTAGGAGCACGTTGAAAGGTAAGGATATTTCGAATAGATTTGGGCTAAAGCATTGAATGTTGATGTTTATTTGAAAAATAGGAGTCCTACAAGAAGTCTCGAGTTTAAAACTCATTTTCAAGCATTAAATGGATTTAAACCTGTAGTAAAACATTTAAGAGTATTTGGGTCTAAAGCATTTTCCCACATTCCAAAGGACGACAGAATAAAACTAGATTCAAAAGCCATCATATGTACCTTTGTAGGGTATTGTTCACAATTTAAAGCTTATATATTATTTAATCCCTCTACTCAAAATATTTTTGTTACTAGAGATGTCATATTCCATCTACAGGTTTGTGATGAATCTAATAAGTGCAATAAGGAATGCGATATTCCATTTTTGGTGGAAGAAAGTGAAGAAACAGGTAACATTCAGGATCAGAAGAAAGAGGTAGGATCAGAGAATTCAGATACAGCAATCAAGCCAAGTTCGTCAAAGGAAATTCAGAATGGGTTGGAAGCTACACCAACGCTCAGAAGATCAGGTAGGTAGATTCAATTGCCTGTTAGATACAGAGAAAATGCATTTATAACTAGTATGATGAATGTTGTTGAACCTTCTAGTTATAGAGAAGAAACTCAATGTAGTGAATGGAAAACAACTATGGAACTGGAATATGAATCTATCCTCAAAAACAACACTTGGGAGGTGGTTGAACTTCCCGAAGGGAAAGAAACCATAGGATGAAAATGGTTGTATAAACCCAAGATTAATGCAAATGGAACCATAGATAAATTAAAAGCTAGATTGGTAGAGAAGGGGTATTCACAGAAAGAAGGTATTGACTATGAAGAAACCTTCACCCCAATAGCTAAACTAAATACTATCAGAATGTTGATTTCTTTAGCTACTAAGAAACATTGGATGATTCACCAACTAGATTTAAAATATGCATTTCTAAATGGGGAATTGAAAGAGGAGGTCTACTTAGAGAAACCTGAGGGGTTTTTCTAGAAAGGGAATGAACATTTAATCTATAGATTAAAGAAAGCTCTATATGGACTAACACAAGCACCCAGATCATGGTATGAAAAGATTGATTCATTTTTCCTGCAACATGGATACAATAGAAGAAAAAATTATCCTAATTTGTATACCATGAAATATGGAAAGGGGCACATAGTGTTGATTTCTTTTTATGTAGATGATCTAATTACTACAAGAGATGTTGTTAATCTAATTAAAGAAATCAAGTGGCAAATGTCATAGATGTTCGAAATGAAAGACCTTGGTGAATTAAGATACTATTTGGGTATCAAGATATGGAGAGATTCAGGACAAACTTTTTTGTTCCTAGGTAAGTATGTTAGAGGTCTATTGGAAAGATTCACGATGGATCAGTGCAAGGCTGCAGCAGTACCACTACAATGGAACATTAAACTTCAGAGTGAGGATGGCTCTAAAGAGGCAGATGCAACACTTTATAGATAGTTGGTTGGAAGCTTAATCTACCTAACCACTACCAAACCTGATTTGGCTTATGCAGTTAGTGTGATAAATTAGTACATGTTGAAACCACTTGAGAGTCATTGTAATGCAACAAAACGTGTTTTAAGGAACCTACAAGGAACAGTATATTATGGTATTATTTATACTGATTCTTCTGATGCTAGATTGACAGGATTTTCAGATTCTGACTGGGCTAGAAATGTCGATGATCAAAGATCCATAACAGGCTATGTATTCATCATTGGATCTGGGGTGATTACATGGTGCAGTAAGAAACATAACATAGTTTCCTTATCTTCAACGGAAGTAGAGTATCAAGTCATGTGTGCAGCAACATGCGAGGAATTTTGGTTGTGGACACTTCTCCAGGACATCGGGGAAAAACAAAGAGATGCAACAACAATAAGATGTGACAACCAAAGTTCAATCAAACTTGATAATAATCCGGTGTTTCACAAGAATACTAAACACATTGATACACAATTCCACTTTGTCAGGGAGAAATTTCAATCAAAAGAAATTCATCTTGTACTTTGTAAAACGTGTGATAATGTTGCAGATATTTTCACTAAGCCTCTTGGAAAAATTAATTTTTTAATGTTTAGGGAGATGTTAGGCATAGTTTTGATCCCTTTCTCCATTAAGGGGGAGTGTTGAAGATAATGGAGAATCTCCTATTTTAGAGAGAGTTGCTTCATGAGACTTTAGGATAGGAATTGGTTTCTATTTCTTAGGGTACAGTTCTAAATTCCCTAGATCTTGTGTGTTATATAATGCCTAAATTGTATGCAGAATTTAGAGTGTTCTGCAGTAGCCAGACTCTTATGGTTCAGATTATCTTTCGTAGAGCTGACCAGTGGGATTATTTAATAATCCATTCAAACATCTTTTTTATCTATATATGCATTAATATTTACAATATATGCAATTATGACCTGTTCTAAGTGCAGGTAAGAGACCAAATATCTCAAGGTATAGGCTGATAGAGCAACATGAGTCAACCAGTGATTCCGTTAACAAAAATGGCCGAACCAACCAAGGATGCTATTCGATTTGAAGATTACTTTTTATCTCTAGGAACATAACAACATAACATCACGTAGAATTATAGGTGTGGATGAAGGCCTAGGTAGGATGCAAAATTATAGGTGTTCACTAAGGTGAAGTAGTAAATTACCACAAAATCTGCAAGAGGAAAAAAGGGAAGGACAAGAATTCAAAGGATTGCAGAGAATAAATTTGTTGCTGCTGAGACTAATGAGACTAATTTTCAGAGACTACTTCCATAAAGAAAAGAAAAAAAGGTGAACATATCATGGTTTGTATCAAAGGGTTAGGAGAGGTAGCCCCGTGTAGAAAGAAAAGGGACAGGTAGAAAAAGGATAGGTAGCAAAGGGCCAATAAATCATGCTGGCATGACCATGTTAACAATATTGCGACAATACAGAGGATGCCGGGAGCAAAAATTTAATTTTAAATAAAATAATTCTACAACAAACTCTAGCATTAGTCAATCATGTGAGAAATTTGTATTAATAGTATGCACTTTAACCTAAATTTATGAAGCTCTTGGCCTCTAGAAGGCCAACTTAGACCTTAAAATGTCTGATTCGCTATCAAGAAACTTTTTCAACATTTAATAGAATTAAAAAAAAAAGTGAATTATTACATGCAAGTCAAAATTTGGGTTTAATCATATATTTTTTTATATATGGGCTCAAATTTTAAGGAATTTCAATTAAAAAGAGTCTCGGTTATGCTTTCACTATCGATAGACACAACCTTCACATAATTAATGGGTTGCTCGTTCATGCATTTTAGATTTGATGGTTAGACACAACCTCAAAGTTGTTCCTCTTTATGGAATATTTAGACCAAACCAACTTAGCAAATTTAGACCAAACAACACTACGTAGACATAGGATGTTTCTATTATTGCTCTATGAAAAAATTAGTCTAGCAAGTTGGTTTCCTAGTTTAAGCTTTCAAACATTCAAGAAATTATTTTTTTCTTCTAGTTTTGAACATATAATATTATCATATTATAATAAATATAATATAACTAATCAATAATAATATAAAAATTAGTTATTACGAGAATTAATAAATATTACAATTATTTGTTATTATTATTATTATTAAGGTATATATTATTATTGGAATATATATATATATATATATATATATATATATATATATATTAGGTACTTATAATATTATATCAATATTCTAGTAGTAATGATGCTAAAGTCTATGTTAATTAATTATTATTAAATAATATGAAAATGTATCTCAACCTAAAGTTATTGACAAGTTAACTTTAAATTTATCAAATGTTAAGAGGGATTAAATTTTTATATGTTGAATTTTTTTTTAAGAGAGTTAAAACCTACCAAAATATTTACATTTATAAGGATTTGATCTCTTTGGGAATTTTAATAGACTAAATCACTTCAATGCAAAAGTGGTTAATATATCCCTCTACTTCAATTTATAGGTAGGGAGTTAGGGATCCATAATGGTTTTCATACCCTTTGCACGAAGCTATGTATCAATGTTTCCGAGCGGAATTTGGTATTCAAGTGCCACGTTTGTTTTCATAAGTGTATCTAGGATGAAATGGAGTTTTTGGACGTCTCTTCACTCGGTGACGCCTATCGATATGCTTTCAATACCGGGCATGTTAATGTTAGTATTTTCATCCTCCCACCAGTGATCAAAAAATCTATTTTCATATCATATTAGGACTCCATTCTGAAATTTTTTTCATTCCATTAGGTCGTAATGTAAAAATTTCGTCACTGATTAGGGTATTTGGATCATTACTACTCCTTTCACCTCCATGGTCAATGGACATCATCATGGTCAGGTTATTCATTGTTGAAAGAGTCCCATAGTCATCATGTTCATTATTTAGCCCATTCTTGCATGTTTTGTCATCATTAGGTCAAAATCATGAAAATTGGTCATTTCACCATCAAATTCATCTTTTCAAGGAGTAGTAATAGTCAAAGGTTTTCAAAAAAGATTTTAAAAGATTTTTTTTATCTTAATTATGATGGATTATATGCAACTAAGTTCTAAGGTTCTAGTTCAAATCAGAATGTGAAAGTACATGGTGGATCCACTACATCACCAAAGGAGAAAATTGATTTTCAAAGCTAGAAAGAAACGAAAACTCCAGTGCATTTTCTCAATCCACATTCAAGAGACATCTCTCTAACAAGAAAACTCACTCCAACTCTTATAAAGGCCATTTCATGCCATCAAAAGACAAGTTTTCCTCTTGTGTTGTGCTTTTGCCGAAGGGAGTTTTGTTTTCCCAAGGGTACCCAAACCATCACTGCAGAAGGTTTCTTCAACAATTTTAGGTTCCAAAGTATCATTTCCAAGTAAGTGGATTTAATTTTACTATATTTGTCTCTCATTAGTGCTTGGAAATCTCATTTCAATATCCTAGGGTTTTGAGGACATTTTTCTTGGTTTCATGACTTGCATGGTTAAATCATCAAAAAAACTTGTATCCTGATTCTATTACATGTTCCCATATCCTGAATATACCTTCCTAAATACTTCCCATCACTCCTATCCCTAAAAATCATCATTTTTCCACAAACCCTAGCCTATTGCTACAATTTAACCTTTTGTAGACTAGGCGTGCATTTTCCCCTTTTGGCCCTTCCCTTCACTCAATCCTTGAAATTATACTTTCCCCTACTTCCTAAAATCCCTCCCTAACTTAAAAAATTCTCCTAAATATTTAGAAGCCCCATATCCCCTTTATTCCCCTCCATTCTTATAAATTTCCCAAATCCACTGTTTTGCCTACACTAAACCCTAATTTCCTCTCTCATTGAGATAGGGTTTTCTATGGAATCAGAGACATCTAAGTAGAGGAGGCATAAGGGAGGTCATATTATAAAATATGAGGCCATTATAGCTCATAAACATCATGTCTCCATCATTTTTCAAGACGTCATCCCAAGGGACAACACATTTGCTACACATAGGGCCAGCTTTTCTTCAAAATATGTTTCTGACCAAACGGAAATGAATTTCACAAAACGAAAGATTTTTTTGTTAGTAATGGACCAAAAAAGTAAAAAATACTTTAGTTTCTACAAAGGTGTTATGGTTTGGGAGGAATGCTAAAAATATAGTTGCTATAGGAGAGTTGCTACACTTCTGGATTAGTCTTGGGAGTATCAACTTTTCTCCCTGATGGAATGCTAAAATGAATTTCTTGATGCACTACAAGAAAAAATGACATTGGTGAGGGTCGAAAAATGTCACCATAAGCTCATTGGTGACGGTCAAAAGAGCCTCCGTCACCAAAAACTGAACGTCACCAAAGGTGGTGTCGCCAAAAGTATAGGTGTTGTGGTGACATTCAAGGTCCGTCACCAATAATGATTTATAATGACGGATAGTGACTGTCACCATTTCATATGAACAATGGTGACAGACCTTAGTGTCCATCACCAAAAAAATGAGCGTCACCAAAGTTTTTTCTTGTAGTGATGAGTCGTATGATAACTAGACAGGAATAACATTCCAATTAGCTATCATGAGCTCAATTTGGAGTTCCGTAAGGCCTCCAAAATTAGCCTACAAGAGAACTCTTCGCTCTTTTCACCCCCATTCTACACTTTTTGACCACTCTTGGGAGAATTGATTTTTTAGGGGCTATACTTGATCATTTGCAGCGTTTGATAGGTCTTCTGTGTAGTAGAAATAAATATATTTCTAATGAGCTATCACGAGTGAACTTTGGAGTTTAGGAATTGATCCAAATGTGGGTTTGAAGGCAGTGTTACCCTTTTTGCATGGTGGCCCTGCGCTTTTGCCACAAGCGTTATGTTTTTTCCAGTTCACTGATATTTTCCAGATTTTGACTTTTATTCAGTTGGTCAATGGATTTAATGGATTTTACTGATGTAATTGTTTCATGTAAATGTAATTATGTCACTTTTAGTTACTAGAGGTATATACATTAGGTAAAAATGTATTTCTAGACAAATGAATCAGTTTCACCAAAGTTAGGGATGAGTTTGTTGACCTCCCTAGTATTTTGGTTTCCAATTGAGAACTTTGGGGATTAGTTCCACAAGTCAAGAATTCAACCCCTAAGAGTGGTAGAAGTAGTTTTCAGCCTATATCTTTCATTCCTTTTGACATTGCAATGGTTTTATGTTGTTGGATTGATCACTGAACACTATTGTAATTAGACTTTTGGCAAGTAATAATAGAATGAGTTGTAGCTAATTTGATGGAATTATTGTGGTAAAGTGTTTTGAAATTTTTTATTCTTATGTTATGAAAATGTGTGAAATTATTGTGATTGATATTCATTCCATTTTGGAAAGTAATTGTTTCCTATGTCTGAAATACAAAATTCATTATGCTTATGCTCTATTTTGGAGGAATAATTACAGTTTTTTTCGTCTTCTTCTACTAGAAAATAATTCATATCTCTTATGTCTTTTTATAAAACCCTATAATTCTAAACCACTTCATCAGATATCCTTTTGTCTTAAACTGCTTACCTACCTTGCTCCATCATATCTTGCAATTTTGATCCTTTTTTCCCTGTCATAATTTCTTCCGTCCCCTATTCACCATCCAGCACCTCAAAAATCAATCAACCAAACCCCTGTGCTACTATACCTAGCCTAATATCTCATTGATCATGTCATATTGACTGAGGTCCATTTGAGAGAGCCCTCTCCTACCTAGTTGGGCTAGCTACTTGAAAAAATATTGGTCTGTGGTTACCTTTGTTGGTCTCTTCTAAGCCTCGGAGATCTGGTGAAGTGATAACATCTTGGAGACCATACAAGGGAGAAAGTGACAGATATTCGCTAGGATGGAAATCATAAAATTTTAGATCTATTTTTTGATGGTGGATAGTGATAAAATGCATATGAAGGTTGAATCAATCACCTGGTGACTCCAGTGTCGAAGAATCCAAGGTTCATAATTTTCATGGTGACTCCACTTTTCAAGAACCGGTAATTTGAATAGACTTCTTGGTGACTTATTTTTTGTTGAGATGAGTTATACTACAAGAAAAAATCCCAGGTATGCTCCTATGGATAGATCTGAAATCCCTAGATTTCCAAATTCTATGCCTTATGTTGACTAGTTTACAAATCTTCCCATATTCATAGATGAAAAGAAAGGTCATGTCGATCTACATTTAGTAAAGTTTCATGTAAATGTATGTATACTTAGAGTTGATTTTCTTGAAGACTGTCTCATGAAATTTTTTATAGCTACTCTTGAAGATAAAGCTAGGGTATGGTATGAAGAGTTACTAGAAGGAAGATTACATTCTTTTAAAGATTTCCATAAGATGTTTTCCAAACATTATGTGAAGTATAATCTTTCTTTATCTCTCTTACAAAGTTGTTGTGATTATAGTGAAGGTTTTATTTCATATCTTGAACATATTAATGATATCAAATGCATGAATGATGGAGAGATCATTGAAGTGTTCTTTGATTTCTCCCTTCAACAATAATCTAAAGAAGCTAGTCACTTTGATACACAAGATCATATTGAGCATACAATAGCCATCTTGATAGTCAAATGAAACCACATGAAATAAATCAGTAGTGTGATAAAAATTTATATGCTCCTTTTCTTGAGATTAAATAATATATTCAACATCCATGTGAATCTTTAGGGGGGAAAGAACACAATTTCTATTTCATCCAAAGAAAACAAAGATCACTTTCTCCTTTTACTAAATAAGAAATACATCAGATTCAAAATTTGCAAATCCATATTCCATCCATTAAGAATGATGATGTTATTATACAGTCTTTCTAGTTTCCAAGTGATTATGAATAAGAGAGAAAGGATAAATAATAAGTTGTTTTAGAGCCCCTTATAGATACAAATCTCTCTCAATGTTCAAAAAATGAAAAGTCTGCTGATGAAAAGGAGTTTGTCCTAGATCCCATAGATGTGGAAACTTATGTTGTCAAAAATATTATGCAGGAATCTTTTGCTAATTTGCTACCACCATAATGGAATAATGCTTACTCATCCCCTTCTTTTGATCCACAAAAGGTAATGCTTCATGATTTTTAAGATCCCTTGGGCAGTATTTTGAAAGCATTGGACAAGATGAATGTCGTCTTGTTTGAAATCATAAGTCTTAGTTTCAGCTTTTATTATGGGTTTCCTGCATATACATGATTCCACCTGCTTGAAGAAAGTGATAGTAGAATTTCAGTAAGTATCCATCTGTTGGATTGGTTACAAGGGAAGGATCATTTCACCTAGTCAAAAATTGTGCAATAGATTAGAATAGGTTTTTATCATTTCAGTTTGATTTGGTTTCATTTTCAACAACAAGTTTCTTTCAATTTCAGTTTTCTGCAAAGCGTGAAGTGGAGAATCACCCAGGCTTGGAGCCCGAAGTGAAGGCCATAAAGTTTCATTGGTTTTATGAAATTTTAAAAAGTTTCCAGTTAGTTTTGAGTAAGAATTGAGTCAGTTTATTATATCAATATTTCAGTATTCAGTTTATTTTTAGGCTTTTGACTCCATGCCCAATGGATAGGCTATTTGTTCTACAATGTTCTTGACACCTCCAAGGAGTTTTCATCCCCCAACCAGAGCCAATGTTACTATCAGTATTTTCATCCTTCCATCAGTGATCAAAAAATCTCTTTTCATATCATATTAGGGTTCCATTATGAAATTTTTGTTATTCCATTAAGTCATTATGCAAAAATTTGGTCACTGATTAGGGTATTTAGTTCATTACTACTCCTTTCACTCCATGGTCAATGGACATCATCATGGTCAGTTTATTAATTGTTAAAAGAGTCCCATAGTCATCATTCATCTCATTCTTCCATTTTGTGTCATCATTAGCTCATGGGGTCATAATCATGAAAATTGGTCATTTCACCATCAAATTCATCTTTCAAAGAAGTAGTAATAGTCAAAGGTTTTCAACAAAGGTTTTAAAAGAATTTTTTTATCTTAATTATGATTTATTATAGGAAACTAAGTTCTAAGGCTCCAATTCAAATTAGAATGTGAAAGTACATGGTGGGTCCACTACACCACCAAATGAAAATTTTGATTTTCAAAGCTAGAAAGAAACTAAATCTCAAGGTAATTTGCTCATTCCACATTCAAGAGACATCTCTTTACCAATAAAACTCACTACCACACTCATAAAGGCCATTTCATGCCATCAAAAGACAAGTTCTCCTCTTGTGCTACGCTCTTACCGAAGGGAGTTGTGTTTTCCCAAGGGTGACCAAATCATCCCTGCAGAAGGTTTCTTCAAAAAATTTAGGTCCCAAAATATCATTTCCAAGTAAGTGGCTTTGTTTTTACTATATTTTTCTCTTAGTTGTGCTTGGAGAGCTCATTTCCCTCTCTTAGGGTTTTGAGGGCATTTTTCTTGGTTTCATGACCTTCATGCTTAAGTCATCAACAAAAAATGTATCATGATGCGCTTACACCTTCCCCTATACTTAATATACCTTCCTAAACACTTCCCATCACTCCTATCGCTCAAATCATCATTTTTTCACAAAACCTAGCCTATTACTACAATTTCATCTTTTCTAGACTAAGCTTGCGTTTTCCCCTTTTGGACCCCTTCTCATAACTTAATCCTTGAAATTATACTTTCCCCTACCTCCTAACATCCCTCCATAACTCCAAAAATTTTCTTAAGAATTTATAAGCCCTCTATCCCCTTTATTTCCCTTCATTCTTATAAATTGCCCAAATCCACAGTTTTGCCTACACTAAACCCTAGTTTCCTCTCCCATTGAGATAGGGTTTGCTATGGAATTAGAGACATATGAGTAGAGGAGGCATAAGGGATGTCATATCAGAAATTAGGAGCCCATTTTAGCTCATAAATATTATTTCTCCAACGTTTTTCAAGAAGTCATTCCAAGGAACAAATCATTTGCTACACATACGGTCAATTTTTCTTCAAAGTATGTTTCTGACCGAATGGAGATGAATTCAACCAAAAATGAAAGAGGTTTTTGTTAATCATGGATAAAGGAAGAAAATCCTCCTTCATTTTTTACACAGTTGTTATGGTTTGGGAGGAATGCTAAAAATACAGTTTCTATAGAAGAGTTGCTACACTTCTAGAGTAGTGTTGGGAAACTCAATTGTTCTCCCTGATGGAATGTCCAAATGACTTTCTTGATGAGTTACATGAAAACCACACTGAAATATATTTCCCACAATCTATCATGAGCTAAATTTTGAGTTCAGTAATTCCTCCAATGGTGGCCTGCAAGAGCATGCTATGTTTTTTTCACCCTCATTCTGCACTTTTTGAGAAGTATTGGTAGACTATATTTTTGAAGCGCTATACTTGATCATCTTCAGAGCTTGATAGATCCATTGTGTAGCAGATAGAAATATATTTCAAATTAGATATCATGAGCTCAATTTTGAGTTCACGAATTCATCCAAAAGTGGGTTTTAAGTCAATGCTATGCTTTTTGTAGGGTGGCACTGCACTTTTTCCAAGGGCACTGTGTTTTTTCTAGTTCATGGATATTTTCTAGATTTTGACTTTTTCTCAGTTGTTCAATGGATTTGATGGATTTTACTAATGTAATTGATTCATGTAGGTGTAATTGTGTCACTTATATTTACTAGAGGTAGATACATTAGGTAAAAATGCATTTTTTTTTACAAATGATTTAGTTTCACCAAAGTTAGGGATTAGTCTGTGAACCTCCCTAGTATTTGGGTTTCAAGTTGAGAACTTTGGGGATGAGGTACACAAGTCAAATATTCGACCCCTGAGAGTTGGAGAACTATTTTTCAGCCTATATATTTCATTCCTTTTGATATTGCAATGGTTGGATGTTGTTGGATTGATCACTGAACACTATTGTAATCAAACTTTTGGCAAGTAATAACAGACTGAGTTGCAGCAAATTTGATGGAATTATTTTGGTAAAGTGATTTGACATTGTTTCTTCTTATGTTATGAAAATGTGAGAAAGTAGTTTGATTTATATTCATTCCATTTCTTAATGTAATTTTTTTCCTAAGTCTGAAAGACATAATTCATTGGGAATAGTTACAGTTTGTTTCATCTTCTTCTAGTAGAAAAGAATTCATAGATCTTATGCTATTTTCTCAAAAAATAGTAGTATAAAGCACTTCATCATAGATTGATGCAATTTTGATCCTTTTTTTCCTTGGCATAATTTCTTCCTTAACATATTCACCATCCATCACCTTAAAAATAGATCAACAAAATTCCTGTGGTACTATACCTAGCCTAATATATCATTTATCTAATCATATTGATTGAGATCCATTGCGGAGAGCCCTCTTCGACTAGTAGGGCTAGCTTCTTAGAAAAATATTGGTATGTGGTTACCTTTGCTGGTCTCTTCTCAACCTCAGAGATCTGGTGAAGTGATAACCTCTTGGCAACCATACTTGAGAGAAAGTGACAAATATTCTCCGGGATGGAAATCATCAAAGTTTAGATCTACTTGCTGATGGTGGAAAATGGTCAGATGCATATGAATGCTGAATCATTCAGCTGGAAACTCATGCTGACCCCACTTTTCAAGAACCAGTAATTTGAATAGACTTCTTGGTGACTTCATTGTTGTCGAGATGAGTTCTACTGCAATAAAAAAAACCCAGGTATTCTCCTATGGATTGATATCAAATCCCTAGATTTCCAAATCCTATGCCTTATGTTGAATGGTTTACACATCTTACCATATACATGAAAATAAAGATGATGTTGATCTGCATTTAGTAAAGTTTCATGTACATGTATGTAGAATGAGAGTTGAGTTTCCTGAAGACTGTCTCATGAAATTTTTTATGGCTACTCTTGAAAAATAAAGCTAGGGTATGGTATGAAGAGTTACCAGAAGGAAGCTCATGTTCTCTTAAAGATTTCCATAAGATTTTTTCCAAACATTATGTGACGTCTAATATTTCTTTATCTCTCTTACAAAGATGTTGTGATTATAGTGAAGGTTTTACTACATATCCTAAGGGTGTTGATGATATCAAATGCATGAATTATGGAGAGATCATTGAAGCCTTCTATGATTTCTCCCTGCAACAGAAATATGAAGAAGCTAGTCACTTTCATACACAAGATCATATTCAACATACACTAGCTTCCCCTTTACTTGAAGATGAAATAATTTTGCATCTTGATAGTCAAATGAAACCACATGAAATAAATCAGCAGTCTGATGAAAATTTATATGATCCTTTTCTTGAGATTAAAGAATATATTCAGCATCCTTGTGAATATTTAGGAGGGAAAGAAGTCAATTACTTTTTCATCCAAAGAAAAAAAAGAGTACTTTCTCCTTTGAGTGAAGAATAAATAAATTAGATTGTAAATTTTCAAATCCATATTCCATTCATTCGGAATGATGATGTTATTATACAATCTTGCTAGTTTCCATGTGATTATGAAGAGGAGAGAAGTGATAAATAAGAAGTTGTTTTAGAGCCCCTTGTGGATAAAAATCTTTCTCAAGGTTCAGAAAATGAAAATTTTGTTGGTGAAAAGGAGTTTGTCTTGGACCCCATAGATGTGGACACTTATGTTGTTAAAAATATTATGGAGGATCCTTTAGCTAATTTTTTATAGCCATATGGGAATAATTCTTACTCGTCTCCTTTTTTTTATCCACAAAAGGTAATGCTTCATGATTTTCAACATCCCTTGGGAAGTCTTTTGCAAGCATTGGAGAAGATAAATGTTGTATTGTTTGTTAGCATAAATCTTGGTTTCAGTGTTTATTATGAGTTGCCTACATATACATCATTCTTCCTGCTCGAGGAAAGTGAGAGAAGAATTTCAGTAAGTAGGCATCTATTGGACTGGTTACACTGGAAGGATCATTTCACCTAATCAACAATTGTGCAACAGATTAGAGTAGGTTGGTATCATTTCAGTTTGATTAGATTTCATTTTTAGTAGAAAGTTTATTTCAATTTCTGTTTTCTGCAAAGTGGAAAGTGGAGAATCACTGAGGCTAGAAGCCTGAGGTGAAGGCCATAAAGTTTCATTTGATTTCTGTTGTTTCCAAAAGTTTTCAGTCTGTTTTGAGTCAGTCTTGAGTCAGTTTATTATATCGAGATTTCATTATTCAGTTTGATTTTAGACTTTTGAATCCATTCCCAATGGATAGGCTACTTGGTCTACACTGTTTTTGACACCTCCAAGGAGTTGTCATCACCCAGCTAGAGCCAATGTTAATTTCAATATTTTCATCCTTCCACCAATGACAAAAAAATCTCTTTTCATATCATATCAGGGTTCCATTTTGAAATTTTTTTCATTCCATTAGGTCATCATGCAAAAAATTTCTAGAAATTTATAAACACAATAATGTATTTATGGATTCTCCTTATCTAAAAATTTAATATTATGTTAAATACAAAATCCTTCCACTTAATTCTTTGCAGAAATTAAATCGCCTATTGCAGAACACATATGAAGCAAAATCAATCGCGCATAAAAAGATCTTTTACCAGGAAAGCTTAAAGCTAAAAAACCCAACTATCCTATATTATGTATATCAATGGAACATGTAACAATCTCATACAAAGCTCAGCTCATAGAGCTCTCAGTACAATCAACAATCTTCACACACTGTCATGCAGAAATTTTCATATCTATGCACCAATTTCTTGCCTCCTGATAGCCTACATCCACTGCGCAATCCCTGTTGGAGAAGACCCCTGAATGAATTTAATATTTCCTCACTTACATTGCACAATCCTCATTGGCATCTCCAATGTTAGTTTAGATGCCTTGAATGCCACACTATAGTCACAAATAATATTCCATCTCACCCTTTCACCTATATCTCCACTGGGTCTCCATTGGATCTGACATGCAAGTAGTTAATTGTTGTATTTTTTCAGTTGCAAGTAAGACACTACTTGTGAATTAATTAAATAATTAATTCACTCATCTGTCACTAGTGTATCTTTAGTTACAACTAGCACAATTGATTTTAACTCACTTTAAATAAGTTAAACTAAATAACAACTCACATAGCTACTCTTCCAACTCTGTTACAACTTGCCACTGTCAGTTATAACAAATTCCTGCATGCATGAGTCACCAACCACCCTAGGAATTGTGTAATTCCTTTAGCCCACTGATGTGCCACATATGTTCACTAAAATAAAGTGCCCAAAGAGAATAAATTGCTATTTATTGTCTGATTATTATTAAGGGCTAATAATAATTGACATGCATCTATTTTTAGATTAGCGATCTATAAATAGACTTCACCCAATCTTCTAAAAATATAAATTCATCCAAAGGTAGAATTTTCTCAACCATATAGAATCATCATCCTGCTAACTTTAGAATATGCTCACCAGTCTAAAAATAGACATGCACCTAAAAATAGCCTGCGAGCCCCACTTAATGAAGGTGCTTAATTTTCACTAAGCTCATCATCTTGTTGAATCTCAACACTCCCTCTTAACAAGATAGAAATTATCCTTCACCCCGATCCTACCTCTATGGTATTCGAATTTGGTCCTGGTGAGCACCTTTGTCAGACTATCTGCATCCTGATCTTCCATAGGAAGGTACTAAAGCAACATGATATTTCGCTGCACACAATCTCTGATATGATGATACCAGATATCTATATGATTATATCTACCATGAAACACAGGAATAATTGAGAGCTTAATGCAACTCTAATTATCACAATGAATCACTGTAGGATCTAAATGAGAACCAAACAAACTGACTAGGAACTTCCTCATCCAGATAGCCTCACATACAGCTTGACTTGCTGTCATGTATTCTACTTCTGCTGAACTAAGTGCCACAAATCTCTGTTTATTATTGTACCAAGAAACAATTATAGATATGATACTCAAAACCCCTCTTGATGTGCTCTTTCTATCCGTTGGGCTGCCTACCCAATCTGCATCCATGAAGCCATGCAACTTCACCTCATCCATCTGTCTGTACCATAATCCATACTCAGATGTGCCCCTAAGATATCTTAGGACATGCTTTCCTACCTTCCAAAACAACTTGGTAGGCTTAACCATCGCTTGAATAAGATGGTTCACCGCATAGCATATGTTTGGTCTTGTATTAACGAAATGCATGAGTGAACCCACCAATTGTCGATAAACTATGGCATCCACTACCTTTGTCGATGTAGCATTCTATTTCCTCCAATTTCCTAGAAGAGGAGTATCCATGGGCTTGTAGTCCTCCATGTGAAACTTACCAATTATCTCCTGAGCATACTTTCCTTGAGACACAAACAGTTCACCTTCTCGCTACCATATTTCCAATCCAAGGAAATAATAAAGGAGGCCCAAATCCTTCATCTCAAACTCCTTTGCAAGATCCTCCTTGCATGAGTGTATCAGTTGCTCATCACTAGTCAGTATTAAATCATAAACATAAATAAAAATGATTAAAAGCTTACCCTCCACCACAATTTGGTATAGGTTTGCATCCACCTCACTCTTGGTGAAGCTAAGTCTAGTGAAATAGTTGACGATCCATGTGTACCAACCACGGGGTGCTTGCTTCAGCCCATACAATGCTCTTTTGAGTTTGAAAACATCTGACTCGCTATTGAATATATCAAATCCTTTAGGCTGCTCAATGTACACTTCTTCCTCAATTATCCCATTAAGGAACGCAGTCTTCAAATCCATTTGATGAATTTTCCAACCCATCTGCGCTGAGAGAGCAATGATGGTCCTTATGGATTAATATCGTGTGACAGGTGCAAAGGTTTCTTTATAATCAATCCCCTCGATCTGTGAGAAGCCCCGGGCAACCAATCTTGCCTTATACTTCTTGATGCTCCCATTAGTAGCTTTCTTTACCTTGTAGATCCATCTTGAACCTACCACTGATTTACCAATTGCCCTTGGAGCAATATCCCAAGCATTTTTTCTGACAATGGAGTCATACTCCACCATGGAATCTACCCATGTGGGCTCTTGCACTTCTTCCTAAAAGGAAGATGGCTCTGTCACTATACACTTTCTCATGAGAGCCATGTATCCAGTATATCGGTTAGGTGACTACCTCTGTCTGCGTTGTGAAGTAGGGACTCCTACATTCTGTGCCACATCAAGCTTCAGCCTCTCAGCTTCTGTGGTACGCCTTATACTAGTTCTGATGTTTAGCTCTGCATGAGTGGACTCCTCCACTCCATGATCCTCTACCTGTGGCTGATCCACATCTTGAGGCTCATCTTTGGGAACCAGAAATTCCTCCTCTGCATGCAAGTGTAGCTCCCTCTCAAGCAACAACTTCATGGCCTTTTCCTCATTGAATTATATATCCCGTCACACCACAGTCATCGTATTGTTTGATAAATACACACGATAACTATCGGGTGTTTCTATGTACCCCACAAATATCCCAACTTCTACAATAAGCTCCAACTTCTTCCTGGCGTCCTTGGTCACATGAATGTAAACAGATGAGCCAAAATTCTTTAAATGAGAAATATATGGCTTCTTCCCTATAAAAGCTTCTTCATGTGTAGTCATGCCAAGTACTCTATGAGGACAATGGTTTTTCACATAAACCGTAGTGTTGCATGCTTTTTCCCACAAGTGCATTGGTAGGCCCTGGTCATGCAGCATAGCTTGTGTAACACCCACGATCGTTTTGTTCTTCCTCTCCGTGACCCCATTCTGTTGTGGGTTATGAGGCGCTATTAGTTCTCTTCGAATTCCTTCTTTCTACGGAAGTCTTTGAATTCATTTGAGATATATTTTCCACCATTATCTCTCTGCAGAGCCTTCACTTGCTTCCTCGACTCCTTCTCCACCAATGAATTAAACTCATAGAACTTTGAGAATTTTTTATCCTTCTTCTGCATGAAGAAGATCCAACATCTACGAGAATATTCATTAACAAAAATAACATAATACCTGTGTTTTTCTGTTGAAGCAACCAAAAATGGTCCACACACGTCTGTGTGAATTCTCTCTAGGATCACCGAATCACATTTATCCTTTTCATGAAAGGTGGTCTTTACAAACTTACCCATAGTACATCCCTTGCACTGATTTAACTATGCAAGAGTACCCTTTGGAATTCTAGTAGAAATATTCTGAAAATCTTCAAGGCACCACAGTGAAGATGGCCCAATTTCGTGTGCCATAATTCGCCCTCATCCCGGCTTACCACTTCTTCTGCTTTGCCCATCATTGCAGCGTTGCCATCTACCTCCAGCTTGTATATATTCTTGACTTGAATCCATATCCTCTTGGTTTGACCCGTTGTTTTATGTTGTAGGAAAGATTTTCCCTCACTTAAAACAATGTCATAACTTATGTCCTCGAAAATCGTGACTGAGACCAAGTTATTCTTCACACCTAGAACATGCATAACATCTTTCAACAAAAATGGTTTACCTTACTCCCTCTCAAAGGTAATTGCTCCAATGCCGGTCGCACTATATCTACCTTCGTCGCCCATCTCTATATGCATTCGGAGATCTTTCTCCTCTAAGCCATTAAACAACTCCTTGTCTCCCATCATGTGGAAGGAAGCACCATATCAAGATACCACACCGATCCCATTGCACTTGAAACCAAGCATGCGATCAAAGAGAAATCAAGTTCAAATTGAGAGGCAAGGGCCTCACGAGCTGCAGCTCCAACAATCTTCTTGTTATTCATTTTTCTGTGGGTAGTTAGTGGTGAGATGCCCATGTTCGTGACAGTGAAAACACTTCACCTTGGACAAATCCATCTTATTTCCTTTAGCCTCGGATTTTGGATGAGATTTCTTCCCCTTCTCTTTTCTTGCTTTGGCATCCAAATCAAAATTCTCTTCATCATCATTATTTGATGAAGATCCATCCTTGGTACTCCGCCTTATCTCCTCCTACACTAGATCTGACTAAAGTCACTCCCAATCCAGCAGTTTCTCCCGTCCGTTGACAGAGTCTTGATAGCTATGCCAACTCTTCGGAAGTCTAAGGAGAGCCAAGCTCACCAAATCATCATCCACAACTGTAATTCCCACACTCCCTAGCTCATCCCTATATTGCAAAAACTTCGTGAGATACTTTGGAATACTATCACCCTTCTCCATTTTGATTTTTCTGAGTTTATCCTTTAGTGCGAACTTCCTATGGTCATTGCTTCTTTGAAAAATATCTGTCAAAACCTTCCACATTGCAAATGGAGTGGATTTCCTCTGAAGGCTTGAAACAATATGGTCTTTCACACCTTCCAACAGAATTCTTCTTGTCTTTGCTACTTTATTTTGCCAGGCGTCAAGTAATGCAACATATATCGAAGTGGGCTTAGGAACATCACTATCGATGAATTCCTTTATACAATTATCTTCAAGCACCTCCTCCATCCTTTCCTTCCAGGCTATGTAGTTGGAGCTTCCCTCGAGTGCATAATCCAATCGTAACCCATTGAAAGCCATTTCAATGTTTACTCAATTGTCGCACCAAGAAATTTTTGCGGCGAATTTGAATTGTCCACCAGCACAAAACTCAACACCGCTTCAATATTGCAATCTATAGTGATCAACACTTCTCCGATACCATGTAGAAATTTATAAACACAATAATGTATTTCCGGATTCTTCTGATCTAACAATTTAATCTTATGTTAAATACAAAATCATTCCACTTACTTCTTTGCGGAAATTAAATTGCTAATTGCAAAACACACATGAAGCAAAATCAATCACACATAACAAGATGTTTTACCGCGAAAGCTTAAAGCTAAAAACCACAACTATCATATATTATGTATATCAATGGAACATGTAACAATCTCATACAATGTTCAGATCATAGAGCTCTCAGTACAATCAACAATTTTCACACACTGTCAAGCAGAAATTTGCATATCTATGCACCAATTTCTTTCCTCTTGACAACCTACCTACACTGCACAATCCCTGTTGAAGAATACCCCTGAATGAATTCAATCTTGCCTTGCTTAGACTGTGAAATACTCATTAGCATCTCCAATGTCAGTGTAGATGCATTGAATGCATCACTATAGTCACAACTGATTGTCCATCTCACCCTTTCACCTATCTCTCCACTGGGTCTGCACTAGATTTGACATACAAGTAGTTAACTGTTGTATTTTTTCAGTTGCAACTAAGACACTACTTGTGAACTAATTAAATAATTAATTCATTCATCTTTCGCTAGTGTATCTTTAGTAACAACTAGCACAACTGAGTTTAACTCACTTTAACTGAGTTAAACTAAATAACAACTCACATAGCTACTCTTCCAACTCTATTACAACTTTCCACTCTTAGTTATAACGAAGTCCTCCATGCATGAGTCACCAACCACCCTAGGAATTACGTAATTCCTTCAGCCCACTGATGTGCCACATCTATTCACTGAAATAAAGTGCTCCAAGAGAATGGGTTACTATTTATTGTTTGACTATTATTAAGGAATAATAATAATCAACATGCATCTATTTTTAGATTAGCGATCTATAAATAGACTTCACCCAATCTTCTAAAAATAAAAATTTATCCAAAGATAGAATTTTTTCAACCATATAGAATCAGCATCCTGCTAACTTTAGAATATGCTCACCATTCTAAAAATAGACATACACCTAAAAATAGCTTGCAGGCCCCACTTAGTGAAGGTGTTTAATTTTCACTAAGCTTTTCATCTTGTTAAATCTCAACAAATTTGGTCACTAATTACGCTATTTATATCATTACTACTCCTTTCACCTCCATGGTCAATGGACATCATCGTGGTCAAGTCATTCATTTTGAAAGAGCCCCATAGTCATCATGGTCATCATTCAACTCATTCTTCCATGTTGTGTCATCATAGTTTATTGGGTCAAAATCATGAAAATTGGTCACTTCACCATCAATTTCATATTTTGAAGGAGTAGTAATAGTCAAAGGTTTTCAACAAAGGTTTTAAAAGCATGTTTTTATCTTAATTATGATGCATTATATGAAACTCAGTTCTGAGGCTCCAGTTCAAATTAGGGAAAATTTTAGGCATGAAAATTTATCTTAAAGATTATAAACGTTGGGGAATCTTACTAATCCATAATATGCAAACTATAAAATTCTTAGTGATATTATAGTAAAAATATTCAAAATTATAATGATTTTATATGGTCTCTATAAAAATTTTCCAATTTTTAAGGTAAAATATTTGTTTCTTATAAAATTTGGGCAAATCATTTTTAGTAAAAAATGGGAATTGGCGAATATTTTTTTCGAAAATGCATGGAAAATTAGCCCATCTACGAATATTAGCCCCTAAAATTTTCCCTAGTTCAAATCTGAATGTGAAAGTACATGGTGGGTCCACTACACCACCAAAAGAGAAAATTTATTTTAAAATTTACAAAGAAAGTAAACTCAAGTTCATTTTCTCATTCCACATTCAAGAGACAAATCTCTACCAAGAAAACTCACTCCCACTCTCATAAAGTCCATTTCATGCCATCAAAAGACCAGTTTTCCTCTTATGTTGTGCTTTTGCCAAAGGGAGTTTTGTTTTCCCAAGGGTACCCAAATCATCACTGCAGAATGTTCCTTCAACAATTTAAGGTTCCAAACTATCATTTCCAAGTAAGTGGATTTGTGTTTACTATATTTACGTATTAGTTGTGCTTGGAAAGCTCATTTCCCTCTCCTAGGGTTTTGAGGGCATTTTTATTGGTTTCATGACTTCCATGGTTAAATCATCAATAAAACTTGTATCCTGATGTTATTACACCCTAACCTATCCTTAATATACCTTCCTAAACACTTCGCATCACTCTTGTCCCTTAAAATCATCATTTTTCCACAAACCCTAGCCTATTGCTACATTTTCACCTTTTCTAGACTAGGCATATGTTTTTCCTATTAGACACCTTCCCCTCACTCAATCCTTGAAATTATACGTTTCCATAATTCTTAACATCCCTCCCTAACTCCAAAAATTTTCCTAATAATTTAGAAGACCCCTATCGCATTCATTTCCCTTCATTCTTATAACTTGCCCAAATCCCTTGTTTTTCCTACACTAAACCCTAATTTCCTCTCCCATTGAGCTAGGGTTTTATATGGAATTAGATACATCTGAGTAGAGGAGGCATAAGGGAGGTCATATCAGCAGGTATGAGGCCATTCCAGCTCATAAAAATCATGTCTCCATCATTTTTCAAGAAGTCATTACAAGAGACAAATCATTTTCCACACACATGGCCAATTTTTCTTTAAAGTATGTTTTTGACCCAATGGAGATAAATTTCACAAAAAGGAAAGAGTTTTTTGTTAATAATATACAAAGGAAGAAAACCATCCTTTTGTTTTTATACAGGTGTTATGGTTTAAGAGGAATGCTAAAAGTATAGTTTCTACAGGAGAGTTGTTGCACTTCTGGATTAGTCTTGGGAAAATAAATGTTTCTCCCTGATGGAATGTCCCAATGACTTTCTTGATGAGTGAAATGATAACTATACATAAATATCCTTCCAATGCGCTATCATGAGCTCCATTGGGAGTTCAGGAAGGCCTCCAAAAGTGTCCTACAAGAGCAGGTTTTCCTTTTTGCACCCCCATTCTGCACTTTTTGACCAGTCTTCAGAGAATTGATTTTGGAGGGGTTATACTTGATCATTTTCAGTTCTTGATAGGTCCATTGTCTAGTAGACCAAAAATATTTCCAATGAGCTATCATGAGTTCAATTTTGAGTTCGGTAAGTCATCCAAAAGTGGGTTTTAAGGTGGCATTGCACTTTTTGCACAGTGGCATTGTGCTTTTTCCAAGGGCATTGTGTTTTTTCCAGTTCATTGACATTTTATATATTTTGAAATTTTCTCAGTTGGTTAATAGATTTGATGGATTTTATTGATGTAATTGATTCATGTAAATGAAATTATGATGCTTTTAATTACTATAGTTAGATACATTTGGTAAAAATGTATTTTTGGACAAATGAATCAGTTTCACCAAGGTTAGGGATGAGCTTTTTGACCTTCCTAGTCTTTGGGTTTCAAGTTGAGAACATTGGGGATCAGTTCCACAAGTCAAGGATTCGACCTGAGAGTGGAAGAAGTATTTTTCAGCCTATATCCTTCATTCCTTTTTACATTGCAATGGTTGGAGTTTGTTGGATTGAGCATTGAACACTATTGTAATGATACTTTTAGCAAGCAATAAGAGACCGAGTTGCAATCAATTTGATGAAATTCTTGTGGTAAAGTTTTTTGAAATTTTTTCTTGTTATTTTATGCAAATGTGTGATATTATTATGATTTATCTTCATGTTATTTATGAATGTAATTGCTTCTTAAGTATAAAAGACAAAATTCATTATTCTTATGCTCTGTTTTGGAGGAATACTTAAAGTTTGTTTCATCTTTTTCAAGTAGAAAATAATGCTCTTTTATCAAAACCCTAGTTGTATAAATTGCTGCATTAGATATCCTTTTGTGTTAAAATTCTTACCTAGCTTTCTCCATTAGATCCCTGCAATTTTGATCCTTGTTTTCCTTGACCTAATTTCTTCCCTGTCCTATTCACCATCCAACACCCCAAAAATCAATCAACCAAACCCCTGTGCTACTATACCTAGTCTAATATCTCATTGATCGAGTCATATTGACTGAGATCCATTGGAGAGAGCCCTTTCCTGCCTAGTAGGGTGAGGTACTTGGAAAAATATTTTTCTATGGTGACCTTTGCTAGTCTCTTCTTAGCTTCAGAGATCTAGTGAAGCGATAACATAACAAAAATTTAAACTGAAGAAGTGGGAGTTTGTATCAGTGAATCTGAAGCAAGGGAAAGGCACCCCCAAACTACAGAACAAATGAAAATGTGAAGGCGAGACGAGGCACGACAACCCATCGAAGCTACTAGCAAAGAAAAACACTACAAAGATAAAGAAGGACATGTGAAAGTGGTGTGAGTTCCATAAGAACTCCACTCACAATAAGAGTGAGTGTCAAGGCAAGCAGCCACTGGTGGCTAAGATGAAGGCTTCTGAATCATATACATTCTCAAACTCTGAGTCATAACACGATAAGAAGAATGACAAAGGGAATCATATTATTGATGCAGAACCCAGTGTCACAGTTGCCACCACCAAGATCTAGAAGGATGAACAGAAAGATCCAGAGGAGGGGGAACACCTCTTCCTCTCAGAGATGTTGGTGAAAGGTCCTCCGCTAACGTTCATATGCTACAGCGGGAGCCAAAAGAAACTCATTTTAGCATAGGTTGTGAAGTGACTAGGCCTACCTACCACAACACACTCGCTATCATACACACCATCGTGTGGCTTCACCAAGGACGAGATCTTCGCGTCAGCTAACAGTGTCACCTCCCCTACAGTATCAAGCCCTTCAAAAATGAGCTATTGTTTGATGTTTCTCCTCTCGAATTTTGTGATGTATTATTAGGACACCCATACCTTTTGAAGAGACATGATATTTATGAATCTAGGTCTCATACTATTATTATTACTTTGGTAAATAAGTTGTACATGATACCAGAGGTAGAACCGCCTACCACCATCAATCTGATCATTGTGAAGTAATGCAATAAGATCATCTCCTAGACTAAGAAATTTGTTTTCCTTATTATGTTCCCTTAGGGCCAAAAGAATATTATAGCCATGACCTCCAGACAGTGCTCCTCCACATGGTAATAGTAGATGGAAAAGGTCATAGAGGATTACATAGAAATCTTCACCTTAACCGCAGGGGTACCTCTACAATGTCAGGTCAAGCACTCCATCGATCTGACACCGGGCATGCCACTACCAAATGGACTGATCTATCAACATTTTTTTCTAGAGATTAATGAAATCAGAAGGCATATTCAGGAGCTGTTGTAGAAAGGGAAAATTAGGCCAAGTTCATTTCCCTCTAAGAGCCCGATCCTGTTGGTAGAGAAGAAGGACGGGACATGGAGATTCTATATCGACTATCAGGCACTGAACAATATTCCTATAGAAAATAGGGTATTTGATCCCACTGATTGATTACCTACTGCACCAATTCAAAGAGGGAAAAATATCCGAAAAAGGTTGACTTGAATTATGATTATCACCAGGTGCCAATCAAACCCTTTTATTTTGGAGAACTTCCTTCAAATCCAATGAGGTCATTTTCGAATGGTTGGTCATGCCTTTCGGGTTGACGAATTCCCTCACAATCTTCATGAGGCTAATGGACAAGATCTTGGGACCCTTCACCAACTCATTCATGGTGGTGTATTTGGATGACCTCCCGATCTTCAGCTAGAGTTGGGAAGAACACCTCAACCACATTCAAGAGGGCCTCCAACCACCTTTGTGTACCGATTTGGGGAAATAAACTTTTTGCCTAACCAAATTTCAATATATGGGGTACATCATTGATGAGCAGGGTGTGGATATGGACCTAGCAAAGGTACAGGACATTCAGAATTGGTCATCCCAAACAACTCTAATAGAGCTCCACAATTTATGCATCTTGCCAACTTTTACCGCACATTCTTGTTGGGATTCTCTCATATGAGTTGGCCTTTAAGTCATGTCACCAAGGGAGGGGCGAAAGAAAATTTATTTCCGTCTGAATGCTAATAGACGGTTTTCTCCAATTTGAAGCATTGACTCTGCTCTGCACTAGCGATCACATTATTGGACCTACAAGACCCATTTGAGATCGAGGCATACTCCTCTGACTATGATATTGGTGCATTTCTTGCTCAACAGGGGTATCTAGTGGCATATCATAGTTAGAGACTTTCATAAATAGTTTGAAAATTATATCACACATATGAAAAAGATATGTATTCCATTGTTCAGGCTTGTTGACAATAGAACTATTACATTTTAGGGAAGGAAATGGTCATCCACATGGACCACCAACCCTTGTAGTTCATACAAACACAAGAGAAGTTGCAGAATTCCATTTGAACATTAGGTACAAGAAGGGCAGCACCAACAATGTTGCAGACGACTTCAACCGACCTCTGCTCATGGAGCTAGCCATTGCGATTTAATCTTCTGGGAACGAGACATTGAGGTGGCCAGAACTTTACAAAAGTGATCCAAATTTGGAAACACATACTAGAAAATCCTAGAAGGCAAGCAAGATCCAAATTTTCACCTCCAGGATCCATTTTTATGCCACTTGGGACACCTATGCACTCCTTCAAACGAGTGTGCCAAGATTATTTTGGAAGTGCACTACAATCGAGTCATTGGAAATTTCAAGGTGGAGAAAATAGCGACAATACTATAGAAGTATTTCTATTGGCTGAACCTTCGACATGATGTTGCGAAATACATAAGATCCTCCACTGCGTGTGCCATTTTCAAATGAACCATCAGGAAGCAAGCCCTATATACTCTTCTACCTACCCCAAGTCGACCTTACAAATCCATCTCCATTTATTACATGTCGTAGCTTCCTTCTACCAAGCATGGAAACAAATGCACTTTTGTGGTCATCGACTGTTTCTCTAAGATCACTATTTTGGCAACCTATAAGAGGAGTATTACAATATAAGCCACTGCTAAAATCTTCTTTGAATGAGTGTGGGTGAACTTTGGGATCCCATAATCCATTATCTCAGATCGGGACAACAGGTTCCTAACTACATTTTGGTCAAGTCTCTAGTGAATGTTGGACACCAAGGTCACTAAGTCCATGAATTTCGACCCCCAAACTGATTTCTAAATAGATGTTATCAACAAGATGACCGTATACATTTTGCACATGTACAACTCGAAGCATCCTCGCACATGGGATGAAAGTCTTCCCTATGTTCAACACAATTAAAATAGAGCTCTCCATAGCTCAACTAGACATAACCCCTTTCATATGGGGTTGGGATTCCAAGGGATATGCCCCATTCATATGGCCATACCATTTGGAGTTGCTTAGGCAGATTCCTCTCATGTCCAATCCAAAGCTAACGGAGCGAACAACATCATCTAGCACATTCATCATGCCCGCCAACAAGTCCATGACATATCAAACAAAGTAAATGTTAAGTACAAGTGAAGATATTATCAACATCGAGTGTCACATAAGTTCCAGGTGGGAGAAAAAGTTTGGCTACATTGGCATAATCAGCGCCTCATTGAATCCCATCGCAATATTTACCCACTCTAATATGGGCTACACACCTTTACCAAGGTCGTAGGAGATAATGCTTTCGAGCTTGGTATTCCACCATTCCTTGGTTTACAGTGACTGTTCAATGTGGACTTCCTCTGGCCATACCTTCCACCATTACTGGACACATCCGACATTGTAGAAAAATTCACACCCACGGACTTAAATTCAAACTACATGGAACATACCACAACTAATCAGATCATGGATGCAGATATCAATAACACCCGCCAACAAAGGATCCAAGTATATGAAGTTTTCAAAGTAGGGAAACTCCTTCACCTGGGAAAGTGGTTCACCAAGGACCAAGTTCAACATAAATTTCCTCACTTCATGGAGGCTCTGCACATAATGGGAACCATTTCTTCCTAAGGGGGGAGGAATAATCCAAGTGGATATCGGTGGCCACCTACCTATTCCACCTAGAACACTAGTGGGTTTCATCAGTTTCCTTATTTATACCAACATTTACGATTTTTAGTAGTTTTTTGGGCCCTAACTTCCGGAGCAGTTTTAACCCTCTAAACGACGCTTTTTTAGGTCAGCAATAGGCTCGTAGTTGTAGCCAGGGGATTTTGGAAAATCTTGTAGTACTTCATGAGATATTTCTAACAAGGTATCATACATGCCAAATGGATATAATATGACCAAGTTATGACTTTAGGAAGTTTGCTGCCCAACAAACCCCAAAGGGTCCCACAAACTCTTGGCATTCCATCTCCTGGGTTTAGGGGTTTGGTTGTTTAGGGTTTTCACTTGTTGTTCAATAATAAAAAGGCCTTTGAGCCTCATTGTAAGACAATTCATAGGCATGCAACCACCACATCTCTTTCCAGAGACAACATATCATTGCCCAAGCTAGCTTATTTCTTTTTTGTATGTAAGTATATTCGGGTTCTTTAATATCAATGAAATGAAGTTCTATTTCTGTTGCAATTTTGTGTTTATGTTTATATATGTATTATATTGTGTTGTTGCATAAGTTTGGCTCAATACATTGATGAAACCAATGTTCACAATTAAGTTCAACACCGTACACCTTGAAATCTTTTACTGGAGTAGGCATTCATTACCGTTATTAGGGAATAAATCCTCAAATATCGAGAATGAATCCTAAGCAACAGAAAATACTTAATTAATTGCTATTGGTTTGTTGCATGTAGATTGGGAAACCCTACAAGGTTTTTGTTATGTCTATTTATTTAGTGCTAGAATTGGTGGAAAACAATATATTTGAGTTTTAATTTACTATTATGTTTTCTAAATTTCTATGCAATCTTTATGTTTCTTTTAAACACTCTTGTTAAGATAATGTCTTTCTAATGTATTATAGCAATTTAGTTGTTAAAGGATACATTGAGCATGATTTAGAGCGAGGTTTTTAAACCAAAAGGCATTTTTCCAAGAAATAGTTAAATATTTATAAATAGTATTGAAGTATAACAATTTCGAAACTAAATTAAAAAACTTCAATAAAATATAACACACTGTGTTAATAGGATAATGATTCATCACAAAGACAAGACGAAAACATTAATAATAATATAGAAGAAATTTCTGACTTCTTAAATCACAATAAAAATTTACTTATAGAATGAGAAAAATATGCAATATAAAACTGAAATAAATGAAATTTTAATTAATTTAAAAGATATTTTTGCTTAAATCATACTAAATAATTATTTATACAATAAAAAAGATATGCAATATAAAGTTTAAATAAAATGGAATTTTCATTAATTTAAGAGATTTTTTAATTAAAATTTAGTTAAAATTACGTTAATTTAATAATAAAATAACATTTATAAATTCAATGATTAAAATTATCGATAAATTTAAGAATAATCTATATCTATCCGTTTGTCATAATATATAATATAGTACTATTTACAACTTCAAAAATGATCATTGAATAAATGCAAGCAAAATGGAGGTGGTTAGCCCAAAAGAACAAAACAGATGCACTGCGGCGGAAAAAGAAAAAAAAAAAAATTAATCAGAAATAATATTATTAATGCATGTGACAAGAAACAACTTCATGAATTCATTCGACGGATGTGATAAAATACAATAAAATACTATATCTATATTTTGAAATTATATTAATAATATATTATAAAATAAAATATATATCTATAATTCGAAATTTTTATTAATAATAAATATATTACTGTAAAGTTACTCCCACTATCTAGTAAAATAACCTAAAACATTTGTTTTTTTAACCTAATCAAGATCCTTTTAACAAAAACAAATTGGAAAAGAATGAACCATTTTGTAGATGCAATAGCACGGCCTTCCACTCCATAAATATGAGCGTTGGCATCTCCTTTCTTCCACCATGCCTCTAACAAAATGATACCCAATGTCATGTGTTCACGGTTAGCACAAAGTTAACTTTCTTTGATAAGATTTAAGGCTACAACATCTACTCTGCAACAGCTGCAAACAAAATGCGCACACACAGCCAATGTCAGTAGTGGAGCTGAGGTAGGGACATGTGCTTCGCACGTTCTGTGGTAAGGCAACGGCTACATTGACAGTTACAAGGAAGAGCCTACAGTTCTACGAAATGGAGAATTCCATCGTCTGACTCCGGCGACTTTTCCAGTGATGGGACATGTGGCCCCGTCCAACGATCTCCCGCTGTAGATTTACATATTGGAATAATTACCAACTCGCATGACTCTTAGCTTTTGTTGTCAAGAGGGTGAGAATTTTCCGACTGTTAGAATTTGTTATCAAGGTGGAGAATTTGTTACACACATCTGTAGTCTTCAGCCGTCGCCTTACATGGCTACATTTTTATAATAATTAATTATTGAATTAGTTTTTAGCTTCTGGGTTCAGTGATTTTATAAATTTATATATTATTTAATTTAATTTAATTTTTAAATTTTTAATTATAAAAAAATTATATTTTATTGGTTATAATTTTTAAATTATTAATTAAACTGATAAATTAACTGAGTATTTTCTAGAATATGCTCAAAAATGATGTTTCCAATTATTCCTGCACTTAAGTGGAATGGATAAATCATGAACATTTAAAATAATTTATTATATTATATGTAATTTTGTTAATTATATTTATTTTATTTTTTAACAAAATTACATATAATATAAATGACTAAATAATTATTAATAATAAATTTGAAAGACAGTTTACAAAAATATATACATTTGACATTGTAGAAAAATTCACACCCATGGAGTTAAATTCAGACTACATGAAAAAGACCACAACTAATGGGATCATGGATACAGAGATCACTTAAATTAAACAAACACAACAAAATAACAGAGAATCATGAGACAAAGCTCACTGAAATCATTGAATTTCACTGCACGATTACATCACACTTATATAGTAGATTGCACTCACCTAATCTTCCTGAAGAAGAGGAAACAAACCTAAATACATGGAACCAAAACCTAAATACATGGAACCAAATTCTAAATACACACTCTTGTTCAACAACTCAAACTAAATCTATTTCTGCATGATCTAGATTATTCTCACATCCTCCCTTAATGGATAAATGGAATTTCTACAATACCTAATTGACTTCTAAAAACTTCAAATTTGATTTTACCAAGAGGCTTAGTAAATATATCAGCCATATTATCCTTGGTATTACAAAATATTAATTCAATTTCATTTGACTCAATTTTCTCACGTACAAAGTGGTATTGTAACTCAACGTGTTTTGTTCTGGCATGGTATATGGGATTATGTGCTAATTTGATAGCACTTTGATTATCACAATTGATGCATGTTGAACCACTTTGCACCTCTTCAAGATCTGCAAGAATTCTCCGCAACCAAATAGCTTCACAGGTGGTATTGGTCAAAGCTTTGTACTCTGATTCTGTTGACGATAAAGAAACAGTTGGCTGTTTCTTACTACTCCAAGATATGACCCCTGATCCTATATGAAATGCATAGCCAGAGGTAGATCGTCTGTCATCTGGATTTCCTGCCCAATCTGAATAAGAAAAACCTGTCAGTGCAACATCAGATTCATCAGTATACATAATACCTAAATTCACTGTTCCCTTTAAGTATCAGAGAACTTTCTTTGCAGCATTCTAGTGATTTCTTGAAGGCTTAACCATGAATTCACTAAGGATACTGACTGAGTATGCAATGTCTGGTCTGGTAATGGTGAGATAGTTCAGACTTCCCACCAACTGACGATATAATGTTCCATCTGCCTCTTTAGTTCCATCTTCTTTGTACAACTTTGCATTCTGTTCTAAGGGAGTTGACATAGCTTTGCAATCACTCATATTGAACTTTTTAAGAATTTCCTTTGTATATTTGCTTTGAGTGATCAATGTTTTACCAGGCTCTCTCCATACCTCAATTCCTAAACAATAATGCAATTCACCCAAATCTTTCATTTCAAATTCCTGTGACAACTGAACTTTAATTTCTTCAATTAACTTGTAAGCACTGCCTGTGATAATGAGATCATCCACATACAAAGATATTAAAGCAACATTTCCTTTTTCATCTTTCTTAACATACAAGTTAGGATCATTTTTGCTTTTCACAAACCCATTCTGAAGAAAGAAGGTATCAATCTTTACATACCATGATCTCGGTGCCTGTTTCAAACCATATAAGGCTTTTCTTAACCTGTAGACTAGATGCTCCTGTCCCTGTTTGACAAACCCTTTAGGTTGAACCAAACAAACTTCTTCCTTTAAATCACCATTTAGAAAAGCAGATTTGACATCCAATTGATGTATATTCCAATTATGTTTTGTAGCTAAGGCAATCAGTAATATAATTGTATTCAGTTTAGCTACTGGTGCAAAAGTATCTTCATAATCAATTCCCTCCTCTTGAGCATATCCTTTTGCAACTAATCTCGCCTTAAATTTATCAATGCTACCATCTGCTTTAAATTTAGATTTATACAACCATTTGCTTCCAATTGGAACTTTGTTTTCAGGAAGTTCCACTAATTCCCATGTTTGATTTTTCATAAGAGAGGCATATTCATCATTCATAGCATTTCTCCATTGTTCATGTTCTTTTGCTTGTTCATAATCAACTGGTTCTACAACATTCATGATATTAGACATCAAGGCATAATCTCTATACCTTGCTGGAAGCTGGGTTTGTCGGGTTGACCTTCTTGGTGCTACAATACCTGTTGGAGTTCCATCCATGATTCTTCAGCTTTGAGGTGAATCTCCCTCTCGTGATGACTCACTGTTGTTGGATGTGCTCATACTGCTCTCATCCTGATCTTGAACCTGTACCTGTACCTGTTCTTGTTCCTGTTTAACCAAAGTATCAAGTTTGACATGAGCATCATTAGATATATGCCATGCATCATTCTTTGTATCACATTTATCAGCCTGCTCATGAAACACCACATCTTAACTTGCAAACAGTTTATGTGTACTTGGATCAAACAATTTATATGCTTTCTCATTTGTGAAATATCCAATAAAAACACACTTCATTGACTTTGCATCAAGCCTTCTTCTGTTAGCCTTAGGAATATGTGCAAAGGCAGTACATCCAAAGACTCTTAAATGACTGACATCAGGTTTGTATCCATGAAGACTCTCAAAAGGTGTTTGAAAATCTAATTTCTTAGTGGGACATCGATTCTTCAAATAAACAGCAGTATTAATGGCTTCTGCCCAGAAACCATTAGAGATGTTCTTACCTTGAAGCATACTACGAGCACACTCCACCAGTGTTCTATTCCATCTCTCAGCAACACCATTTTGCTGAGGGGTATGAGGTACTGTGAACTGTTGTTGGATCCCATTAGATTTACAATAGCTGTTAAATGCGCCTGACTTATATTCACCCCCTTGATCAGATCTGATTATTTTAATGTACTTACCTATTTATTTTTCAACCATAGTTCGAAACTCTTTAAAATACTCAAATATATCAATTTTCCTACGAATGAAATAGACCCAGGTATACCTAGATCTATCATCAATAAAAATAACAAAGTATGATGCATCACCAAGAGACCTAGTTTGCATAGGTCCACATACATCAGTGTGAATTAATTCAAGTATATCATATTGTCGTTTCTCGGTATGAATAGGAAACTCTTCTCTATGCTGCTTACCAAGTGCACAAGCTTCACACGGTAAATGTTCACACTTCATAATAGGAAGACCTTCAACCATTGCTTTTCTTTGCAACAACGATAAATCATTGTAATTTAGGTGCCCATACCTGTGATGCCATAACTCTGCTGTTGATGTCTCTTTGGATGTCAATGCAACATGGCGCTTCACTGTCACATCCAATCTATATAATCCTCCAACCCTGGTACCTGTATAAACAACCCTGTAGTGGTCCTGAACATCTTTCACAATACACCCCAATTTACCAAATTCCACTTTTAAATGATTATCAGTAATAGTGTAAACAGAGATCAAATTCTTTTTGAGAGCAGGTACATACATCACATCATGAATCTATCTCATTTTTCCATTAGGTAAGTACACATTTATTATTCCATAGCCTTGGACTTTAAGTGACCTGTCATCTCCTAGGTAAATGTGTGTGCCATCAGATTTCTCATAATATTTATCATACCTTTCTTTATTACAAGTCATATGTGCCGACGCACCAAAATCGATGAACCAAGCATTCTCATCATCAGTTTCAGTAGACAATGCAGCATCAGAAAGAAACAACTTAAGATTTTTAAATCCATCAGTAACTGAGGTATCTTTGTTTATAAAATTTCCATTATGTCTTCTATGTCTTTGATTTGATTCATGATTCTTTCTTTTATAGCAATCTTTAGCTAGATGTCCAGGTTTTCCACAATAATCACATTCAATGTTCCTCTTAACATAAGAGTCAGGAGGTGTCATACCTTTCTGCTTTGCTTGAAAACGACCTTTGTTCCTGTCCCATGGTCTCCCTCAGAATGATCTTTTACCTCTTGCAGTCAAAGCCAAATCAGAACCATTAGACTCTAGTTCAAAATTTTTCATTCGCTCTTCTTCTTGAAGAATAATTCCAGCCAATTCTTCAAATGTAGGAGGTGTTGGTCTAGCTGAGAATGCTGAAATAAAGAATTTATAGTCTTGGACTAACCCCTTCAACGCAACAGTTACCAAATCGGTACTAGACACTTTTTCACCAATATCACCAAGCTTATCACTCAAGTCTTTAATTCGGGAAACAAAGTTGCTAATGCTTTCATTGGCTTCCATTTTGATAGATAGCAGCTTTTTTTTTAAAAATAAAATACTTTTTGCATTAGTAGTTTCATACAAACCTTTGAGAGTGTCCCATGTTGCCTTTAAAGTTTCACAGTCCCAAATGTGAGGAATAATATTTTCCTTCACTGACATGCGTAGCAGCACCTTTGCTTTCATTTCTCGCTTATCCCAATCTGGAATGGAAGCAGCAGCAGTAGGCTTGGGCTCGTCACCTTTAACAATTGTCCAGAGATTGTATGCCTCCAGAATTGTGATCAGCTTAAACTTCCAATTTACATAATTTTCCCCATCAAGTTTTGTAGATTCATTTAAATATGAATCAGCAAGAGGACTAGCCATTTCAACCAGATTTAATTTCAAGAATTTAATGCACTGCAATAATCAATAATCACTGCTATATAGATTGCCAACGAAAAGTCCAGAATCCTTAATGCACTGTGTTTTGTTTTTTTTGTTGTTGTTTGAAACAACAGGCAACAACTGTTGACAAATTGAGTCAATTACAGCAAATCACAAATAATCATTCGATTATTGAAACACTGCAGTATAAAAGGTAGACGTAACATATGGTGAAGGAAAGAGTGTTTGTAGAATCGTGAGATAAGCGCATCTTAGCACTGTGAAGAATGCACAGACACAAGTTCAACAATCTGTCGAAACCAACCTTGAAGTGGCAGACCACAGGCAATTACAGTCAGCGTACTTTAAATAGAGACCATTTCATGCTATATCATGCATGATTTACTGTTAAACAAATTAAAACAAATATAAATCGGCTCTCAAAAAAAAAAACACTGACTCACAACTACTGTCTTCGATGTGAGGCTGAATTCACGAATTGCACGAATTTGTAAGTGCAAATTTTAAATACAGGAATGGAATCGCTGTCCATGCCTTGCACTCTACAGAGTGGCAGTGGTATGCGTAAACCTGGAAAGCTCTGCTCGAACGCAGGTCGATTTCTTCTTTGCTGCTCACGCCGGGGATTGAAATAGAAACTGTGCGTACCTCTAATATTTTCTGCCGTGACTTATGACAGCAGTGACAAAACTGGTGTGCACCGGACGACTCTCACCAATAGTTCTTCAATTTTCTGATGGGTGTCGATAGCGGACTTACTCCATTACCCAACAGATCGGCGACTGCTTAGTAGCTCCGATACCAACTTAAATTACACAAACACAACAAAATAACAGAGAATCGTGAGACAAAGCTCACTGAAATCATTGAATTTCACTGCACCATTACATCACACTTATATAGTAGATTGCACTCACCTAATCTTCCTGAAGAAGAGGAAACAAACCTAAATACATGGAACCAATTTCTAAATACACACTCTCGTTCAACAACTCAGACTAAATCTATTTCTGCATGATCTAGATTATTCTCAGAAGATCAATAACACCCGCCAACAAAGCATCCAAGTATATCAAGTTTTCAAAGTAGGGCAACTCGTTCACCAGGGAAAGTGGTTCACGAGGGACCAAGTTCAACATAAATTTCCTCACTTCATGGAGGCTCTGCACACAATGGGAACCATTTCTTCATAAAGGGGGAGGAATAATCCAAGTGGATATCGATGGCCACCTACCTATTCCACCTAGACCCTTGGTCGGTTTCATCAATTTCGTTATTTATAGCAACATTTACGATTTTTAGCAGTTTTTTACGCCCTTAACTTCCAGAGCAGTTTTGACCCTCTAAACGACGTTTTTTTAGCTCAACAATAGGCTCGTAGTTGTAGGCAGGGGATTCTGGAAAATCCTTTAGTACTTCATGAGATCTTTCTAACAAGGTATCATACGTGCCAAATGGGTATAGTATGACCAAGTTACGACCTCAGGAAGTTGGTTGCCCAGCAAACCCCAAAGGGTCCCTCAAACTCTTGACGTTCCATCTCTTGGGTTTAGGGGTTTGGTTGTTTAGGGTTTTCGCTTGTTTTTCAATAATAAAAAGGCCTTTGAGCCTCATTGTAAGACAATTCATAGGCATGCAGCCACCACATCTCTTTTCAGAGACAACCTATCATCGCCCAAGCTAGCTTATTTCTTTTTTGTATGTAAGTATATTTCGGTTCTTTAATATCAATGAAATGAAGTTCTATTTCTGTTGCAGTTTTGTGTTTATGTTTATATATGTATTCTATTGTGTTCATGCATAAGTTTGGCTCAATACATTGATGAAACCAATGTTCACAATTAAGTTCAACACCTTACACCTTGAAATCTTTTAGTGGAGTAGGCATTCATTACTGTTATTAGGGAATAAATACTCAAATATTAAGAATGAATCCTAAGCAACAAAAAATGCTTAATTAATTGCTATTGGTTTGTTGCATGTAGATTGGGAAACCCTACAAGGTTTTTGTTATGTCTATTTATTAAGTGCTAGGATTGGTTGAAAACAATATATTTGAGTTTTAATTTACTATTATGTTTTCTAAATTTCTATGCAATCTTTATGTTTCTTTTAAACACTCTTGTTAAGATAATGTCTTTGTAATGTATTAAAACAATTTAGTTGTTAAAGGATACATTGAACATGATTTAGAGTGAGGTTTTTAAACCAAAAGGTTTTTTTCCAAAAAATCGTTAAATATTTATAAATAGTGTTGAAGTATAACAATTTCTAAACTAAATTAAAAAACTTCAATAATATAACACACTGTGTTAATAGTATAATCATTCATCACAAAGAAAAGACAAAAACATTAATAATAATAAAGAAGAAATTTCTGACTTCTTAAATCACAATAAAAAATTACTTATAGAATGAGAAAAATATGCAATATAAAACTGAAATAAATGAAATTTTAATTAATCTAAGAGATATTTTTGCTTAAATCATAATAAATAATTATTTATAAAATAAAAAAAATACGCAATATAAAGTTTAAATAAATGGAATTTTCATTAATTTAAGAGATTTTTTAATTAAAATTTAGTTAAAATTACATTAATTTAATAATAAAATAACATTTATAAATTTAATGATTAAAATTATCGATAAATTTAAGAATAATCTATATCCATCCATTTGTCATAATATGTAATATAGTACTATTTACAACTTCAAAAATGATCATTGAATAAATCAAGCAAAATGGAGGTGGTTAGCCCAAAAGAACAAAACAGATGTACGACGGCGGAAAAAGAAAAAAAAATTTAATCAGAAATAATATTGTTAATGCATGTGACAAGAAACAGCTTCATGAATTTATTCGACGGATATGATAAAATACAATAAAATACTATATCTATATTTTGAAATTTATATTAATAATATATCAGAAAATAAAATATATATCTATAATTCGAAATTCTTATTAATAATAAATATATTACTGTAGAGTTACTCCTACTATCTAGTAAAATAACCTAAAACATTTTTTTTTTTAACCTAATAAAGATCCTTTAGCAAAAACAAATTGGAAATTGGGAAAGAATAAACCATTTTGTAAATGCAATAGCACGGCCTTCCACTCCATAAATATGAACGTTGGCATCTCCTTTCTTCTAACTCTAACCATGCCTCTAACAAAATGATACCCAATGTCATGTGTTCACGGTTAGCACAAAGTTAACTTTCTTCGAACTCTAGCAAAATGATACCGAATGTCACGTATTCACGGTTAGCTCAAAGTTAACTTTCTTTCATAAGATTTAAGGCTACAACATCTACTCTGCAACAGATGCAAACAAAATGCGCACACACAGCCAATGTCAGTAGTGGAGCTGAGGTAGGGACATGTGCTTCGCACGTTCTGTGGTAAGGCAACGGCTACATTGACAGTTACAAGGAAGAGCCTACAGTTCTACGAAATGGAGAATTCCATCGTCTGACTCCGGCGACTTTTCCAGTGATGGGACATGTGGCCCCGTCCAACGATCTCCCGCTGTAGATTTACATATTGGAATAATTACCAACTCGCATGACTCTTAGCTTTTGTTGTCAAGAGGGTGAGAATTTTCCGACTGTTAGAATTTGTTATCAAGGTGGAGAATTTGTTACACACATCTGTAGTCTTCAGCCGTCGCCTTACATGGCTACATTTTTATAATAATTAATTATTGAATTATTTTTTAGCTTCTGGGTTCAGTGATTTTATAAATTTATATATTATTTAATTTAATTTAATTTTTTTATTTTTAATTATTAAAAAATTATATTTTATTAGTTATAATTTTTAAATTATTAATTTAACTAATAAATTAACTGAGTATTTTCTAGAATATGCTCAAAAATGATGTTTCCAATTATTCCTGCACTTAAGTGGAGTAGATAAATCAGGATCATTTAAAATAATTTATTATATTTATTTTATTTTTAAACAAAATTACATATAATATAAATGACTAAATAATTATTAATAATAAATTTGAAAGACAGTTTACAAAAATGTACATTATAAATCATTTTTTTTTCATAGTTAGAAGTATATATTATAAATTATTTTCTTTTGATAGTTAGAAGCTTGTCAAATTTATACCATTATTACATGTCTCTACAAGTAAGATTAAGAAATTAAAACCACTATGGATTTTCTATAGTAAAGTATTATTGAATTTAAATATCTCTAAATTATAATAATAATAATAAAATCAAGTTAGTGATAGTTATTTGATGATGATATTTTTTAAATAAAAGTTTATTGTGTTTTATAGCATTGTAAAGATTATATATTATAATTGGATTTGTATACTTTGTAATAATAGATGTAATTTGATTAAGTTTTGTGGTAAAAGGAAGAGAAACTACAAAATATAGACTTTGGCACATAAGATTATAGTGATTACCTATATTAAGTTATATTATCAAATTGTAATGTAAATAAAATTGGAAATGTTTTTCATTACAAGAAATGTAATATTTTATGACGACATTTTTGTAATAATCATTTCTTGAATTAGTTAGTAGTTGCATCTCATGTTGGTACCATTAAAGTATTTTCAATGACCATTGAATTTTTATACCTATTAATGGTAGATGTGATTAGGTTTATTATTAAAAAAAAAAAAAAAAAAAAAAATTGAAAACATACACTTCTAGTCTGAATATTTATCTAAGGCTATTACCAAGATGTTAGTGAATTGAAAGAAATAAAAAAAATGTACAAATAATTACCCATCTTAAACTATTACTGAATGGAATAAAGTTAAAACTAGAAAAATTTAATCATTCTCACACTTTTATCTTTAACAATTTTCACAATAATTTTTTTTTATCAAGTAAAAGTTCAACTCAATGATTTTAAATTTTAATTATTTTTATTAATAAAATAATAAATTTAAAATTTTGTAAAAAGATAATTATTAATAAAATGAAATTAAAACTTAATTTTGTATTTAAAATAATAATAATTTACATATTTTTTAACTTTATATTTTATTAAATCTAATATTTAGAAATAATTTTTAATTTTATTATTAATATTTTTTACCATTTATTGAATTAATTACATGTCATGCTAGTGCCACCTATGAGGTGTCGTTTTTACTATTTATTGAATTAATTACATGTCATGCTTGTGCCACTTGTTAGGTGTGGCTGGTTAAAAAAACCAAAATTTTATTAATTTTTTTTGTAATTGTTATTGAAAATATAAGTTTAATAATATATATAAATTTTATTATTACATTTATTAATATTTATGAATAAATAAAATATATATTTTATATTTATTTTAAGGGTTAATTTTGTTGTTTGAATTTATTTTCGTTACGGAAATGTTATATAGTCACCAATTTCTAGAGATTATGAACTATATAGAAAATATATATATATTATATAAAAAAATTATATAACTAAAATGATTTTCAAATTTAATAAAAATATAAATGTTTTTTAATTATTTTATGTTTAAAATTTATTTATATTAAAAAAAATCATCTTCAAGATAAAATGTTAAACAACAATTAATATCAAAATTGAAAGTTCCATAGAGGAGAAGTTGAGTTCTTTACTTCATATTTTCCATTATCAACTAATGTTATTATTAATAGGAAATATAAATATTTTAAAAAAATTCATTACATTAAAATAATATTTACAAAATTATTAATTAAAAAAAAATATTTAAATTATTTAATTTTATATGTTTGTGAAAATGTAAAGTATATTAAAATATTGAAGTATGTTTAAAAATTGTTTTTAGTTGGTTAAGAGTTTATCATTTTAGAAAGAGTATAAGTCTACCCTGTTACAAACCATCAGTAAATAATTTCAAGTAATATGATTTCTTTGAATAACAATCATGAGTCAACATGCATTTTTATAGAGCAAAGAATGATGATCGTGCTATAATTAACAACTTACATTAGTGTGAGTCAACATAAATAATGATGATTGTGTTAGAATTAACAACTTAAGTTAGTGTTTGTGTTTGTTGGAGATAGTTGAGATTATCTCAAAGTTTGAATAAGTTGGATCTCATAACACCTATATATATGTATTGTATTTGAGTTTATATCTGCAATAATAATAATCGTGTGATTTTTTTGTGTGTGAAATATGACCACTCTATAATTTTATAAATTGGTGTCATAGAAGGTTTGGGATCTAGGAAAATTAGAAATATGTAAGAATTGTTCTCCTATATAATGTAAGCAATACATTAATTATTTTAATAGTGAATTGCTTTTACTTTGAGAGGTTTTCCGTGAGAGTATTTTGTTTTTGTCTATAATAGTTTGTTTTTGTCTTTAACAAATTTGTCGCAACCTTCCAAAAAAACTCTCCAACCAACGAATCTCGCAAGCATAAAACTAAGAGTTTTGAAACTCTATATATTCTTAATAATTCCTTTAAATAGTGTTTTAATGTAATTTATCCTTCATCTTTTAAGCTAGTTTGTCACTTTGACAACTATGTGATATAGCCTCAAGATCCTCAAAGTCATTATGCACCTAACCAATCCATATATAACCTTCACTAAAGAAAACTAATGCTCAAATTTCCACCACCATCCTATAAATAAGTTTTAAAAAAAAAACAAAAATAACGAATTAGATGAAAAATATGTCAAACAACTTCCTTTACATTCAAATTTTTCATTCTATGTTTTCACAATCTTCTCTTATTGCCCTCAAATTATCTATTTCATTGTATTCTATCTTATTTAATAATTGTAAGGCTCCCATGCTAGCATATACAATATTAAACATTCTTAACTCCTAGAACCATTAATGGTGCTTCCACTTCCACAAATGGTTGACCTTCTAGACTCGGCTCAAATATGGATAACATATCATTAGCTAATCATTTATTGGAACTACAACCTCAATAACCATAATACTTGTTGTCGCTTCCACACCAATTCATTCTCTAGAATCAACTCAGTGGGGTAATTGTCCTATTGACCCAAAATTTCATTGTTTCTTCATTATATATCCAAAAGGATTTGCAAGGGAAAATATGCTATTTTTCCATTTGTCTCACTCTATCTTTTGCCAATTGGCTATGGATTTATAATCTCTTCTTTATATTTATTTTAATTTGTTCACTCTCTCTTCTAAGGTGTGTTCACCTTGTTTCCAAATCAATGTTTCCCTTTCCCACTTTATCCAAATTAGATCATAATAAAAATTTCAAATATATCTTGGTCTTTCATGGGTGGGAAAATTGGAGGAATTACCATGCATGACCTATTTAGTGGCAGGTCTTAATTTGGAAAATTGGCATTGAGAAATTTTTGAAGTCATTTTTTATTTCAATTAAATTGGTTACAAGCGAACAAACAATGAATATATGGTCATTGTAAGAATATCAATGCTCTATGGTATGTATAATTTTAGGTATTGAAGAAAGTGGGAGATAAATGCTACATACCTAGTCTATCTTAATACACATGAGTTTACCCAATAGTGAACGTGGATAATTTGAAACTCTATGATATTTCCATGTTATATCAAGAGGGGGAGGTCAAACTATATTGGAAGACAACAAATAATGTGTTGAGATACCTCAAAGGCACTACCCAGTTTGGTCTTTGGTACACATAGACAAAGGGAGTGAAGTTGCAAGGTTCCACAGATGCATATTGGATAGGGATTCCGTAACGTACACCTCCCCTCACTTCTACCCAAGTCATCGGCCAACCGAGTTAAACATGAGGTGAGGGGAAGTTAAGATAGACTCAACCCCTTTGGTGACTTTAAGTAAGTCGAATCGTAGTGTAAAACCATAACACAAACCTCTACCATCTACTACAGGACCCCTATAGGCTATCCCAATAATCCACCTGACTTTCCTTGACCCCCATTGACATTTCATGAAAAAAACCCTCTAGACACACGCACAAGCCTGCATGAAGGCATCTGGGAGGCTCTAGATACATGCACAATCTTGCATGCTTGTGTCCAGGGAATAAATTGCCAATACATGTGCAAGCGTCCATGAGATTTAATGCACTTTTTAAGCCCATAATATCAGACAATGGCCAAAACTTCTTGTATCTTTCAAAAAAAAATTAAGCACATCATGAATATGCTAAATAACCAAAAACTAACTTCAATACTAGGCCTGATCATCCAAAAACAGGACTGACATTCTGTCAAAAACTTGGCATGAATGAAATCTACATGTATAGGATACAAGATAGAGCTTGAATGACTGAAAAATCTTATGTAACATTACAAGAAGGATCATCACCCTCTTCCTTAACCAGATATGACATCAACTAGGTCTTGCATCCATCATTTTAACAATTACAAGTAAATATATGAAATAACTATGACATGAACTTGTCATTTAAACAAGATTATAACCAACATGAAACCATGGAAATAAAAGTGAGACAACAAATATTAAATCCACACATTAATAGGTACAAAATAAATAGAACATAGCTTCCATTAAACATAGGAAAATACCGACCAGGTTCAGGACTTCCACTTTCCACTTGACCATAGACATGGTTGAGCCAAATCTCTCTTCAGCTAGTCACCCTGGTGCCATATTCCAAGCATGAATGTTGGATCTCATCGATAAACCAATCCAAAACAAAAAGAAGGGAAACCATAGGGTAAACCACCTCCACCCTCACCATACCATGATCACACCAAAATAGTGCTCTGATCACTAAACCAAGCAAAATTTGGAAATTCCATCCAGAATCCATCACTATCCTTTAGGAATTCTTATTCTCCATGTCTCTCAAGATTTACCTAAATCCAATCTCATGTCACTAGGCCCTAAACAGAGACACCTCCCTTAGGCTTTACCGTGTATCTTGGAAAAAATGGTGAAGGTATTCATAGGCATTTTAGAATGAACCTTCAAATCACCTCTGCCCCAGATTCTGAAATCCATCCGAAAAAGACAAAGCTCAAAACCGAGATCAAAATCACAACACACCATGGCATCTAGAAAAATTCAAGGCAAGGCTAAAAATAACTATTAAAACCCAGCAAAACCATCTTATCAACAATGAGATAACCAAATACCAACATTCTTAAGCCATGCATATCCACACCAACTAGAAAATCACACATGCAATATGTTACTTGCAAGTATTCCTGCTAAAGTTGCTAGATATTTGTCTTCCTTGCTTGATCCTTACTTTCCTTTCTTTTCCTTGTCCTTCCTTTGCTTACTTTCCTCTTTCTTGGCTCAATCCTGAGTTGTTCCAAGAAAAATATAAGTATCTAAGAATATTAGAGAGTGAGTAATGGGACAGCTCTAAAACTTGAATTGAAAAGATCTACCAACTGATCCTCAAAAGCCTTGTTATTAGTGAGGCCTCTATTTTCTCCATTTTCCATTATTTTTCATCATTTTCCTCCTCACATGCAACATGTGACGTTTTACCTCCCTTTTCTTTGAATTTCATTTATTTTCATAAATAAATGTGCAAAAAATATTTTTTCCTCTTTCCCTTAGCCATAAACAGATATCCAATGATTCTCACTAGGATATTTTGCCAACATTAAACTTGGAATAAGTGTCCCTTAAGTGCAGTCTTATTTTTTCCTTTATTAATATTTATTACATGAATATTTTAGCCAGAGCCTATTACATAGTCAATCAAACATGAATAAAACATCGAGAATTTTCAGTGTTGGGACAAGAACGTTTTCTTGGTACAACGGGAAGCAGATATCTATTGCACTCAACTCAACAAAAGTAGAGTACATGGCTGCAAGTCAAGTAACATGTGAGGCTATCTTGATGAGAAAGAATCTTGTTGGGTTATTTGGTGAGAAGATAGATCCTACGATGATTTACTGTGACAATCAGAGTTGTATCAAACTCTGTAAGGATCTAGTATTTCATGATTGATGCAAGCATATTGACATCCAGTATCACCATCTATGATATTGTGTGTAGAGGTGTATCATGTTGTTGGAGTAAATTCCTATAGATGAAAAAGATTAAGATATTTTAACAAAGTTGTTGTCAAGAGGAAAATTTGAGTTCCATAGAGGCAGGATTAGGGTATTAGATAATCCCTTTGTTGCTGAGAGGGAGCATTGAAAATGCACCAAGAAATTCCTTATTTAATTTTCCTTGAGTAAATTTGGAGAAATTCGAATTTCAATATCAGTAAAATACTTGGAGGAGTTTACCAGAGATGATATTACACTTATCGGTCATTTTAATCCGTGAATTCGAGTAGGAGACACTTGAGTTATGTTTAGTTATGATTTATTGATAATTTCAAGAAAAATGCTTTAGTTAATATGAGTTATTGTGAGTTTAACTAGTTCTAACTAATTAAGAACTAATGGAAGATCTAGTAGTGGGGTTTGTTCACCTGTGATCAACCAATTAACTCATAAATAAACCTAGAATAATTGATGCATGCTAATAACTCAAGCTACCCAGTTGAGATTGGAGTTTAAGGGTAGTGTACTATGATTTGTATACAATTCCAAATTGTACAGGTGGTGCATGCAGTCAGAGAAGGGCCTACAGGAATTATGCAATTCCCAATGCATAATTTCCCTAATTAATAGGGGCTAATTCCTTATTAAAAAACGCAAGGAAATAGGTACTTGGGAAAACAAGATTTTGGTTAAAGTATTGACTAGAGGCAACTTGTGAAGTAGTGAGATAGATTATACTAGTGCAGAGGTTTCCTGGGCTTGAGCAAACATTGTATTCCTTCTCTATTTTATGACTAATGCAATATGAATAGGAATTCATTTTGAGTATTTTGAATTTTCTTTCCCCTAGATAAATACATGTGCACTGTGTGATTAAATATTTGAATCTACAATTAATTTCTAAATTTTATAGTAGCTCACTAACACACAAAGAATCACAAACTATAACCAATAGTAATTATTCTTGGGTTACCAATGGTTCCAAGAACCACAAATTCCAACAGATTGTAGACATAATCAACCCAATGACATGTTCTTTTACGCTAAGAACCACTAGCTTTAGTTATGTTTCTTTTATGATTAGTTCTTCATATTATTTATTTTACAAATCACATAAATTGAACACACTTGGAATAATTCAAAAACAAAATTTCATTTTAATACAATAAAATCACATAATGATAAATCCAATACCTATGCAACTCTAGATAGCTCTCATCCCACCCTCAATATTGTGCACCACCAACCAAGGTTTTCAATATCCCCCAATGAGTATTGAAAAACATAGTTAAAAGTAGAGGGACCTATGATGGAGCAATTATGAAGAAAATACATGTTGACTTGCTGCTATTCAAATTTGTAAATCATAAACCAAAATATGCTTATCAATGTTTCTCACCTACAAGGTTTTCCCTAACATATTTTTTCAATCTGAGTTTTGAAAGAGATTTCACTAGTCTGTAAGCTAGCCCTCATTTTATTAGTGGTCATTTATCCATGGTATTCAACTTTCCATCAACTTAGTGAGCAGTCTTGTGGCTGGACTCGATTATTCCAAAAATAGATTTCAATGAATGCTTCAATTTTATCAACTGTATCTCCATATTCAATTGGTAGGTTGCGACAAATTTATTACAGAAAAAAACAAATTACTCTCACGGAAAACCTCTCAAAGTAAAAACGATTCACTATTAAAACAATTAATATATTGCTTACATCATATAGGAGAAAAATTCTTATATATTTCTAATTTTCGTAGATCCCAAACTTGCTATGATACCAATTTAGAAAATTACAGAGTGGTCATGTTTCAAACACAAAATATCACATGTTTATTATTATTGCATATACAAACTCAAATACTATATATATATATATATATATATATATATATATATATATATATATATAGGTGTTATGAGATCCAAATTATTGAAACTTGGAGACAGATGTTGATATAATATCTCAACTATCTCCAACAAACCCAAACACTAATGTAAATTGTTAATTCTAACACAATCGTCACTATTTTCTATCGAAAAGTGCATGTTGACTCATCATTTTTATTCAACGAAATCATATTACTTGAAATTACCCATTGGTGGTTTGTAAGGGGGTAGAATTACACTATTGCTAAATCTCTCTGCATCTTCGGCGATTAACTTGCTTTCGTGGATCTAAGAATGATAAAATCTTAACCAAATAGAAACAAATTTTAAACATACTTCAATATTTTAATATAATTTACATTTATTCACAAATATATAAAATTAAATAATTTAAATATTTATTTTCAATTAATAATTTTGTAAATATTATTTTAAATAATGAAAACATTTAAAATATTTATTATTTATATTTATATTTTCGACTAATGATGATGATGATGATGATGATGGTTACCGTCCATTAAGATCAATGCGATCTATCAGACGTTAAGAGAGGATAAAGAGTCTATGTTTGATTCTTCAAAATCTTATTTCTATGGTCAAAGAGAAAAGAAATAAGTGCTCCAAGATCTCTATAGGTAGGTTGGCTTAATTGGTCAAGAAGATTGGAAGTGTGGCAGATGGTAGGTAATTGAGAGCGAATGTGAGTAAGAGTCGGGAAATCTAAAATGAAGTGTTTTTCATCTTCCACCTACTTAGAATTGCAAATCTAAAAAATTATATCGTTCCAAGGGGTCTTGGGAATAGACCACCGCCTGGTCTCACTCTGAAGCTCATGGGAATTAGTTCTTATCTTAGAAATGTTCATTTTTTTCTAGTTGTTTGACAACACAGAGAGATAATCCTGGTTATCAAGGGTGGGGATGATCACTTCCTTATTGTATATTTGCTTCCTTTTACCCTCGAGCTCCTAATCCTCCCACAACTTGTCCTTAAACTTGGAGGTAATAGTATTATTGACATTATGTTTGCTTCCCATACAAAGCTCCTCCTTAATTCCCCAATGGCTGAGACAGGATAGGGCATCCTTATGCCATCCGTGCTTGAGGTGAAGGTGAGGGTTTTGAGTACAGTTAGAAGCAATTTTAGGTAGCCTTTTTTATTCCATCTTGTCAAGCTTCTTCTTATACAACATATATCTAAAAATATCCATACTTTAAATGGGGGACAAACTGATTTGATCAAGAGGTATGATAGGGAGTATTTCCCTTGATCTTAAGGTTGTAGGTTGTGAATTGCTTTTGAATCATCTCAATCTTCCTCGAATCTCTTGATATACTGTAACCTCAAAGTTCACATATGTATAAGACAACAGGGGTAACAAGGGTCTCAAAGAGGAACCTATTTTTACTCCAAATGTAAGGATCGACCGACTTAATTTTTTTTTTAAGCTCATAATAAAATTTCCATCCCCCAATAATACCTTTCTCAATGTTATAATTCCATTTTAGATGATGAGGGAAGTCAATTCCCAAATACTTATAAGAAGAAACCCATTCTAAGCACTAGTTTTTATGCACGAAACTACCCTGGGTGATCCTTTCAGATTTAATGATCATGACTTTAGTCTTGTTGGTATTAATTGTCATACCCATCTTGGAGCAGTAGTCATGAAGAATCTTGAGCTGTTTTTCAAAGTCATCATGGATTTTTACAAGAAGAATGATATCATCAGCATATAGGAGAAGATTAATGAGAACATGAGCGAGCTTGGTGCCCTTGCACCCTACAGATTACAGACACTACTCTAGCTCATCGATGTATATGCCAAAAAGGGTACGGGATAGGGGACACCCTTGATTAACTCCAATATTGTAATGAGTGTCTTTAGACCACCCCTCATTCGTTTTAAGCTTGGCAATGATGGTCTCGTAGAGATGGATACAAAAAATCCTCAAATTAGTAGGGACCATGATCTCTTGAAGTCTCTCCCAAACTTTATCTTGAGGAACATTGTTGAAAGCTTTTCTAAAGTCCACAAAGAAATAGAAAAGATCGTCTTTACTATTGAAAAATTTGTCCGCAATGACTGTAAGAGTGACCAGATGGTTAATAGTTGAGTGATGTCTCCTAAAACTAGCTTTTCCTTTAGCTCTTTTTCCCTGGATTTCAAGCCAAAGACTAAGCTCCTTCTCCAAAATGAGCCCATAAAGCTTGGCCAGGATATGGCTAACCGTAATGGTCATGTAGTTAGATGAAACAATCTTGTCACCATTTTTAAATATAGGTACAGTAAGGCTTTCTGTCCAAAGCGGAGGGAAGCCATGCATTACAAAAAAATTGAGAAGCTTGTGGAGATAAGGAATGGGGATAGATCTTCCCATTTTAAGGATCTCAAATTGGTATCCTTCAATATCTTTATCTTTCCCATTAACGAGCTTATTGATACCAGAATCAATGTTGTCAAGAGAGAATAAATCCTCATTAATTGGAGTGATCAAGGTGGTTCCCATAGTGTCTGAGGAGTCATACAAATTCTTAAGGTAGTTGTCCCAGTTTTGTAGGGGATAGAATGGTTATCTTTGGTTTTATGGACAAGGGCATTCCCCCAAAAAAATTTGGGCGTGACTTTAGGAAGGTAGAGAAGATAACATTGTATTTTATTAATATACTAGCATATGATATTTTCTTCCTGTTGATGATATTTTTGTATATATTGGTATTCTGAAGCTTATTTATTTCATTAGAAGCATCTCTGATAGCTTTCCTAGCAATTTTGTAATCTTTCCTGTGCTAGTATGAATCTTTCATCGAAAAAGACCACTTTAGCTATGCATAAAAAATAGTCCTAACATCGATTATGGCTGCCAATATCTTTAAATCTGCAGTTATTTGATCCAAATAAAGCTGCACAAATCCAGATCTATGCATAAAAGACATTAAGCAGTAAAAATGAAATGCTGCTCCATGTATCCAATAGACAAGACAAGAATAATATATTTGAAAGAATTTTTTATTATATATAAAAGGGGCACCTAAGAGGAAAACAAGAAAGGTGTTTCCAATTCTCCTCAATGGGATGGGTTCTTGAAAGTCGTCAGCATTTCAGATCTAAAATTTCTCTCTTTTGTTGGTGTAGAAAACCTAGACAAACATAGAACTCAAAGGGAGCTCACAAGGCAAAAATGGAGAAATGTGACCAATGGTATAGATCTAGAGTGATCTAATGCAATGAAAGGTGACTAATGAACGAGGAAAACCCTTCTATTTATAACAAAATATTAGGGCGGTCTAGAACTTGGTGCATGAATAAAATATTATTAATCAAATTCTAGAACCACCCTTTAGGAATATTTTATTATATTTGTTGGAGGGAAAAGGATTTTTGAGTTGGGTCAATTTCTTTATCTATAAATTATAAATAAATAAATGATTTATTTATTATTTTAAGGAAATGGTGGGAATATAATTAAATAAATAATTATTTATTTAATTATTTATAAATGATTTAGTCAAATTTAACTAGGAATACTATTTAAATAAGGATTTAAATACCTTATTCCTAGGAAATAATCAAATAAATAAGGATTTATTTAATTGACTTCCTTGTTTTGGGTTAAATATGACTAGGAAATATAAACAAATATAGATTTGTTTATTATTTCCTTTTGGGGTTTCCTGTTTAGACCATAAAAAACTTAATAAAGGTGTTTTACTAAGTTATTTCACATAGTGAAAGCAATTTTACTTAGGGTAAAATTGGTCTTACATGGTGTACTTGGGTCCATCTAATGATAATAGGTTAGATGACCAAAAAATGGTGTAACAGATTGCCCCCCAGCGTGCGAGTGTTAGGAGTAAATCGTATGACCGAAGTATGTTGTAAGAACTCATCACTAGACATCAAGAGGGAAGTCAGAGAGAGAAATGTAAGGTAGACGAGTGTGCTGAAGAACTAGACCCTGAGGAGATGAGACTCGCAGGTGCAACAAGTCCGTAATTTATGAAGTGGTACCTATGCTAAAGGCGGTGGGGGAGGCATACCTATGCCCGCCGAGACAAAGTACAAAAGAATAGTATGTCTAGTAAACAAGGAACTGAAATATAAAGTACATGCTGGCATAAATACGAGCCAGAAAATTAGAATGATGAATCCCACATACATGTTGTGCCTGGAAAAACAGTCAGGACTTATACATTAATATTTTAGTACATGAGATACAAATACAACCCAAATTCCCCCTATACACGAGGAAGGGCTCGCAAAATCTGACTGATACATGCAAATGGAAAAGGCGCTGCAATAGGCTGAGGCCAACATCATCAAATGGAAGGATCTGCATCGAAGGCTAAAATGAAGAAGTCATCCAGGCATGTGGGGGGCTACCTACAGGGCCACCCGCTCATGAGGGTTGAGACATCTCACACACACTCGGGAATCACCAATAGCTACTGCTACATCATTGGACCATCAAGTATACGGATCACGACCATGCTGAAAGGAGATCGAACCAAGGTACACCACCCTCTAGACCTGGCTTCTGGAGTAAATAAGCTGATTTCAACAGAAGGAGGTCCGCCATAGGTGAGGCAATAAGGGATCCCCAACTAAGGCATGAGAGAAAATAGTAGAGCGACTAACAAACAGACACTAATGATGATGATGAAATGAGGGATACTGAGTAGCAGATGGATGACTTCCATTGTTAGAGTGTAAAGGGCATGAATGGCTAGGTAGCGTCTGGCACAATATCATGAGGGATAGGGGAAAATGGTACTGAAGGCCATAATTTACAACACGAGAGAGGGACCAAGCAATGAAGGATGGAGGACTATAGTGCGGTAAAAAGGGACTCGGGATAGACTCCATGAATGCGATGATGACTCAACTCGGATGCTCTAAACAAGGGCGACTAAATGGTGCTGCCACACAGTAACGGTCCAATGGGGGACCATAGAAAACATGAGTACAATAGGGTATCTCATGACGAAATCAACACGAATAAGAACAAGTAAGGAGGCAAAGTGGTGCCCCAAGTACAAGTGTTGTAAGTGAGGAAATTCGATTTGGGGGAGAGATGAATAGACCCTTCATGGAAAAAATGTGTCCTGGTGAAGTATCAAATAACTAAAAAATAACAAGTACCCAAAGCTCATGAACAGGCCAGGTCGCACTTTTGAGGGTCTGTTCTACGACTTGGGCAGCAGGTATTGGGCAGAAAACTGCGACCTATCCCAGGAAATGACCTCAAAAGTGTGACTTGTCAAAGAAAGGGGGTTTTAGTGCTTTTTTTGGCTGAGATCTGGATTTTTTATGGTTGAGGGGAATAGGTGCCCCCAATCATGTTGTGGTCATGCCAAAATGTATTTAGAAAAAGGGGGAATCTAAACACATTTTAATGGTGTGGTGCACCAGTTGTTTTCGTTATGGTTATGCAGTTTGAGAAAGGAAATGGAGGATTAACGATCTCTGTTAGTACTGCATATATGAATCAAAGGGACTTTAAGTTTACGCGTTGGCATACCTTGTGTCACTATCGCAAAAATAGGATTTGGAGATAATGAACTAATGCCCTCTTAGAAAAGCTATAGGTTGGTCAACAACAATGTCTAAGAGATTGGGTTGTTGATGTAAGATGAAGGAACGATAAGGAGTATCATCCCTAATGTGACATGAAGTGATATGGGAATCTAGAGGTTTTTCTAAATGTGGAAGAATAATGGAACTAGAGTCAACACGACCAGATACACTACGAGAGATGTGGAGAATTTCTTCTCTTAGTCTCTCAAATATGGATGCCCCCTTACCCAAACATTGGGTGTCAATGTAATGGCCGCAAGGTGTATGTGGTTCGACCGAATGGGTTCGATGTAAGGGGGAATAGATAAATTCAGGGGTGGTGATTCCTACCATAATGTCGTCATAGTGATAAAATATGGGGTGACTAGTGGAATAAATACCACTTGACTCATCATCATGAGAAGAGAGGGTCACATGCACATCGTCACAAGGGGTGAAAAAAGAGTAAGTAGATAAAGGATCTACCAATGTTGAGCCCATGGTGATCGCTGAAGGGAGTTCAAGCGAAACATCAGGGGAAGTCTCCAAGGGGACGTCCACCAAGGGTCTCATGGATGATGATAGGTAGAGGATGGTAGTAGCAGGCTCCGTCATCTCGACATCAGGAGGAGGAATGTCAATGGGAGCGGGTAAATCCTCGAGCTGACCGGACGCATACTATGCGAGGATGGGAGAGGCGAATTGATTTTTTTCAACCTCATATTCGCGAATGACCTCCAAAGAGGCTTGGTAATGCATCAGGTGAGGAAAATGGTGGGAATAATGACCATGGACACCACACAAAGCACAGGGTTTGTTGGTGCGAAGAGTCTTTAGGTTCTTGGCTGCGGACGAGGAAGAAACAGAGGGTTCAGAGACCGAAGACTCAGGGAACGCGACTTTAACCATGGGTTTAATACGCGGTAACTCGAGGCAAGTATGGGTGGCATGACCGATGACATCACACAAGGCGCAAGGCTTTCCAGGCATAGGAGGGGTAAGGTCGATCGGGGTAACTTTGTCTTTGGATGCCCCCTGCAAGCTTTGCCTTTCTTTCCTTGAGCTGTTGCAATAGGAGAAGGGTCCTATTAGGGTGCTGGAGGCACTGTAGCAATGGAAGAAGCTAGGGGAACTAGTTGAACTGTTGTCAAAGAAAGGTAAGGTTTGGGGTGACCAGGTAGGGTAGCGACTGGAGGATCAAGGTACTAGAAAGGTATACCCAAGGTCAAATTGGGGAGGGAGAGGGTGGCCATGATGGTGACCGAATAAAATCTGGGAGGGGGAGCAAGGAAAGGTATCTGACCAGCGGGGTAATGGCCAGGAGGAACGGCTCCAAGATGGTTGAGACCCGGTGGAACTGACCCAGGAGGGTAGAGAGGCTCATCGGTACTAGCTGTATGAGAAGGCCCAGAAGGAAGAGGTCCGGTTGGCTGAGGCGAAGGGCTAGGAGTAGGTTGCGGCAGGTGAGATTGGGGTTGCTGACTAACCAAAGTGGGCCACTTAAGGTCAGCCCGAGACGATTGCATCATACAAACATTCGCTAAGCTGGTATCAGAGACAGGAGGAGGAGGAAGACCAGGGAAGGTTCCAAGCAAGGAGGAGTCTTTGTAGACACTGGGGGAGACACTGGTCAAAGAATCGATGGTTTTCTTATTGTCTATAGAAGAGATGGTCGACTCAAGGAAGGTCTGAGATTTTGGCTCATGATATGTCAACTGGTCAATGGTGACTATCTTTCCATTATGAGGGAAAAACATCTTGGGGTGGACCACAGATGGGATAGAATACATGGCATAGGTGTAGCTACGCCCTAAAATAATGTTATAATCAAGAGAGGTGTCGATGAATTCAACTTCAACGTAAACAGTCTTGCCCGCAAGAGTGATAGGACAATTACGTAATAGGCCAATGGGCTGGGAGGCATGGCCATCCCATGCACGAAGGGTGATGGTGGAAGGGACCAGCTCAAGAGATACGAGTTGTTTCCAAATTGATGCAGACATCACACAGGTGGATACCCCCTCATCAATAATACACCGAGTGACGTTGGCATTCCAGATTTTGACTGGGATTTGGAAAGCAACGAAAGTAGGAAGGGGAGGATGGTTTGAATGACGGGCATCAAAAATAATTAATTGGTCATCAGCATGATCTAAAACACCCATGGAAGATAGTAGAGCCTTCCTTTGAGAAGGACATGACTGGAGGAGTTCCAGTGTTGAAATGGCAGCAAGAGATTGTGCCAAATTATCTACTATGCCATACGAATGGGCAGCTTGACCAGAAGCAGCATTTCGGCATAATGGGCCCTTAGGAATCTTGGTATGAACCTCAAATTTGGGCTGAGGGATATGCAAGAGACCATTAGATGTCGAAAGAGGCTCTGTAGAACCTAAAGAAGGTGACTCGGGGATAGACGGAGTAGGAGGCTTGGGGTACTGACGAGAACGAGTTTGAATGTTAAGGGTGATAGGTAAAGGTGTATCAGAGTTCATCATGATGAGCTGGTAATCAGAGGAACCAGACGGGGACGGTTGGGGGGCTACTGGTCCATGAGGTGGTTGGGTAGCCACGAATCCTTGCTAAGGGAAAGGATCGGTAAGCATAGCCAGTTGAGTAATGGCCACATTGGGGGGAGCAGTAGGGGAGGCATGATGTCTGTACAATGTGACTTGAAACTCCCACATCTGTCGCATCTATGGTAAAAGGGGACAATCGTGAGTGTAATGACCGGAAACACTGCAACACGAACAAAACTTATTTGTACGAATAGGCCTGTCCAGCATGGGATGAGTGCCCTGTTGTTGGTTAGCAGTGTTAGAGGCAACACCTTGAGGATGAGGTCCATGAGTACCAGGGGCAGATTGGTTTTGATTTCCTTTCCTCTTCCTTTAAGAAGAAGGAGGATTAGTCGTGCCCTACTGTGAAAATACTTGCGCCAGAGGGGATGGCAGTTGTTGTTGCAGGGGTTGAGAAGGAAAGGGAGGCGAAGGTACAAATGCTGGAGGAGCAGGGGCACCAGGCTGTCGATAAGGATAATGGTTAGGATGGGAAACATTGAGGTAAGCAGGAGTGTGGGCAAAAGGAGGAGGCATGCCATATCCTAGATACATGCTACCTGGAGGGGAAAAAGTGCTGGAGGTGCTGGCCCCTCATGGAGGGAAACCATAGCCCATAAGAGTTTGAGCAGAGGTACGTATGAGAGATAGCTCCAACGATACTATTAGTGGAAGGAGGTGCCCCCAGTGCATGGGCATCACCGGGTCTAGGGAGATCAGGTAGAACAATATAAACATAACCTGTTTGAGCGTAAATTAGGTCATATTTTAACGACATTTGGAGGGAAGCTTCTTCGGTTTGAGGAAAATGCAATGCAACATCTTTCCCGATAGGGGGCAAGAGAGATCTAGGGAACCAGTCCATGTAGACACGGTCTTCGAACGTAGGAGATTGACATAGGCTCTTTCTTCTCTGCCATTCCTTGACATGATCGGATAGGTGGGTCACAAATGATTGACAGAAATAAGTCAAAAGTTCGATACCAGTGTCATAATGAAGGGGAAGCTGGAAGTAAGATAAAATAGCCCGGGCAAGAGTCACCAAGGTGGTATGAGAGGAAGTGGGCTGATCAACATACCACTTAGAAGCTTTGCCTGTAAGGATGCATTGGAACAATCTAAGACGGATGGAATCATCAGTAATGGAATGGGATGAACACCACATGTGGAAATATCGGATATGGTTGGAAGGATCCTCTCCAGCAAGGCCTTCGAACTTGGGAATGCCAGAGGGGAGCTTGGTTGGCATAGCAGGCCAACAAAAATCGTGACAGATATGATCATTGATCAATTGATTGAAATCGGGGAGACTGAGGCTTGCCATGAAGGGGAGCAAGGGAGCAATCGAGGTAGTTCCTGTGGTAGTTCTACTAGTAACAGTCCCAGCATTAGGGCTGGGGTTGCCACTAGCGTTAGGCCCTAGACCAGACATGGTGAAGGTAATAGGGGGAGAACCAGAAGTAAGGGGAGAACCCAAAGAATCAGAAGATGAGTCGGGATGCGGACTCACGGGAGGACTAACGTGATGATGGTGGGAAGGAGCAAGTCAACCAAACGGGAACTGAGGGTGAAGGCCAAGAAGTCTCTGGGATATACGCCTTGGGGGCGCAATGATGAGGGCACAAAGGGAAGAAGAATAACCGACAAAATTAGGGAGGTGCAGAATCAAGTGATTTTAATGTCTTTGCTTGGTGGTGTTAACCAGGCTATTCTTCACTTAGGGTTAGTGTGTGGTGTGCATTAATTTTAATTTTTAAACCCAGATGTTTTGAGAGAAAAATAAAAAGTGAGTTGCGTAACTGAAAATAAAACTGTAGAGAACAGTAAATAAGACTGAAATAACAGAATGTTAACAGCTAAAAATGAATCAATCTAACCCAAGAAGGTGGGTCTCTCAAAACTAGTCTAGAAGAGGGAAAAAATCTAATCAAAACACATCGAAAAGAGGGCAACATATCTAAGGTTGCCAGGGACAGAGATCTAAAGGAGAAAGCTGTTGAAAAGAGGTGCAGAAAACAACAAAGAGGCAAAGGCAAGGTTGCTGCTACAAAGGTAAGAATTATCTAGAGGTAGAAGGGACAAGGAGGTGGCCCTAGAGGTGAACCCAAACAAGCTATGTGAGGTGATTTGAAAGGGAGAAGAGCTGATCTGGAGGGATCTGAAATGATGTATCAGATCTGAAAAGAAGAAGGTTGAAACTCTGAAAATTCAGACGTTTGAAATAGCTAAAACTCGCCCACAAAAAGTGGAGGGTACTAAAGCCCTAAGGTGAAAGATTCCCACTTAGTTGAGTGAAACAGACAGAAACAGGTCTAAATGGGTAGAGACGAAGGCTAGAAAACCCTGACAGAAGCTTCAGACAAACCCAGAAAAATTGCTGGAAAATTGCAGAAAAAAGTGCAGGTCGCAGGTTCTGACCTGGTTTTAGTCGAGGTCGCAGTTTTGGGGCAGAAAAGTGTGCCCTCAAGTCCAGGTCATAGTTTTTGTTCCGATAAGTGCGATCTGCAGATCCAGGTCTCTCGGCGGCAGATTTCAGAAAAAATTGTCATCTCAGCTGCGGCTGATGTCTGTCATCTGCGCAATAGGGCCGAAAACACACGGAAGTTAAAAATTTTAATGTTTGAGGGTTTTAGAGGTGAAAATCACCATAAAAATAGGAAAAATAGGAAACTAAAGAGAAAGCCTAGGGTCTGAAATAGCTAGATATGCAGGAATAGATAAAACGACAGCGGTCGCAAAAGAAAGCCCGTGTGGTGTCGCCAATTGAGTTCGTCGAAAAATACCACTTTAGCTATGTATAACAAATAGCCCTAACATCGATTATGGCTGCCAATATCTTTAAATCTGCAGTTAGTTGATCCAAATAAAGCTGCACAAATCGAGATCTATGCATAAAAGACATTAAGTAGTAAAAATGAAATGTTGCTCCATGTATCCAATAGACAAGACAAGAATAATATATTTGAAAGAATTTTTTCTTATATATAAAACGGTCACCTGAGAGGAAAACAAGAAAGGTGTTTCCAATTCTCCTCAATGGGATGGGTTCTTGAAAGTCCTCAACATTTCGGATCTAAAATTTCTCTCTCTTGTTGGTGTAGAAAACCCAGACAAACATAGAACTCAAAGGGAGCTCACAAGGCAAAAATGGAGAAATGTGACCAATGGTATAGATCTAGAGTGATCTAATGCAATGAAAAGTGACTAATGAATGGGGAAAACCCTTCTATTTATAACAAAATATTAGGGCGATCTAGAACTTGGTGCATGAATAAAATATTATTAATCAAATTCTAGAACCACCCTTTAGGAATATTTTATTATATTTGTTGGAGGGAAAAGGATTTTTGACTTGGGTCAATTCCTTTATTTATAAATAATAAATAAATAAACGATTTATTTATTATTTTAAGGAAATGGTGGGAATATAATTAAATAAATAATGATTTATTTAATTATTTATAAATGATTTAGTCAAATTTAACTAGGAATATTATTTAAATAAGGATTTAAATAACTTATTCCTAGGAAATAATCAAATAAATAAGGATTTATTTAATTGATTTCCTTGTTTTAGGTTAAATATGACCAGGAAATATAAACAAATATAGATTTGTTTATTATTTCCTTTTGGGGTTTCCTGTTTAGACCATAAACAACTTAATAAAGGTGTTTTACTTAGTTATTTCACATAGTGAAAGCAATTTTACTTAGGGTAAAATTGGTCTTACATGGTGTACTTGGGTTCATCTAATGATAATAGGTTAGATGACCAAAAAATGGTGTAACACCATGGATTGGAAGTTATATTAGACTACTTAAACAAAATATCATTAGAAAACTTGCTAATGGTGTTGGCAAGGATAGTAGTGAAATGGTAATAAAATTTGATCAATGTTATTATTATAATTCATGGGGCCTAAATCCCTTAAGAAGAGGTCAATTTTACTTCTATCGAACAGAATGTGTCTTTTTCTTTCATTGGTCTCCTACATGTGGGTGGTATGCATAGCAATATTGAGGGATAGAGACAGAGGTTTGTGGTTAGAGTCAGGTTCGAAACGATTAAGAAGCCAAAATTTTGTGATATGGTTGACGACACTACTACACAACACATTGAAGCATGTCATCTGATCGGAGAGGGGCCAATTTTTAATACCATTACAAATAATTAGGTCATGGGAACTGCAAAGTTTGAGGAGCTCAGTACCAAATAAGTTCTCGTTAGTGTCTTCATATTTTCTCTTGAATTTATTAGCTAAGTCACTATCTTCATCAAGCCAGACGTAGTCGCGGTTAGAGTTTTTGTTTAATTTAACGGCTTGGTTAGTCGCAATTCTAACATTGAAATCTCCTAGTAAAAGGATATTACCAGCATTTCTCAGGTTGAAGATGTGTTTTTCTAAAGAATTGAAAGGAAAATTCTTATCCAAGTTGTTCTTCATATATGATGTAGAGTTGATAGGAGCGAAATAGTAGATTGCAAGAAATATCTTATTGGTGGTGAAATTAGAGATTTCTATCCAAATGTATTTATTGAAGGGGTTTATTTTATATAGATGGATGTGAGAGGAAAAAATATTCCTTATATAGCAGGCTATACCACCAAAACCCCTCCGAGAGGATTTCCTATTCTAGCCAAACCAAAGAGTGAAATTGTCGAGGTGAGGGGCCCTAGATTTATCATGATCCCATGTTTCAACAAAGAGAGTAAGATCAATATCACTCGGGATCCAACTTAACGTAGGACCGTTACACCATGGAAAGCCACAACAGTTCCAGAAGAGGATATGGAGTGATGCAAGTCCCTATTTATCACACATGCTTGAGACACTATCTCTAATAATAACTTTCTTGTTCCTAATTTTTTCCCATTTCCTGACCTTTCTTGCATCCTTGACCTTTTGGAATTCTTTCCTGAGTTTAGCTTGGTCTTCTGGAATAAGATATTCATTTATAAATATTCTTGTTCCTTTCAGGCTTGGGGACTTCTTTAGTATATCTAGTTTATTTTCATGACAACTGAACTTGACACAAATGAGTATGTGTTTATGATCAAGTATCCTTCTGACCCTTACTGCTTCCGTAAGATAGGTTGTTTCAATTTGAGATTTTTTTTTTTAATTGTTCTTTTACCATTTCTAATGTGTTTTCATTTTTTTTCTTATATACCCGCAACTATAAGATTTAAGACTTGTTTGTGGTGCTCATGGTCAAGAACAATTAGTTTATTAATTTTGTCTTTGATGGGTTTGATATCTAAGCCATTTTCTGTGTTATTTAGGGCTGAGTTATTATGTAGTTGTTATTTTATATTTTTAATCTCGCTTTTCAAGGTGTCATTTTCTTCAACCATTTTTTGTTTACTACGTTATATATCTTGAATTTTACCTTTCATTTTTTGGAGTTTAATTCTGAGTGTGGTTATTTTATTTTCTAATGATTTGTGGTTTTTATCAAGAATGTCGTTAGTTCTAGTTTGAAATAATTTTCTCTTTCTTCTATTTCTCTTTCTAAAGACTCAATCTACTCATAGAGACTATCTAATGTAATTTTATGTGGTCTGATTTTACTAGAGGAGGGCTTAGAAATATTAGGGAAAGTATTCATAGTGTATTAATACAAAACCCAAAACGAAGAAGGTAAGTGAGAATGTGTGCACCTATAAAGGCGAAACAATGTCAGGCTTGAGTCTTTGGTAGATATAGATCTTCCTCATGTTGTCCCAAAAACTACCGTGTAAAATTTACCACCACATTTCCGTGGCTTCAGATTTATGAGCTTTCCTATGGCTTCCGTAGCTTAGCAGAGGGACTCTGCAACCAAACGAAATGAAACCTCCTACGAAACTAATCAGAGGATCAAACCTTGAGTTTGAGGCCGATCCAAGTTTTGAATACTAGGTATAATTCTAGCCCAGCTAGTAAACCCTAACCCAAAGGCTTAGGCACTTGCTTTACGACTTAACCCTCAAATCTCTCGAACCTTTAGATGCACATCCAATAATTGAGTCATGTGAAGCCCTCGCAAATTAAAATTAAAAATGAAAAACTCCTCACCATTGATTGGAATATAAGCAACCAGAGTCCAAGAACTGCAACAAATGTGGTTTTGGAATGAAAAATATTGAAGTCTATTAAAAATTAAAGTTAGGGTTCGATCTGTTAATGGTGGTGAGACTCTGAGACTTGATCTTTGGCTGAATTTTAGTCTTCAGTCTCTAAAAGACACTATCGCCAATAAAATTTCCTCAATTCCGCCATTAATTCATCTTTTTATAAACAAGAAGGACGAGCTCAGGGTTTTTCGCAAGAGACTTTGCAAACCATTAGCATCGCGGGTGTTGATCTGATCTATTACACAATGAAGATAGCTTCCAAATCCCACATAATGCGGAGACCCCCAAACGGGGCCGAGAGGAAGAGCAAAACCCGAAATCTATGAGATAATTATACACATCTGCAATTGTCAATCTGCAATGGATCCAATTCTCATTAATAATTAATAGTTACTCTACTTCTCCTCTATGGAGTTTTCAATCTTAATATTAATTTTTATTTAGCTTTTTATCTTGAAAATGATTTTTTTAATATAAATAAATGTTTTTTTAATAAATTATAAACATAAACTAATTAACAAACATTTACAATTTTATTAAATTTGAAAATTATTATATATATATATATATATATATATATATATATATATATATATATTTATATATATATATATATAAATTAGTAACTATATAACATTTCCATAACACAATAAACTCAAACAACTAAATGAAATCTTAAAATTAACCTAAAATATATTTTTTATTTATAATGTTAATAAATATAATAATAAAATTATTATATATTATTAAATTTTTTATTTTCAATAACAATTACAAAAAATTAATAATAATTTGAATTTTTTTTATTAGCATGACATGTTATTAATTCAACAAATGGTAAAAAATATTAATAACAAAATTAAAAATTATTTCTTGATATTAAATTTAATAAAATATAAAATTAAAACATAGATAAATTATTATTATTTTAAATAAAAATTTTAGTTTTAATTTTTTTTTATAAAATTTTAAATTTTTTATTTTATTTAAAAAATATATTTAAAATTTAGAATCGTTAAGTGGAACTTTTATTTACTTGGTAAAATTGTGAAAATTGTTAAAGATAAAAGTTTTAGAATAATTAATCGCTAACATTTTGGTAATAGCCACAAATACACATTTAGACTAGAAGTCTTTGTTTTCAATTTTTGTTTTAAAAATAGAATAATAAACCTAATCACACCTACAACTAATAGGTATAGAAATTCAATGGTAATTGAAATACTTTAATGGTATGAACTTGAGATGTAACTACTAACTAATTCAAGAAATGATTACTACAAAAATGTTGTTATACAATGTTATATTTCTTGTAATGAAAAATATTTTCAATTTTATTGACATTAAAATTTAATAATTACGCCGTAAGGCGTTATTATTTGAAAACAACATACCTGCTACCTCGCTGTCTTTAGTGTGCATCGTTCGATCTTTTGTTAGACGATTAAACTCTGTTTTGTCCGTTGATTTTAAATTAGGTTAGTTATTAATTATTAAATTTGGTTATGATCTTCGCGTTAAACTATTGATGGAGTCTCTCTCTGTTCCTACCCAGGTGTCGTCGTCGCCCCTGACGTTGAGGACTTGATACAGAAATGGAACCATTGTCGTCGAAGTCAAAAACCTGGAAAACGTTCATTCGCTTCTTTCCAAACGTTCCTCCCTTTACAGGGATGGAAGGAAAATGCGATGGATGTCCTCATGTAATGAGGGAAGGTAGGTTAGGGTTTTCATGTAATTATGTTTCCAAAAATGGGTTTTAAGGCGGCATTGCGCTTTTTGCACAGTGGCACTGTGATTTTTCCAAGGGCATTGTGTTTTTGCCAGTTCACTGACATTTTATTGATTTTGAATTTTTCTCAGTTGGTTAATGGATTTGATGGATTTTATTGATGTAATTGATTCATGTAAATTCAATTATGACACTTTTAATTACTAGAGGTAGATACATTTGGTAAAAATGTATTTTTGGACAAATGAATCAGTTTCACCAAGGTTAGGGATGAGTTTGTTGACCTTCCTACTCTTTGGTCTTCGAGTTGAGAACTTTGGGGATCAGTTCCACAAGTCAAGGATTCGTCCTGAGAGTGGAAGAAGTAGTTTTCAGCCTATATCCTTCATTCCTTTTTAAATTGAAATGGTTGGAGTTTGTTGGATTGAACATTGAACACTATTGTAATGAGACTTTTGGCAAGCAATAAGAGACTGAGTTGCAATCAATTTGATGGAATTCTTGTGGTAAAGTTGTTTGAAATTGTTTCTTATTATTTTATGCAAATGTGTGATATTATTGTGATTCATCTTCATGTTATTTATGAATGTAATTGTTTCTTAAGTTTAAAAGACAAAATTCATTATTCTTATGCTCTGTTTTGGAGGAATACTTAAAGTTTGTTTCATCTTCTTCAAGTAGAAAATAATGCTCTTTTATGAAACCCTAGTTGTATAAACTGCTTCATTAGATATCCTTTTGCGTTAAAATTCCTACCTAGCTTTCTCCATCAGATCCCTGCAATTTTGATCCTTGTTTTCCTTGACCTAATTTCTTCTCTGACCTATTCACCATCCAACACCCCAAAAATCAATCAACCAAACCCCTGTGCTACTATACCTAGTCTAATATCTCATTGATCGAGTCATATTGACTGAGATCCATTGGAGAGATCCCTTTCTTGCCTAGTAGGGCTAGGTACTTGGAAAATATTTTTCTGTGGTTACCTTTGTTGGTCTCTTCTCAGCTTCGGAAATCTGGTGAAGTGATAACATAGCAGAAATTTAAACCAAAGAAGTGGGAGTTTGGATCAGTGAATCCGAAGCAAGGGAAAGGCACCCCCAAACTACTAAACAAATGAAAATGTGAAGGCGATATGAGGCAGGACAACCCATCGAAGCTTCTAGCAAAGAAAAACACTACGAAGATAAAGAAGGACATGTGAAAGTGGTGTGAGATCCATTAGAAATCCACTCACAATAAGAGTGAGTGTCAAGGAAAGCAACCATTGGTGGGTAAGATGAAGGCTTCTGAATCATATGCATTTTTAGACTCTGAGTCATAACGCAATAAGAAGAATGACAAAGGGAATCATATTATTGATGCGGAACCCAATGTCACAGTTGCCACCACCAAGATCTAGAAGGATGAACCGAAAGATCCAGAGGGGGAATACCTCTTCCTCTCAGAGATGTTGCTAAAAGGTCCTCCGCTAAAGTTCATATTCTATAGCGAGAGCCAAAAGAAACTCATTTCAACATAGGTTATGAAGTGACTAGGCCTACCTACCACAATAGACCCGTTGTCGTACACCATCGTGTGGCTTCACCAAGGACGAGATCTTCGCGTTAGCCAACAGTGTCACCTCCCCTACAGTGTCAAGCCCTTCACAAATGAGCTATTGTTTTATGTTTCCCCTCTCAAATTTTGTGATGTATTATTAGGAAATCCATAACTTTTGAAGAGACATGCTATGTATGAATCTAGGCCTCATACTGTTATTATTACTTTGTTAAATAAGTTGTACATGATACCAAAGGTAGCACCTCGTACCACCATCACTCTGATCATTGTGGAGTAATACAATAAGATCATCTCCTAGACTGATAAATTTGTTTTCCTTATTATGTTCCCTTAGGGCCAAAAGAATATTGTGGCCACGACCTCTAGACAGTGCTCCTCCACATGGTAATAGCAGATGGAAAAGGTCATAGAGGATTACATAGACATATTCACCTTAACTGCAGGGGTACCTCTATAATGTATGGTCAAGAACTCCATCGATCTGACCCCGGGTGCGCCACTACCAAATGGAATGATCTATCGACACTTTGTTCTGGAGAACAATGAAATCAAAAGGCATATTCAGGAGCTGCTGCAGAAAGGGAAAATTAGGCCAAGTTCATTTCCCTCTAAGAGCCCGATCGTGTTGGTAGAGAAGAAGGACGAGACATGGAGATTCTATATTGACTGTCGGGCACTGAAGAAGATTCCTATCGAAAATAGGGTATCTGATCCCACCGATTGATTACCTACTGCACCAATTCAAGGAGGGAAAAATATCTCAAAAAGGTTGACTTGAATTCTGATTATCCTCAGGTGCTAATAAAACCCTTTTATTTTGGAAGACTTCCTTCAAATCCACTGAGGTCCTTTTCGAATGGTTGGTCATGCCTTTTGGGTTGATGAATGCCCTCGCAATCTTCATGAGGCTAATGGACAAGATCTTGGGACCCTTCACCAACTCATTCATGGTGATGTATTTGGATGACCTCCTGATCTTCAGCTAGAGTTTTGAAGAACACCTCAACCACATTCAAGAGGGCCTCGAAACACTGCAATAACACATGTTGTGTACCGATTTGGAGAAATGAACTTTTGGCATGACCCAATTGCAATATATGGAGTACATCATTGATGAGCGGGGTGTGGACATGGACCCAGCGAAGGTACAGGTCATTCAAGATTTGGTCATCCCAAACCACTCTAATAGAGCTCCACAATTTATGGGTCTTTCCAAATTTTACCGCACATTCTTGTTCGGATTCTCTCATATCACTTGCCCGTTAAGTCAAGTCACCAAGGGAGGGGTGAAAGAAAATTTATTTTCGTCTGAATCCCAATAGATGGTTTTCTCCGAGTTGAAGCATTGACTCTACTTTGCACTAGTGCTCACATTACCATTTGATATCGAGGCATATGCTTCTGACTATGCAATTAGTGTATTTCTTGCTCAACAACGGTATCTAGTGGCATATCATAGTGAGACACTTTCAGAAATAGTTTGAAAATTATATCACACATATGAAAAATATATTTATTCCATTATGCAGGCTTGTTGACAATAGAAGTATTACATTTTAGGGAAGGAAATGGTCATCCATATCGACCACCAACCCTTGTAGTTCATACAAACAGAAGAAAAGTTGCATAATTCCATTTGAATATAAAGTACAAGAAGGGCAGCACCAACAATGTTTCAGACCACCTCAACTGACCTCTGATCATGGAGCTAACCATTTTGATTTAATCTTGTGGGCACGAGACATTGAGGTGGCCAGAACTTTACAAAAGTGATCCAAATTTGGAAACGCGTGCTAGAAACTCCTAGAAGGCTAGCAAGTTCCAAATTTTCACCTTCAGGATCCATTGTTATGCCACTTGGGACACCTATGCACTCCTTCAAATGAGTGTGCCAAGATTATTTGGGAAGTGCACTACAATCGGGTCGTTGGAAATTTTGGGGTGGAGAAAATAGTGACAATACTATAGAAGTATTTCTATTGCCGAACCTTCAACATGATGTTGGGAAATACATCAGATCCTTCACTGCGTGTGCCATTTTCAAATGAACCATCAGGAATCAAGGCCTATATACTCTGCTACCTACCCCAAGTCGACCTTAAAAATCCATCTCCATTTATTACATGTCATAGCTTCCTTCTACCAAGCATGGAAACAAATGCGCTTTTGTGGTCATCGACTATTTCTCTAAGATCACTATTTTTTAAACCTACAAGAAGAGTATTACAATATAAGCCACTGCTAAACTCTTCTTTGAACGAGTGTGGGTGAAATTTGGGATCCCACAATCCATTATCTTAGATCGGGACAACAGATTCCTAACTACATTTTGGTCAAGTCTCTACTTGATGTTGGATACCAAAGTCACTAAGTCCATGACTTTCCACCCCCAAACTGATTGCTAAATAGAGGTTATCAACGAGATGACCATACACATTTTGCACATGTACAACTTGAAGCATCCTGGCACATGGGATGAAAGTCTTCCCTATGTCCAACACAATTAAAATAAAGCTCTCCATATCTCAACTGGACATAACCTGTTTCAGATGGGGTTGGGATTCAAAGGGATATGCCCTGTTCATGTGGCCATACCATTTGGAGCTGCTTAGGCAGATTCCTCTCGTGTCCAATCCAAAGCTGACAGAGCAAACAACATCATTGAGCACATTCATCACGACTACCAGCAAGTCCATGACATATCAAAAAAAATAAATGTTAAGTACAAGTGAAGATATGATCAACATTGACTGTCACATAAGTTCCAGGTGGGCGAAAAAATTTGGCTACATTTGCATAATCAGCGCCTCATTGAATCCCATCGCAATATTCAACCACTCTAATATGGGCTACACACCTTCACCAAGGTCATAGGATATAATTCATTCGAGCTCGGTATTCCACCATTCCTTGGTTTACAGTGACTGTTCAATGTGGACTTCCTCTGGCCATACCTTCCACCATTAATGGACACATCTGACATTGTAGAAAAATTCACATGCACGGAGTTAAATTCAAACTACATGGAACAGACCACAACTAATCAGACCAGGGATACAAAAATTAATAACACCCGCCAACAAAGGATCCAAGTATATCAAGTTTTAAAAGTAGGGCAACTCCCTCACTAGGGAAAGTGGTTTACCAGGGACCAAGTTCAACATAAATTTCCTCACTTCATGGAGGCTCTGCACACAATGGGAACCATTGCTTCCTAAGCGGGGAGGAAGAATCCAAGTGGATATCGGTGGCCACCTACCTATTCCACCTAGACCCCTAGTCGGTTTCATCAATTTCCTTATTTATAGCAACATTTATGATTTTTAGCAGTTTTTTGGGCCCTTAACTTCCGGAGAAGTTTTGACCCTCTAAATGACGCTTTTTTAGGTCAGTAATAGGCTCGTAGTTGTAGGCAGGGGATTCTGTAAAATCCTTTAGTACTTCATGAGATATTTCTAACAAGGTATCATACGTGCCAAATGGATATAATGTGACCAAGTTACGACCTCAAGAAGTTGGTTGCCCAACAAACCCCAAAGGGTCCCACAAACTCTTGATGTTGCATCTCCTGGGTTTAGGGGTTTGGTTGTTTAGGGTTTTCACTTGTTGTTCAATAATAAAAAGGCCTTTGAGCCTCATTGTAAGACAATTCATAGGCATGCAGCCACCACATCTCTTTTCAGAGACAACCTATCATCGCCCAAGCTAGCTTATTTCTTTTTTGTATGTAAGTATATTTTGGTTCTTTAATATCAATGAAATGAAGTTCTATTTCTGTTGCACTTTTGTGTTTATGTTTATATATGTATTCTATTGTGTTCCTGCATAAGTTTGGCTCAATACATTGATGAAACCAATGTTCACAATTAAGTTCAACACCTTACACCTTCAAATATTTTAGTGGAGTAGGCATTCATTACTGTTATTAGGGAATAAATCCTCAAATATCGAGAATGAATCCTAAGCAATAGAAAATGCTTAATTAATTGCTATTGGTTTGTTGCATGTAGATTGGGAAACCCTACAAGGTTTTCGCTATGTCTATTTATTGAGTGCTAGGATTGGTGGAAAACAATATATTTGAGTTTTAATTTACTATTATGTTTTCTAAATTTCTACGCAATCTTTATGTTTCTTTTAAACACTCTTGTTAAGATAATGTCTTTGTAATGTATTATAACAATTTAGTTGTTAAAGGATACATTGAGCATGATTTAGAGTGGGGTTTTTAAACCAAAAGGCATTTTTCCAAGAAATCGTTAAATATTTATAAATAGTGTTGAAGTAATACAATTTCGAAACTAAATTAAAAAACTTCAATAATATAACACACTGTGTTAATAGTATAATGATTCATCACAAAGAAAAGACAAAAAAATTAATAATAATAAAGAAGAAATTTCTCACTTCTTAAATCACAATAAAAAATTACTTATAGAATGAGAAAAATATGCAATATAAAACTGAAATAAATGAAATTTTAATTAATTTAAGAGATATTTTTGCTTAAATCATAGTAAAGAATTATTTATACAATAAAAAATATATCCAATATAAAGTTTAAATAAATGGAATTTTGATTAATTTAAGAATTTTTTTAATTAAAATTTAGTTAAAATTACATTAATTTGATAATAAAATAACATTTATAAATTCAATGATTAAAATTATCGATAAATTTAAGAATAATCTATATCTATCCATTTTTCATGATATATAATATAGTACTATTTACAACTTCAAAAATGATCATTGAATAAATGCAAGCAAAATGGAGGTGGTTAGCCGAGAGATCCAGAGGAGGGGGAACACCTCTAGAAGGATGAACCGAGAGATCCAAAGGAGGGGAACACCTATTTCTCTCAGAGATGTTTCTGAAAGGTCCTCCGCTAAAGTTCATATGCTACAGCGGGAGCCAAAAGAAACTCATTTCAGCATAGGTTGTGAAGTGACTAGGCCTACCTACAACAATACACCCGTTGTCGTACACCATCGTGTGGCTTCACCAAGGACGAGATCTTTGTGTTAGCCAACAGTGTCACCTCCCCTACAGTATCAAGCCCTTCACAAATGAGCTATTGTTTGATGTTTCTCCTCTTGAATTTTGTGATGTATTATTAGGACACCCATACCTTTTGAAGAGATGCTATGTATGAATCTAGGCCTCATACTGTTATTATTACTTTGGTAAATAAGTTGTACATGATACCAGAGGTAGCACCGCCTACCACCATCATTCTGATCATTGTGAAGTAATGCAATAAGATCATCTCCCAGACTAAGAAATTTGTTTTCCTTATTATGTTCCCTTAGGGCTAAAAGAATATTGTGGCCATGACCTCGAGACAGTGCTCCTCCACATGGTAATAGCAGATGGAAAAGGTCGTAGAGGATTACATAGACATATTCACCTTAACTGCAGGGGTACCTCTATAATGTATGGTCAAGAACTCCATCGATCTGACCCCGGGTGCATCACTACCAAATGGAATGATCTATCGACACTTTGTTCTGGAGAACAATGAAATCAAAAGGCATATTCAGGAGCTGCTGCAGAAAGGGAAAATTAGGCCAAGTTCATTTCCCTCTAAGAGCCCGATCGTGTTGGTAGAGAAGAAGGATGAGACATGGAGATTCTATATTGACTATCGGGCACTGAAGAAGATTCCTATCGAAAATAGGGTATCTGATCCCACCGATTGATTAACTGCTGCACCAATTCAAGGAGGGAAAAATATCTCAAAAATTTTGACTTGAATTCTTATTATCACCAGGTGCCAATCAAACCCTTTTATTTTGGAAGACTTCCTTCAAATCCAATGAGGTATTTTTCGAATGGTTGATCATGCCTTTTGGGTTGACGAATGCCCTCGCAATCCTCATGAGGCTAATGGACAAGATCTTGGGACCCTTCACTAACTCATTCATTGTGGTGTATTTGGATGACCTCTCGATCTTCAGCTAGAGTTGGGAAGAACACCTCAACCATATTCAAGAGGGCCTCCAAACACTGCAATAATGCATTTTGTGTACCGATTTGGAGAAATGAACTTTTGGCATGACCCAATTTCAATATATGGGGTACATCATTGATGAGAGGGGTGTGGATATGGACCCATCGAAGGTACAGGTCATTCAGAATTGGTCATCCCAAACCACTCTAATAGAGCTCCACAATTTATGAGTCTTTCCAAATTTCACCGCACATTCTTGTTGGGATTCTCTCATATCACTTGGCCTTTAAGTCAAGTCACCAAGGGAGGGGCAAAAGAAAAGTTATTTTCGTCTGAATCCCAATAGACGGTTTTCTCCGAGTTGAAGCATTGACTCTGCTCTGCACTAGTGCTCACATTACCGGACCTGCAAGAACGATTTGAGATCGAGGAATATGCCTCTGACTATGCTATTGGTGCATTTCTTTCTCAACAGGGGTATCTAGTGGCATATCATAGTCAGACAGTTTCAGAAATAGTTTGAAAATTATATCAAACATATGAAAAATATATGTATTCCATTGTGTAGGCTTGTTGACAACAGAAGTATTAAATTTTAGGGAAGGAAATGGTCATCCACATGGACCACCAACCCTTGTAGTTCATACAAACACAAGAGAAGTTGCATAATTCCATTTGAACATTAAGTAAAAGAAGGGAAGCACCAACACTATTGCAGACCACCTCAACCAACCTCTGATCATGGAGCTAACCATTGTGATTTAATCTTGTGGGAACGAGACATTGAGGTGGCCAAAACTTTACAAAAGTGATCCAAATTTGGAAACACGCACTAGAAACTCCTAGAAGGCAAGAAAGTTCCAAATTTTCACCTCCAGGATCCATTGTTATGCCACTTGGGACACCTATGCACTCCTTCAAACGAGTGTGCCAAGATTATTTGGGAAGTGCACTACAATCGGGTCATTGGAAATTTCGGGGTGGAGAAAATAGCGACAATACTATAGAAGTATTTCTATTGGCCGAACCTTCAACATGATGTTGGGAAATACATCAGATCCTCCACTGCGTGTGCCATTTTCAAATGAACCATCAGGAATCAAGGCCTATATACTCTGCTACCTACCCCAAGTCGACCTTACAAATCCATCTCCATTTATTACATGTCGTGGCTTCCTTCTACCAAGCATGGAAACAAATGCACTTTTGTGGTCATCGACTGTTTCTCTAAGTTCACTATTTTGGCAACCTACAAGAAAAGTATTACAATATAAGCCACTGCTAAACTCTTCTTTGAACAAGTGTGGGTGAAATTTGGGATCCCACAATCCATTATCTCAGATCGAGACAACAAGTTCCTAACTACATTTTGGTCAAGTCTCTAGTCGATATTGGATACCAAGGTCACTAAGTCCATGACTTTCCACCCCCAAATTGATTGCTAAATAGAGGTTATCAACGAGATGACCGTACACATTTTGCACATGTACAACTCGAAGCATCCTCGCACATGGGATGAAAGTCTTCCCTATGTCCAACACAATTAAAATAGAGCTCTCCATAGCTCAAATGGACATAAACCCTTTCAGATGGGGTTGGGATTCGAAGGGATATGCCCCTTTCATGTGGTCATACCATTTGGAGCTGCTTAGGTAGATTCCTCTCATGTCCAATCCAAAGCTGACAGAGCGAACAACATCATCGAGCACATTCATCATGCCTGCCAACAAGCCCATGACATATCGAATAAATTAAATGTTAAGTACAAGCGAGGATATGATCAACATCGAGTGTCACATAAGTTCCAGGTGTGCGAAAAAGTGTGACTACATTTGCATAATCAACGCCTCGTTGAATCCCATCACAAGATTCACCCACTCTAATATGGGCTACACACCTTCACCAAGGTCATAGGAGATAGTGCATTCGAGCTCAGTATTCCACCATTCCTTGGTTTACAGTGACTGTTCAATGTGGACTTCCTTTGGCCATACCTTCCACCATTACTAGACACATTCGACATTGTAGAAAAATTCACACCCACGAAGTTAAATTCAGACTACATGGAACAGACCACAACTAATCGTATCATGGATACAGATATCAATAACACCCACCAACAAAGGATCTAAGTATATCAAGTTTTCAAAGTAGGGCAACTCCCTCACTGAGGAAATTTGTTCACCAGGGACCAAGTTCAACATAAATTACCTCACTTAATGGAGGCTCTGCACACAATGGGAACCATTGCTTCCTATGGGGGGAGGAATAATCCAAGTGGATATCGGTGGCCACCTACCTATTCCACCTAGACCCCTAGTTAGTTTCATCAGTTTCCTTATTTATAGCAACATTTACGATTTTTAGCAATTTTTTGGGCCCTTAACTTCCGGAGCAGTTTTGACCCTCGAAACGATGCTTTTTTAGGTCAACAATAAGCTCATAGTTGTAGGCAAGGGATTCTAGAAAATACTGTAGTACTTGATGAGATCTTTCTAACAAGGTATCATACGTGCCAAATGGTTATAATATGACCAAGTTATGACCTCAGGAAGTTGGTTGCCCAACAAACCCCAAAGGTTCCCACAAACTCTTGACGTTCCATCTCCTGGGTTTAGGGGTTTGGTTGTTTAGGGTTTTCACTTGTTGTTCAATAATAAAAAGGCCTTTGAGCCTCATTGTAAGACAATTCATAGTCATGCATCCACCAGATCTCTTTTTAGAGACAACCTATCATTGCCCAAGCTAGCTTATTTCTTTTTTGTATGTAAGTATATTTCGGTTCTTTAAAATCAATGAAATGAAGTTCTATTTCTATTGCACTTTTGTGTTTATGTTTATATATGTATTCTATTGTGTTCCTTCATATGTTTGGCTCAATACATTGATGAAAACAATGTTCACAATTTAGTTCAACACCTTGCACCTTGAAATCTTTTAGTGGAGTAGGCATTCATTACCGTTATTAGGGAATAAATCCTCAAATATCGAGAATGAATCCTAAGCAACAGAAAATGTTGAATTAATTGCTATTGGTTTGTTGCATGTAGATTGAGAAACCCTACAAGGTTTTTGTTATGTCTATTTATTGAGTGCTAAGATTGGTGGAAAACAATATATTTGAGTTTTAATTTACTATTATGTTTTCTAAATTTCTATGCAATCTTTATGTTTCTTTTAAACACTCTTGTTAAGATAATGTCTTTGTAATGTATTATAACAATTTAGTTGTTAAAGGATACATCGAGCATGATTTAGAGTGGGGTTTTTAAACCAAAAGGCATTTTTCCAAGAAATCGTTAAATATTTATAAATAGTGTTGAAGTATAACAATTTCGAAACTAAATTAAAAAACTTCAATAATATAACACACTGTGTTAATAGTATAATGATTCATCACAAAGAAAGGACAAAAACATTAATAATAATAAAGAAGAAATTTCGGACTTCTTAAATCACAATAAAAAATTACTTATAGAATGAGAAAAATATGCAATATAAAACTAAAATAAATGAAATTTTAATTAATTTAAGAGATATTTTTGCTTAAATCATAATAAAGAAATATTTTTACAGTAAAAAAGATACGCAATATAAAGTTTAAATAAATGGAATTTTCATTAATTTAAGAGATTTTTTAATTAAAATTTAGTTAAAATTACATTAATTTAATAATAAAATAACATTTATAAATACAATGATAAAAATTATCGATAAATTTAAGAATAATCTATATCTATCCATTTGTTATATCTATCCATTTGTCATAATATATAATATAGTACTATTTACAACTTCACAAATGATCACTTGTAACATTCACCTAAGTTAATTACCCCAACTTACCATGCAATAAAAAATAAAAAAAATCGATGGTAACTAATCATTAATCTAACCTAAGCTTTGTACTATGTTTCATATCTGTTTTATGAAATCCGCATAATAATAATAAAACTGTCACAAAGCTTAAGTCTTGGCATTACACGGTCATTACACGGTTTTCTGTGGTTAATTACCACACAGTACTATTTATTTGATTTGGATATGGTTGCCGATATATGTGTTCTCTGCACCACGGCTTGAGTTAATTTATTGTTATTTCATTTTATGATTGGTACCCAGTCTTGGGTTCCTCGGCTGCCACGTCCTCACCTAATAAATGAGATTATGGCTATGTGGATTATGCGTATGTTAATGTGTTGTTCGCCTTATGGTGGAGGCTTTCGATCCGTGCCCACTCCAGCTGGCCGTCTCCTAGCCCTCGATCTGCAATAATCCAATGGTGCGCAGAACCCGAGGCTGGGTGGGGGTAATGACCTCCGGTTTCGTCCGTCTTTCCCATTCACTTTCATTTTCATTGTTTTCTGTCCGATGGTGTTCTGGAGTTCTCGGCAAGTTGGGTTGGGCCGAGCATGTCGGTAACCCGCCCTGCAACAGCTAGGGTTTCGACTCGGACAAAGAACAAGCACGCACCTGCGGTAGATGGGATGCATTTTTCCTTCGGCATGCGTCTGGTAATTCGTCACATCATTTCTTCATGTTTAACTGGTAATTTAAATTCCGTCAGTATTTCAGTCAGTCTACAATTTAATGACGTTGAAGTTCATAAGTCTGGGTTTAACCGCTTTCGACTTTCCAGGGTTTTCCAGCGCATACTCAAGCGCTCCTTATGAAGGTTGAGGCGGTTAGAAGTTTGTTCTCGCGCAGGTGCCATCGTCTTCCTCACCAGGTATTGTATTGAAATGCTGATTATCTTCAGAAGATTTTGTTTTCCTAGTTTAGGGTTTTTCTCTTCCCACTCCTAACCAACGTTTCTTCTGTGCTGAATGCAGGTAAATTGTTTTCAATCTTAAACATGAATGTTGAATTGCTTTTACGTTTCCAATTGGTCATGCGAGAAATTTTTACTTCGGCTACCAATTTCCAGGTACCCTCTGAGTCTATAGAGCAAGTTCCGACAGGAAATTTGGGGTTTTTCGTCCTGCCCATTCCGGGAGGGTTTTCTGTTCTTAGTCGGTGGTCACATAGTTCCAGCGCTAGATACTGTGGACTCTTAAGTTTTTGCTATGATTCTCTCGTTTGAATGCTCTACCCGTGCCGGGGTTTTGAGTCTGTCAGTCCTATTTTGCTTAAGAACTAAGGCACATGCCACCGCACTGCTGAGTTTGATTTTTCCTGCTTGCTACTGTTACCTTTGGCGACGGAATGTATGTTCTGTGCATAACTATTTGATTCAAGCTAAATCGTTTTTCCAGGGACTTGACAGTTGGAAATTATAATGTTATGCTCTTATATGGTAGACAATTTTTAATACAGTTTCCTTTCCTATTCTTTTCTGTCTAGATGTTTATATGCGTACTGGTCTGCTTCCGCCATGATACGACTCAACTGTTCATATGGGTTATGTCCAGACTCTATGTATAATGATATACGTAGGGCTGATATCTCGCTATATACATTCTGTTTGTTTAAGCTCGATGATTTATATATGGTATATCCATTGAATTTCGCGGTATAAGCTTGTTTCCGAAGCTTCAATGCTTGTTGTCTCACATGTTTTCCTCTTTACATTCTTCGGTTGCTATAATATAATGTTTGTATAGTTTACTGCTTCTGGGTCTTCTCCATTCCGGATGTCTGGGTGACCGGACCACCTTTCTTGTCCGTGTAATTATATTAACGAAGCGACATGCCCAGGGGCGGAAGGTCGAACCCTTCTACCCTAGGGCTTAACGCTGGTACCGGTTTCGTTCAGCATACTCTTATTGTTATCAAAGTTCACAGGGTAGGGCATTTAGGATTATATTCTGGCTTACTGTGCGTAATAAGAATTCTAATATCACATTTCTGTTACTGTACTCAAGAAATAAAATAATATCACATTTTCTCTGCTCTATAACAATTTTCTTGCAGTAACCCTAGACCCTGCTGTGCTTTTATTGGTTGACGAAACTTATACTACTCATTTCATTCAGGATTTGTACATAAAGAAAATCACTGTTTGTCCTTTAAATCTGGTACTGTTCTTTTCTACATTGGAAACTATCTATTTACATTAATTTGATCATTCTTTCTTGTATAACAATAATAAAGAAAAAGACAGTATTAATTATTGTTGCCATGAACATCTGCAAATAGAAAACTCATCTGTTTTCTTCAAGATGGCTGTAGATGCCCGTTTCCTCCCAACCATAAACTGGCAACTACATGCCCAGTTTCCCTCCGAGCTTCACGCCTGTATTTATTATCGCTGTGATAATTCTGGAGGAGATGTCTGGACAATCCGGTCCAGCCCTCCAACTCCAGAGGAACAGAACTCTGGGGAGACTCGGGACAGTCCGGTCCAGTCTCCAACCCAGCTAACACTCTGATCTGGTAACTATTTCCAGTAAAAAACAGAGTTTTTCCCTTTTCCTGCAGAACCCCAAAACTCTCTTGGAATGTTCTACTTATCCCAGAGTTTCTGTGAAGAAACTGTCTAACTGTTTCTTTTTCTCTTTCAACAACTACAGATCCTGTTTTTACTTTACCATAAATTTTTACACAATAAACTAATTTCTCAGTAAATTTATTTCTCATCAAAATTAATTTTATTCAGAAATTCCAAATAACAGTAGCCACAGTTATCTCCTAATTAGTTAACAAAATTTAATCATTGTTAATGACTAAGAGGGTGGTTTCAGTTTTCCCCCTCTGGAAGAGAACACCGTCCCTGGTGTTCCTATCTGACTTCAATGAAACAGCTCAGGATAGGCTTCTCGAACAAATTTTTCGTCTTCCCAGGTAGCTTCCTCGGGTCCAAAGTGCTTCCACTGCACTTTAACCTGGGTGATGGCTCGTTTCCGGAGCATGATTTCCCTCCGGTCGATGATACTGTGAGGCTCGACCAGAAACTCCCCGTCTGGTTCTACCTGCACACAGTGAACTTAAGTAAATGAACAAGTTCTTGTCATCGCATTAGTATTTATCAATTAGGCTTAAGCACTACCTGAATGTTCTGCCAGTGTATTATGTGTCTAGGATCATGAACATATCGCTTTAATAACGAAACGTGAAAAACATTATGCACCCGAATGTGACTAGGAAGGGCCAAACGATAGGCTACCGGTCCTACTCTTTCCAGTATCTGGAAAGGGCCACAGAACCGGGGTGCTAACTTAGCACAAGACGCCCATCTCATTGTGCTTTTCTTCGGTTTAATCCAAACATAAACATGATCCCCAACCTCATATTCACGATATGTTCTTTTTCTATCCGCGTATACTTTTTGCCTGTCTTGTGCCGCTTTCAGATTCTATCTAATCTTCCTCACCTCTGCTTCCATCTCTGCTAGCATGTCTGGTCCCAGCATGATTCTATTCTCGGGACTGCTCCAATTAATGGGAGTCCTGCATTGCCGCCCATACAACGCCTCGAACAGACTCATCCTTAAGGATTCCTGGTATCCATTGTTATAGGCAAATTCTATCAAATGAATGTACTCCTCCCACTTAACTGGTTGCTGCATGACATACATTCGCAGCATGTCCTCCAGTACCTGATTTACTCGCTCAGTTTGACCGTCAGTTTGCGGGTGGTAAGCAGTACTAAAATGTACTTGCGTTCCCAAACCCGAAAACAGAGTCTTCCAGAATGCTGATGTAAATTTCACATCTCTATCTGAAATAACAGTTTTAGGAATACCGTGCAATCTGAATATTTCACGCATGAACAGATCTGCTATTTGTACTGTCTTATAAGTGGATTGAACAGGTATAAAATGTGCCGACTTGCTAAGCCGATCCACAACCACCATTATCGAATCATTACCTCGTTTTGTTTTCGGTAATCCGGTGATAAAATCTAACGAGATCACCTCCCATTTCCATTCAGGAATGGGTATAGGCTGCATCAATCCAGCTGGATGCCGGTGCTCGACCTTCACCTGCTGGCACTCTAAACATCTGCTCAGATAACTTGCGATATCCTTCCTCATGCCTGGCCAACAGTAGTCCTTTCTTATTGCTGTCAGCATTTTTTGATATCCCGGATGTCCTGCGTAATTGCTTCTGTGGTACTCATCCAGAATCATAGTTTTTAATTCCATCCTGTTTGGAATAACTATCCTTTTTTTGAAAATCAGCAACCCGTCCTGGTTAATCTCATATTCCCTTGGTTCACCCTGCTCTCCAGATTCCTGTGCTTGCTGCCACAAATACCTGTATTCAGGATCCTTGTCTACTTCTTCTTTGATTTGTTCTAGGAACTTGGTTTCAACCTGATTAACATATAACTCATAGATGTTATGCAGTTTCCTACTTAATGCATCTGCAACCTTATTCTCCTTCCCTTTTACGTGCTGTAGATCAATATAAAACTCACTCAAGAAGGCATTCCATCTAGCCTGTCGAGAGTTTAAATCAGCTTGCTTAAAGTAGCTGGTTAAACTACTATGATCAGTTTTTAACACAAACCTTTTTCCAAGTAAATAATGCCTCCATACACGGAGAGCATGTACCACTGCAGTTAGCTCTAAATCGTAAGCGGAGTACCGCTGCTCATGATCCTTCAATTTGCGGGATTCATAAGCAATTACCTTTCTCTCTTGTGACAACACAGCCCCAACACCTTCCTTGCACGCATCCGTGCAAACCTCGAATTCCTTGCTCGGATCTGCCACACTTAACACGGGTGCTGTTGTCAGTAATTGCTTCAGTCTTTCAAAACTGTCCTGACACTCTTTGGTCCACTGGAAAACTTTCCCTTTCCTTTGCAAAGAGGTAATGGGGAAAGCTATTTTGGAAAATCCTCTTATAAACCGTCGGTAATAACCAGCCAGACCCATGAAAGACCTTATATCTGCCACACTCTGTGGTTCCTTCCATTCCAAAATAGTTTTAATTTTCTCCGGGTCCACTGCTATACCTTTTTCAGATATTACATGTCCAAGATACTGTATTTCTCTTTTGAAAAAGTCACATTTGCTAAACTTTGCATACAGCTGGTGCTTCCTAAGCATTTCCAGCACCATACGTAGATGCTCCCGGTGCTCTTCCGCATTCTTAGAGTAGATCAATATATCATCGATAAAAATTAACACAAAGCTGTCTAGATAGGGGTGGAAAATACTATGCATCAGCCGCATAAAGGTGGCTGGTGCATTAGTTAGCCCAAAAGGCAACACCACAAATTCATAGTGGCCATACCTTGTGCGGAAAGCTGTTTTGTGAATGTCTTCATCCTTAATTCTAATCTGGTGATAGCCAGATCGCAAATCGATCTTTGAGAACACAGTAGCTCCTCTAACCTGGTCGAACAGGTCATCAATACGGGGTAGGGGATACCTGTTCTTAACCGTCAACTTATTCAGTTGGCGATAATCCATACACATGCGCATGGTTCCATCCTTCTTCCTAACGAACAGCACTGGTGCTCCCCAAGGGGATACACTGGGTCGTATATACCCCTTATCCAATAATTCTTGGAGCTGCATTTTTAGTTCTGTCAACTCTGGTACACTCATTCTGTAAGGAGTCCGGGATACTGGAGAAGCTCCTGGTAGCAACTCTATTGTAAAATCAACATCCCTTTTTGGTGGTAATCCGGGTACCTCCTCCGGAAACACATCCTGAAATTCCTGTATCATAGGTATATCCTCCAGTAGAGCTGCCTTATCCTTGGCCTTTGATAATCCAACTTGGATGGCATACAGCCTACATCCTTTCCTAATGCATTTTCCCATTTGGGAAGCTGTAATTGGACGTAACTGTGTGGGCTTCCTTATGCCTTGAATTTCTTGGTGATTTCCATCCTGATCTTTGTAGTAAATTTTCTTTTCCTTACAATCTAGAAGGGTCCAATGCTTTTCCAGCCAATCCATTCCTAGTAATACATCATAGGATCCCAGAGGCAGAATATTTAAGTCCACTACTAATTGCTGTCCGCTGATGTGTAGTGCACAGTCGGGTATCTTGGCACTAACTTTTCTCTTAGCTCCTGTGGCTAATTGAACCAACCAGGCCTTTTTAAATTTTTGACTTGGCAACTTACAGTTTTCTACTAGCTTAGGGCTTATATAACTTAAACTTGCTCCTGGATCAATCAAAACAGAAACAGTTTGAGAGAACAGTTTACCTTCCAGCTCTATCATGGTAGATTGGTAATCAGCTTGCCGGTCCTCCAATGCCGCGTTAATTCTGGGTATGCTTCGCGCCACATCTCCTACTGTAGAGGCCTCCTGAAGATTAGCTACTGTTTCAGTCTTTCCCCGCTGTGGGCAATCCCGATAATAATGTGCTGCGCCGCAGCCCCAACACTGCAGAGGTGGCCTTTGATTATGAGTCTGTTCAGGTTTGCTAGATGCCTCAACAGTTTTGTCCTCCCCAAGCCATCTGATTCTCTGGTGATTCCTGCCAAATTGCTTATTAATTGAATTCCTGGCAGAGTTCCTAAATTTACTGGTTTTGCTGCGATTAAAGCCAGCGCTGCTCTTATTTTCCTTCCTTGATTGCCACCCTTTTCCCTGGTCTACTTTGGTCTTCGCTTGCTGGTAACACAATCTTGCTTTCCTAATGGCCTCATCCATGGTTTTTGGATTTACAAATTCAATACGCTCCTTCATGTGGGAGGGTAGATTGCTCAGGAATCTTTGGACTTTGGCTTTTTCCTCCCTCAAGTATGGTACGTAACGCAATAATGAGGTAAACTTAGCAATAAACTCGTCCATAGTTAACTGTCCCAGCCGCAGATCATGAAATTCTCGAGCCTTTTCATCGTAAAAACGCTCTGTCAAGTACTTGTCCTTGAAGTACTGCTGAAACTTATCCCATGTCACATCTTGATCTTCTATTCCCCGCACATTCTTCACTTCTTCCCACCATAAGGTGGCTTTATCTTTCAGCTGGTAAATGGCTAACCGAGCTTTAAGTCCACTGTCATAGTCATACACTTGGAAGTACTTGTTCATGTTAATCAACCAAGCTTCTGCCACTTCTTCCTTTTCCCCATCGAAAGTAGGTGGATTTATTTTTCTGAATTCTCCATGCAATTCCACCCTCTGTCTCTTTTCTGCCTTCCGTTCAGTTTCATTTTCAGATTCAGCTTCATGAAAGTTTCTGTTCAGATTACTTTGCTGTGATGTACTTCTTTCCTTACGATTCATCTCTTGCTCATCTGTCTGATGTTCGTTTCCTTCTTGGAATTCCCTATCAGCACTGGGGTTGTCATTCCTGTGATTTTGTTTGTCAGAGAGGCTCTTCAAGATTCGCTCCTGCTCTTGCATCATTTTTGCATTCTCTCTTCGCACCCTCTCCATCTCGTCTTGCAATTTTTGCACTGTGTGTACTAAAATACGAGTCTGCTGCTGCTGCTCTTCAATCAGCCTATTCGATCGCTGATGCTGTTCTATTCCCAGCTGCACCCACATTTCGGGGTTACCCTCCGGTGGTGGTGGCAGCTCTTCGCCACTTCGAGGTGGCGGTTGAGACGGTGTTCGCCTCATTGTACCTTCTCTTGGTTAACTGAACTCTCTGTGCAGGAGTAACATACAGTTTAACGTCAGTTGACCCTAATAGGGCCCAGCGTTGTAACGCTGCTCTGATACCACTTGTAACATTCACATAAGTTAATTACCCCAACTTACCATGCAATAAAAAAAAAAAAAATTCGATGGTAACTAATCATTAATCTAACCTAAGCTTTGTACTATGTTTCATATCTGTTTTATGAAATCCGCATAATAATAATAAAACTGTCACAAAGCTTAAGTCTTGGCATTACACGGTCATTACACGGTTTTCTGTGGTTAATTACCACACAGTACTATTTATTTGATTTGGATATGGTTGCCGATATATGTGTTCTCTGCACCACGGCTTGAGTTAATTTATTGTTATTTGATTTTATGATTGGTACCCGGTCTTGGGTTCCTCGGCTGCCACGTCCTCACCTAATAAATGAGATTATGGCTATGTGGATTATGCGTATGTTAATGTGTTGTTCGCCTTATGGTGGAGGCTTTCGATCCGTGCCCACTCCAGCTGGCCGTCTCCTAGCCCTCGATCTGCAATAATCCAATGGTGCGCAGAACCCGAGGCTGGGTGGGGGTAATGACCTCCGGTTTCGTCCGTCTTTCCCATTCACTTTCATTTTCATTGTTTTCTGTCCGATGGTGTTCTGGAGTTCTCGGCAAGTTGGGTTGGGCCGAGCATGTCGGTAACCCGCCCTGCAACAGCCAGGGTTTCGACTCGGACAAAGAACAAGCACGCACCTGCGGTAGATGGGATGCATTTTTCCTTCGGCATGCCTCTGGTAATTCGTCACATCATTTCTTCATGTTTAACTCGTATTTTAAATTCCCTCAGTATTTCAGTCAGTCTACAATTTAATGACGTTGAAGTTCATAAGTCTGGGTTTAACCGCTTTCGACTTTCCAGGGTTTTCCAGCGCATACTCAAGCGCTCCTTATGAAGGTTGAGGCGGTTAGAAGTTTGTTCTCGCGCAGGTGCCATCGTCTTCCTCACCAGGTATTGTATTGAAATGCTGATTATCTTCAGAAGATTTTGTTTTCCTAGTTTAGGGTTTTTCTCTTCCCACTCCTAACCAACGTTTCTTCTGTGCTGAATGCAGGTAAATTGTTTTCAATCTTAAACCTGAATGTTGAATTGCTTTTACGTTTCCAATTGGTCATGCGAGAAATTCTTACTTCGGCTACCAATTTCCAGGTACCCTCTGAGTCTATAGAGCAAGTTCCGACAGGAAATTTGGGGTTTTTCGTCCTGCCCATTCCGGGAGGGTTTTCTGTTCTTAGTCGGTGGTCACATAGTTCCAGCGCTAGATACTGTGGACTCTGAAGTTTTTGCTATGATTCTCTCGTTTGAATGCTCTACCCGTGCCGGGGTTTTGAGTCTGTCAGTCCTATTTTGCTTAAGAACTAAGGCACATGCCACCGCACTGCTGAGTTTGACTTTTCCTGCTTGCTACTGTTACCTTTGGCGACGGAATGTATGTTCTGTGCATAACTATTTGATTCAAGCTAAATCGTTTTTCCAGGGACTTGACAGTTGGAAATTATAATGTTATGCTCTTATATGGTAGACAAGTTTTAATACAGTTTCCTTTCCTATTCTTTTCTGTCTAGATGTTTATATGCGTACTGGTCTGCTTCCGCCATGATACGACTCAACTGTTCATATGGGTTATGTCCAGACTCTATGTATAATGATATACGTAGGGCTGATATCTCGCTATATACATTCTGTTTGTTTAAGCTCGATGATTTATATATGGTATATTCATTGAATTTCGCGGTATAAGCTTGTTTCCGAAGCTTCAATGCTTGTTGTCTCACATGTTTTCCTCTTTACATTCTTCGGTTGCTATAATATAATGTTTGTATAGTTTACTGCTTCCGGGTCTTCTCCATTCCGGATGTCTGGGTGACCGGACCACCTTTCTTGTCCGTGTAATTATATTAACGAAGCGACATGCCCAAGGGCGGAAGGTCGAACCCTTCTACCCTAGGGCTTAACGCTGGTACCGGTTTCGTTCAGCATACTCTTATTGTTATCAAAGTTCACAGGGTAGGGCATTTAGGATTATATTCTGGCTTACTGTGCGTAATAAGAATTCTAATATCACATTTCTGTTACTGTACTCAAGAAATAAAATAATATCACATTTTCTCTGCTCTATAACAATTTTCTTGCAGTAACCCTAGACCCTGCTGTGCTTTTATTGGTTGACGAAACTTATACTACTCATTTCATTCAGGATTTGTACATAAAGAAAATCACTGTTTGTCCTTTAAATCTGGTACTGTTCTTTTCTACATTGGAAACTATCTATTTACATTAATTTGATCATTCTTTCTTGTATAACAATAATAAAGAAAAAGACAGTATTAATTATTGTTGCCATGAACATCTGCAAATAGAAAACTCATCTGTTTTCTTCAAGATGGCTGTAGATGCCCGTTTCCTCCCAACCATAAACTGGCAACTACATGCCCAGTTTCCCTCCGAGCTTCACGCCTGTATTTATTATCGCTGTGATAATTCTGGAGGAGATGTCTGGACAATCCGGTCCAGCCCTCCAACTCCAGAGGAACAGAACTCTGGGGAGACTCGGGACAGTCCGGTCCAGTGTCCAACCCAGCTAACACTCTGATCTGGTAACTATTTCCAGTAAAAAACAGAGTTTTTCCCTTTTCCTGCAGAACCCCAAAACTCTCTTGGAATTTTCTACTTATCCCAGAGTTTCTGTGAAGAAACTGTCTAACTGTTTCTTTTTCTGTTTCAACAACTACAGATCCTGTTTTTACTTTACCATAAATTTTTACACAATAAACTAATTTCTCAGTAAATTTATTTCTCATCAAAATTAATTTTATTCAGAAATTCCAAATAACAGTAGCCACAGTTATCTCCTAATTAGTTAACAAAATTTAATCATTGTTAATGACTAAGAGGATGGTTACATCATTGAATAAATGCAAGCAAAATGGAGGTCGTTAGCCCAAAAGAACAAAACAGATGTACGACGGCGGAAAGAGAAAAAAAAATTAATCAGAAATAATATTATTAATGCATGTGATAAGAAACAGCTTCATGAATTTATTCGACGGATATGATAAAATACAATAAAATACTATATCTATATTTTGAAATTTATATTAATAATATATCATAAAATAAAATATATATCTATAATTCGAAATTTTTATTAATAATAAATATATTACTTTAAAGATACTCCCCCTATCTAGTAAAATAACCTAAAACAATTTTTTTTTTAACCTAATAAAGATCCTTTTAACAAAAACAAATTGGAAATTGGAAAAGAATAAACCATTTTGTAAATGCAAGAGCACGGCCTTCCACTCCATAAATATGAACGTTGGCATCTCCTTTCTTCTAACTCTAACGATGCCTCTAACAAAATGATACCGAAGGTCATGTGTTCACGGTTAGCTCAAAGTTAACTTTCTTTCATAAGATTTAAGGCTACAACATCTACTCTGCAACAGATGCAAACAAAATGCGCACACACAGTCAATGTCAGTAGTCGAGCTGAGGTAGGGACATGTGCTTCGCACGTTCTGTGGTAAACATGTGCTTCGCACGTTCTGTGGTAAGGCAACGGCTACATTGACAGTTACAAAGAAGAGTCTACAGTTCTACGAAATGGAGAATTCGATCGTCTGACTCCGGCGACTTTTCCAGTGATGGGACATGTGGCCCCGTCCAACGATCTCCCGCTGTAGATTTACATATTGGAATAATTACCAACTCGCATGACTCTTAGCTTTTGTTGTCAAGAGGGTGAGAAATTTCCGACTGTTTGATTTTGTTATCAAGGTGGAGAATTTGTTACACACATCTGTAGTCTTCAGCCGTCGCCTTACATGGCTACATTTTTATAATAATTAATTATTGAATTAGTTTTTAGCTTCTGGGTTCAGTGATTTTATAAATTTATATATTATTTAATTTAATTTAATTTTTAAATTTTTAATTATAAAAAATTTATATTTTATTGGTTATAATTTTTAAATTATTAATTAAACTGATAAATTAACTGAGTATTTTCTAGAATATGCTCAAAAATGATGTTTCCAATTATTCCTGCACTTAAGTGGAGTGGATAAATCATGAACATTTAAAATAATTTATTATATTATATGTAATTTTGTTAATTATATTTATTTTATTTTTTAACAAAATTACATATAATATAAATGACTAAATAATTATTAATAATAAATTTGAAAGAAAGTTTACAAAAATATACACATTTGACATTGTAGAAAAATTCACACCCATGGAGTTAAATTCAGACTACATGAAAAACACCACAACTAATGGGATCATGGATACAGAGATCACTTAAATTACACAAACACAAAAAAATAACAGAGAATCCTGAGACAAAGCTCACTGAAATCATTGAATTTCACTGCACGATTACATCACACTTATATAGCAGATTGCACTCACCTAATCTTCTTGAAGAAGAGGAAACAAACATAAATACATGGAACCAATTTCTAAATACACACTCTCTTTCAACAACTCAAACTAAATCTATTTCTGCATGATCTAGATTATTCTCACATCCTCCCTTAATGGAGAAATGGAATTTCTACAATACCTAATTGACTTCTAAAAACTTCAAATTTGATGTTACCAAGAGGCTTAGTAAATATATCAGCCATATTATCCTTGGTATTACAAAATATTAATTCAATTTCATTTGACTCAATTTTCTCACGTACAAAGTGGTATTGTAACTCAACGTGTTTTGTTCTAGCATGGTAAATTGGATTATGTGCTAATTTGATAGCACTCTGATTATCACAATTGATACATGTTGAACCACTTTGCGCCTCTTCAAGATCCGCAAGAATTCTCCGCAACCAAATAGCTTCACAGGTGGCATTGGTCAAAGCTTTGTACTCTAATTTTGTTGATGATAAAGAAACAGTTGGCTGTTTCTTACTACTCCAAGATACGATCCCTGATCCAATATGAAATGCATAGCCAGTGGTAGATCGTCTGTCATCTGGATTTCCTGCCCAATCTGAATCAAAAAAACATGTCAGTGCAATATCAGATTCATCAGTATACATAATACCTAAATTCAATGTTCCCTTTAAGTATCGGAGAACTTTCTTTGCAGCATTCTAGTGATTTCCTGAAGGCTTAGCCATGAATTGACTAAGGATACTGACTGAGTATGCAATGTCTGGTCTGGTAGTGGTGAGATAGTTCAAACTTCCCACCAACTGACGATATAATGTTCCATCTGCCTCTTTAGTTCCATCGTCTCTGTACAACTTTGCATTCTGTTCTAAGGGAGTTGACATAGCTTTGCAATCACTCATATTGAACTTTTTAAGAATTTCCTTTGTATATTTGCTTTGAGTGATCAATGTTTTACCAGGCTCTCTCCATACCTCAATTCCTAAACAGTAATGCAATTCACCCAAATCTTTCATTTTAAATTCCTGCGACAACTGAACTTTAATTTCTTTAATTAACTTGTAAGCACTGTCTGTGATAATGAGATCATCGACATACAAAGATATTAAAGCAGCATTTCCTTTTTCATATTTCTTAACATACAAGTTAGGATCATTTTTTCTTTTCACAAACCCATTCTGAAGAAAGAAGGTATCAATCTTTACATACCATGATCTCGGCACCTGTTTCAAACCATATAAGGCTTTTCTTAACCTGCAGACTAGATGCTCCTGTCCCTGTTTGACAAACCCTTCAGGTTGAACCAAATAAACTTCTTCCTTTAAATCACCATTTAGAAAAGCAGATTTGACATCCAATTGATGTATATTCCAATTATGCTTTGTAGCTAAGGCAATCAATAATCTAATTGTATTCAATTTAGCTACTGGTGCAAAAGTATCTTCATAATCAATTCCCTCCTGTTGAGCATATCCTTTTGCAACTAATCTCGCCTTAAATTTATCAATGCTACCATCTGCTTTAAATTTAGATTTATACAACCATTTGCTTCCAATTGGAACTTTGTTTTCAGGAAGTTCCACTAATTCCCATGTTTGATTTTTCATAAGAGAGGAATATTCATCATTCATAGCATTTCTCCATTGTTCATGTTCTTTAGCTTGTTCATAATCAACTGGTTCTACAACATTCATGATATTAGACATCAAGGCATAATCTCTATACCTTGCAGGAAGCTGGGTTTGTCGGGTTGACCTTCTTGGTGCTACAATACCTGTTGGAGTTCCATCCATGATTCTTCGGCTTTGAGGTGAATATTCCTCTCGTGATGACTCACTGCTGCTGGATGTGCTCATACTGCTCTCATCCTGATCTTGAACCTGTACCTGTACCTGTTCCTGTTCCTGTTTAACCAAAGTATCAAGTTTGACATGAGCATCATTAGATATATGCCATGCATCATTCTTTGTATCACATTTATCAGCCTGCTCATGAAACACCACATCTTGACTTGCAAACAGTTTATGTGTACTTGGATCAAACAATTTATATGCTTTCTGATCTGTGCAATATCCAATAAAAACACACTTCATTGACTTTGCATCAAGCTTTCTTCTATTAGCCTTAGGAATATGTGCAAAGGCAGTACATCCAAAGACTCTTAAATGACTGACATCAGGTTTGTATCCATGAAGACTCTCAAAAGGTGTTTGAAAATCTAATTGCTTAGTGGGACATCGATTCTTCAAATAAACAGCAGTATTAACGGCTTCTGCCCAGAACCCATTAGAGATGTTCTTACCTTGAAGCATACTGCGAGCACACTCCACCAGTGTTCTATTCCATCTCTCAGCAACACCATTTTGCCGAGGGGTATGAGGTACTGTGAACTGTTGTTGGATCCCATTAGATTTACAATAGCTGTTAAATGCGCCTGACTTATATTCACCCCCTTGATCAGATCTGAGTATTTTAATGTACTTTCCTGTTTTTTTTTCAACCATAGTTCGAAACTCTTTAAAATACTCAAATATATCACTTTTCCTATGAATGAAATAGACCCAGGTATACCTAGATCTATCATCAATAAAAATAACAAAGTATGATGCACCACCAAGAGACCTAGTTTGCATAGGTCCACATACATCAGTGTGAATTAATTCAAGTATATCATATTGTCGTTTCTCGGTATGAACAGGAAACTCTTCTCTATGCTGCTTACCAAGTGCACAAGCTTCACATGGTAAATGTTCACACTTCATAACAGGAAGACCTTCAACCATTGCTTTTCTTTGCAACAATGATAAATCATTGTAATTTAGGTGTCCATACCTGTGATGCCATAACTCTGCTGTTGATGTCTCTTTGGATGTCAATGCAACATGGCACTTCACTGTCACATCCAATCTATATAATCCTCCAACCCTGGTACCTGTAGAAACAACCATGTAGTGGTCCTGAACATCTTTCACAATACACCCCAATTTACCAAATTCCACTTTTAAATGATTATCAGTAATAGTGGAAATAGAGATCAAATTCTTTTTGAGAGCAGGTACATACATCACATCATGAATCTATCTCATTTGTCCATTAGGTAAGTACACATTTATTATTCCATAGCCTTGGACTTTAAGTGACCTGTCATCTCCTAGGTAAATGTGTGTGCCATCAGATTTCTCATAATATTTATCATACCATTCTTTATTACAAGTCATATGTGATGACGCACCAGAATCGATGAACCAAGCATTCTCATCATCAGTTTCAGCGGACAATGCATCATCAGAAAGAAACAACTTAAGATTTTTAAATCCATCAGTAACTGAGCTATCTCTGTTTATAAAATTTCCATTATGTCTTCTATGTCTTTGATTTGATTCATGATTCTTTCTTCTATAGCAATCTTTAGCTAGATGTCCAGGTTTTCCACAATAATCACATTCAATGTTCCTCTTAACATAAGAGTCAGGAGGTGTCATACCTTTCTGCTTTGCTTGAAAACGACCTCTGTTCCTGTCCCATGGTCTCCCTCGGAATGATCTCTTGCAGTCAAAGCCAAATCAGAACCATTTGACTCTAGTTCAAAATTTTTCATTCGCTCTTCTTCTTGAAGAAGAATTCCAACCAATTCTTCAAATGTAGGAGGTGTTGGTCTAGCTGAGAGTGCTGAAATAAAGACTTTATAGTCTTGGACTAACCCCTTCAATGCAACAGTTACCAAATCGGTACTAGACACTTTTTCACCAATATCACCAAGCTTATCACTCAAGTCTTTAATTCGGGAAACAAAGTTGCTAATGCTTTCATTGGCTTCCATTTTGATAGATAACAGCTTTGTTTTTAAAAATAAAATACGGTTTGCATTAGTAGTTTCATACAAACCTTTGAGAGTGTCCCATGTCGCCTTTAAAGTTTCACAGTCCCGAATGTGAGGAATAATATTGTCCTTCACTGACATGCGTAGCAGCACCTTTGCTTTCATTTCTCGCTTAATCCAATTTGGAATGGCAGCAGCAGCAGGAGGCTTGGGCTCGTCACCTTTAACAATTGTCCAGAGATTGTATGCCTCTAGAATTGTGATCAGCTTAAACTTCCAATTTATATAATTTTCCCCATCAAGTTTTGTAGATTCATTTAAGTATGAATCAGCAAGAGGACTAGCCATTTCAACCAGATTTAACTTCAAGAATTTAATGCACTACAATAATCAATAATCACTGCTATATAGATTGCCAACGAAAAGTCCAGAATCCTTAATGCACTGTGTTTTATTTTTGTTGTTGTTGTTTGAAACAACAGACAACAACTGTTGACAAATTGAGTCAATTACAGCAAATCACAAATAATCATTCGATTATTGAAACACTGCAGTATAAAAGGTAGACGTAACATATGGTGAAGGAAAGAGTGTTTGTAGAATCGTGAGATAAGCGCATCTTAGCACTGTGAAGAATGCACAGACACAAGTTCAACAATATGTCGAAACCAACCTTGAAATGACAGACCGCAGGCAATTACAGTCAACGTACTTTAAATAGAGAACATTTCATGCTATATCGTGCATGCTTTACTGTTAAACAAATTAAAACAAATATAAATCGTCTCTAAAAAAAAAAAACACTGACTCACAATTGCTGTCTTCGATGTGAGGTTGAATTCATGAATTGCACGAATTTGTAAGTGCAAATTTTAAATACAGCAATGGAATCGCTGTCCATGCCTTGCACTCTACAGAGTGGCAGTGGTATGCATAAACCTGGAAAGCTCTGCTCGAACGCAGGTCGATTTCTTCTTTGCTGCTCACGCCGGGGATTGAAATAGAAACTGTGCGTACCTCTAATATTTTCTGCCGTGACTTATGACAGAAGTGACGAAACTGGTGTGCAGCGGACGGCTCTCACCAACAGTTCTTCAATTTTCTGATGGGTGTCGATAGCGGACTTACTCCAGTACCCAACAGAGCGGCGACTGCTTAGTAGCTCCGATACCAACTTAAATTATACAAACACAACAAAATAACAGAGAATCGTGAGACAAAGCTCACTGAAATCATTGAATTTCACTGCATGATTACGTCACACTTATATAGCAGATTGCACTCACCTAATCTTCCTGAAGACGAGGAAACAAACCTAAATACATGGAACCAATTTCTAAATACACACTCTCATTCAACAACTCAGACTAAATCTATTTCTGCATGATCTAGATTATTCTCACAATATCAATAACACCCGCCAACAAAGGATCCAAGTATATCAAGTTTTCAAAGTAGGGCAACTCCTTCACCGGGGAAAGTGGTTCACCAGGGACCAAGTTCAACATAAATTTCCTCACTTCATGGAGGCTCTGCACACAATGGGAACCATTTCTTCATAAAGGGGGAGGAATAATCCAAGTGGATATCGATGGCCACCTACCTGTTCCACCTAGACCCCTGGTCGGTTTCATCAATTTCGTTATTTATAGCAACATTTACGATTTTTAGTAGTTTTTTCGGCCCTTAACTTCCAGAGCAGTTTTGACCCTCTAAACGACATTTTTTTTAGCTCAGCAATAGGCTCGTAGTTGTAGGTAGGGGATTCTGGAAAATCCTTTAGTACTTCATGAGATCTTTCTAACAAGGTATCATACGTGCCAAATGGGTATAATATGACCAAGTTACGACCTCAGGAAGTTGGTTGCCCAACAAACCCCAAAGGGTCCCACAAACTCTTGATGTTCCATCTCCTGGGTTTAGGGGTTTAGTTGTTTAGGGTTTTCGCTTGTTGTTCAATAATAAAAAGGCCTTTGAGCCTCATTGTAAGACAATTCATAGGCATGCAACCACCACATCTCTTTTCAGAGACAACCTATCATCGCCCAAGCTAGCTTATTTCATTTTTGTATGTAAGTATATTTCGGTTCTTTAATATCAATGAAATGAAGTTCTATTTCTGTTGCAGTTTTGTGTTTATGTTTATATATGTATTCTATTGTGTTCATGCATAAGTTTGGCTCAATACATTGATGAAACCAATGTTCACAATTAAGTTCAACACCTTACACCTTGAAATATTTTAGTGGAGTAGGCATTCATTACTGTTATTAGGGAGTAAATACTAAAATATCGAGAATGAATCCTAAGAAACAAAAAATGCTTAATTAATTGCTATTGGTTTGTTGCATGTAGATTGGGAAACCCTACAAGGTTTTTGTTATGTCTATTTATTGAGTGCTAGGATTGGTGGAAAACAATATATTTGAGTTTTAATTTACTATTATGTTTTCTAAATTTCTATGCAATCTTTATGTTTCTTTTAAACACTCTTGTTAAGATAATGTCTTTGTAATGTATTATAACAATTTAGTTGTTAAAGGATACATTGAACATGATTTAGAGTGAGGTTTTTAAACCAAAAGGTTTTTTTCCAAAAAATCGTTAAATATTTATAAATAGTGTTAAAGTATAACAATTTCTAAACTAAATTAAAAAACTTCAATAATATAATACACTGTGTTAATAGTATAATCATTCATCACAAAGAAAAGACAAAAACATTAATAATAATAAAGAAGAAATTTCTGACTTCTTAAATCACAATAAAAAATTACTTATAGAATGAGAAAAATATGCAATATAAAACTGAAATAAATGAAATTTTAATTAATCTAAGAGATATTTTTGCTTAAATCATAATAAATAATTATTTATAAAATAAAAAAGATACGCAATATAAAGTTTAAATAAATGGAATTTTCATTAATTTAAGAGATTTTTTAATTAAAATTTAGTTAAAATTACATTAATTTAATAATAAAATAACATTTATAAATTTAATGATTAAAATTATCGATAAATTTAAGAATAATCTATATCCATCCATTTGTCATAATATGTAATATAGTACTATTTACAACTTCAAAAATGATCATTGAATAAATGCAAGCAAAATGGAGGTGGTTAGCCCAAAAGAACAAAACAGATGTACGACGGCGGAAAAAGAAAAAAAATAAATTTAATCAGAAATAATATTATTAATGCATGTGACAAGAAACAGCATCAAGAATTTATTCGACGGATATGATAAAATACAATAAAATACTATATCTATATTTTGAAATTTATATTAATAATATATCAGAAAATAAAATATATATCTATAATTCGAAATTTTTATTAATAATAAATATATTACTGTAAAGTTACTCCCACTATCTAGTAAAATAACCTAAAACATTTTTTTTTTAAACCTAATCAAGATCCTTTTAACAAAAACAAATTGGAAATTGGAAAAGAATAAGCCATTTTGTAAATGCAATAGCACGGCCTTCCACTCCATAAATATGAACGTTGGCATCTCCTTTCTTCTAACTCTAGCAAAATGATACCGAATGTCACGTATTGACGGTTAGCTCAAAGTTAACTTTCTTTCATAAGATTTAAGGCTACAACATCTACTCTGCAACAGATGCAAACAAAATGCGCACACACAGCCAATGTCAGTAGTCGAGCTGAGGTAGTGACATGTGCTTCGCACGTTCTGTGGTAAGGCAACGGCTACATTGACAGTTACAAGGAAAAGTCTACGGTTCTACGAAATAGAGAATTCCATCGTCTGACTCCGGCGACTTTTCCAGTGATGGGACATGTGGCCCCGTCCAACGATCTCCCGCTGTAGATTTACCAACTCGCATGACTCTTAGCTTTTGTTGTCAAGAGGGTGAGAATTTTCCGACTGTTAGCTTTTGTTATCAAGGTGGAGAATTTGTTACACACATCTGTAGTCTTCAGCCATCACCTTACATCGCTACATTTTTATAATACTTAATTATTGAATTAGTTTTTAGCTTCTGGGTTCAGTGATTTTATAAATTTATATATTATTTAATTTAATTTAATTTTTAAATTTTTAATTATTAAAAAAATATATTTTATTGGTTATAATTTTTAATTCATTAATTTAACTAATAAATTAACTGAGTATTTTCTAGAATATGCTCAAAAATGACGTTTCCAATTATTCCCGCACTTAAGTGGAGTAGATAAATCATGATCATTTAAAATAATTTATTTTATTTATTTTATTTTTTAACAAAATTACATATAATATAAATGACTAAATAATTATTAATAATAAATTTGAAAGACAGTTTACAAAAATATACATTATAAATCAATTTTTTTCACAGTTAGAAGTATATATTATAAATCATTTTCTTTTGATAGTTAGAAACTTGTCAAATTTATTTTTTCAGAGGAAAAAAATAAACTGATTATATTAGTGTATAAACAGTACATAAACATATATGATCTCAGCTGTGTTGAGAATACACCGAGAAATTCATCAAATATAGGCCAATTTACAGGTGATCATTAATAGAAAAAATGAACATAGCAATCCGGCCATCCACCATGTCTGATAATAGATATTCCATCATATAATCTACTTAACATACTATTAGCAATGGACAATTAAGCTAGTAAGGCCGCATTTCAGGATCTGGGCGTACATCCGCTGGATTAAGAAATTAGTAAGATTAAGAAATTAAAAGCACTGTGGATTTTCTATAGTAAAGTATTATTGAATTTAAATATCTATAAAATAATAATAATAATAATAAAATCAAGTTAGTGATAGTTATTTGATGATGATATTTTTTAAATAAAAGTTTATTGTGTTTTATAGCATTGTAAAGATTATATATTATAATTGGATTTGTATACTTTGTAATAATAGAGGTAATTTGATTAAGTTTTGTGGTAAAAGGAAGAGAAACTACAAAATATAGACTTTGGCACATAAGATTATAGTGATTACCTATATTAAGTTATATTATCAAATTGTAATGTAAATAAAATTGGAAATGTTTTTCATTACAAGAAATGTAATATTTTATGACGACATTTTTGTAATAATCATTTCTTGAATTAGTTAGTAGTTGCATCTCATGTTGGTACCATTAAAGTATTTTCAATGACCATTGAATTTTTATACCTATTAATGGTAGATGTGATTAGGTTTATTATTAAAAAAAAAAAAAAAAAAAAAAATTGAAAACATACACTTCTAGTCTGAATATTTATCTAAGGCTATTACCAAGATGTTAGTGAATTGAAAGAAATAAAAAAAATGTACAAATAATTACCCATCTTAAACTATTACTGAATGGAATAAAGTTAAAACTAGAAAAATTTAATCATTCTCACACTTTTATCTTTAACAATTTTCACAATAATTTTTTTTTATCAAGTAAAAGTTCAACTCAATGATTTTAAATTTTAATTATTTTTATTAATAAAATAATAAATTTAAAATTTTGTAAAAAGATAATTATTAATAAAATGAAATTAAAACTTAATTTTGTATTTAAAATAATAATAATTTACATATTTTTTAACTTTATATTTTATTAAATCTAATATTTAGAAATAATTTTTAATTTTATTATTAATATTTTTTACCATTTATTGAATTAATTACATGTCATGCTAGTGCCACCTATTAGGTGTCGTTTTTACTATTTATTGAATTAATTACCTGTCATGCTTGTGCCACCTGTTAGGTGTGGCTGGTTAAAAAAACCAAAATTTTATTAATTTTCTGTAATTGTTATTGAAAATATAAGTTTAATAATATATATAAATTTTATTATTACATTTATTAATATTTATGAATAAATAAAATATATATTTTATATTTATTTTAAGGGTTAATTTTGTTGTTTGAATTTATTTTCGTTACGGAAATGTTATATAGTCACCAATTTCTAGAGATTATGAACTATATAGAAAATATATATATATTATATAAAAAAATTATATAACTAAAATGATTTTCAAATTTAATAAAAATATAAATGTTTTTTAATTATTTTATGTTTAAAATTTATTTATATTAAAAAAAATCATCTTCAAGATAAAATGTTAAACAACAATTAATATCAAAATTGAAAGTTCCATAGAGGAGAAGTTGAGTTCTTTACTTCATATTTTCCATTATCAACTAATGTTATTATTAATAGAAAATATAAATATTTAAAATAAATTCATTACATTAAAATAATATTTACAAAATTATTAATTAAAAAAAAATATTTAAATTATTTAATTTTATATGTTTGTGAAAATGTAAAGTATATTAAAATATTGAAGTATGTTTAAAAATTGTTTTTAGTTGGTTAAGAATTTATCATTTTAGAAAGAGTGTAAGTCTACCCTGTTAGAAACCATCAGTAAATAATTTCAAGTAATATGATTTCTTTGAATAACAATCATGAGTCAACATGCATTTTTATATAGCAAAGAATGATGACCGTGCTATAATTAACAACTTACATTAGTGTGAGTCAACATAAATAATGATGATTGTGTTAGAATTAACAACTTAAGTTAGTGTTTGTGTTTGTTGGAGATAGTTGAGATTACCTCAAAGTTTGAATAAGCTGGATCTCATAACACCTATATATCTGTATTGTATTTGAGTTTATATCTGCAATACTAATAATCGTGTGATTTTTTTGTGTGAAATATGACCAGTCTATAATTTTCTAAATTGGTGTCATAGAAGGTTTGGGATCTAAGAAAATTAGAAATATGTAAGAATTGTTCTCCTATATAATGTAAGTAATACATTAATTATTTTAATAGTGAATTGCTTTTACTTTGAGAGGTTTTCCGTGAGAGTATTTTGTTTTTGTCTATAATAGTTTGTTTTTGTCTTTAACAAATTTGTCGCAACCTTCCAAAAAAACTCTCCAACCAACGAATCTCGCAAGCATAAAACTAAGAGTTTTGAAACTCTATATATTCTTAATAATTCCTTTAAATAGTGTTTTAATGTAATTTATCCTTCATCTTTTAAGCTATTTTGTCACTTTGACAACTATGTGATATAGCCTCAAGATCCTCAAAGTCATTATGCACCTAACCAATCCATATATAACCTTCACTAAAGAAAACTAATGCTCAAATTTCCACCACCATCCTATAAATAAGTTAATAAAAAATAAAAAATTAGATGAAAAATATGTCAAACAACTTCCTTTACATTCAAAGTTTTCATTCTATGTTTTCACAATCTTCTCTTATTGCCCTCAAATTATCTATTTCATTGTATTCTATCTTATTTAATAATTGTAAGGCTCCCATGCTAGCATATACAATATTAAACATTCTTAACTCGTAGAACCATTAATGGTGCTTCCACTTCCACAAATGGTTGGCCTTCTAGACTCAGCTCAAATATGGATAACATATCATTAGCTAATCATTCATTGGAACTACAACCTCAATAACCATAATATTTGTTGTCGCTTCCACACCAATTCGTTCTCTAGAATCAACTCAGTTGGGTAGTTGTCCTATTGACCCAAAATTTCATTGTTTCTTCATTATATATCCAAAAGGCTTTGCAAGGGAAAATATGCTATTTTTCCATTTGTCTCACTCTATCTTTTGCCAATTGACTAGGGATTTATAATCTTTTCTTTATATTTATTTTAATTTGTTCACTCTCTCTTCTAAGGTGTGTTCACTTTGTTTCCAAATCAATGTTTCCTTTTCCCACTTTATCCAAATTAGATCATCATAAAAATTTCACATATATCTTGGTATTTCATGGGTGGGAAAATTGGAGGAATTACCATGCATCCTATTTAGTGGCAGGTCTTAATTTGGAAAATTGGCATTGAGAAATTTTTGAAGTCATTTTTCATTTCAATTAAATTGGTTACAAGTGAACAAAAAATGAATATATGGTCATTGTAAGAATATCAATGCTCTATGGTATGTATAATTTTAGGTATTGAAGAAAGTGGGAGATAAATCCTACATACCTAGTCTATCTTAATACACATGAGTTTACCCAATAGTGAATGTGGAAAATTTGAAACTCTATGATCTTTCCATGTTATATCAAGAGGGGGAGGTCAAACTATATTGGAAGACAACAAATAATGTGTTGAGATACCTCAAAGGCACTACCCAGTTTGGTCTTTGGTACACACAGACAGAGGGAGTGAAGTTGCAAGGTTCCACAGATGCATATTGGGTAGGGATTTTGTAACGTACACCTCCCCTCACTTCTACCCAAGTCATCGGCCAACCGAGTTAAACATGAGGTGAGGGGAAGCTAAGATAGACTCAACCTCTTTGGTGACTTTAAGTAAGTGGAATCGTAGTGGAAAACCATAACACAAACCTCTACCATCTACTACAGGACCCCTATAGGCTATCCCAATAATCCACCTGACTTTCCTTGACCCCCATTGACATTTCATGAACAAAACCCTCTAGACACACGCACAAGCCTGCATGAAGGCATCTGGGAGGCTCTAGATACATGCACAATCTTGCATGCTTGCTTCCAAGGAATAAATTGCCTAGACCTATGCATGCATCCAAGGAATAAATTGCCAAGACCTGTGCAGGCGTCCATGAGATTTAATGCACTTTTTAAGCCCGTAATATCGGACACTAGCCAAAACTTCTTGTATCTTTCAAAAAAAAATTAAGCACATGATGAATATGCTAAATAACGAAAAACTAACTTCAATACTAGGCCCGATCATCCAAAAACAAGACTGACATTCTGTCAAAAACTTGGCATGAATGAAATCTACATGTATAGGATACAATATAGAGCATGAATGACTGAAAAAGTTTATGGAACATTACAAGAAGGATCATCACCCTCTTCCTTAACCAGATATGACATCAACTAGGTCTTGCATCCATCATTTTAACAATTACAAGTAAGTACATGAAATAACCATGACATGAACTTGTCATTTAAACAAGATTATAACCAACATGAAACCATGGAAATAAAAGTGAGATAAAAAATATTAAATCCACACATTAATAGGTACAAAATAAATAGAACATAGCTTTCATTAAACATAGGAAAATACCGACCAGGTTCAGGACTTCCACTTTCCACTTAACCATCGACATGGTTGAGCCAAATCTCTCTTCAGCTAGTCACCCTGGTGCCATATTCCAAGCATGAATGTTGGATCTCATCGATAAACCAATCCAAAAAAAAAACAAGGGAAACCATAGGTTAAACCACCTCCACCCTCACCATACCATGATCACACCAAACTGGTGATCCGATCACTAAACCAAGTAGAATTTGGAAATGCCATCCAGAATCCATCACTATCCTTGAGGAATTATTATTCTCCCTGTCTCTCAAGATTTACCTAAATCCAATCTCATGTCACTAGGCCCTAAACCGAGACACCTCCCTTAGGCTTTATCATGTATGCTGGAAAAAATGGTGAAGGGATTCCTAGGCATTTTAGAATGAACCTTCAGATCACCTCTGCCCCAGATTCTAAAATCCATCCAAAAAATACAAAGCTCAAAACTGAGATCAAAATCACAACACACTATGGCATCTAGAAAAAGTCAAGGCAAGGCTAAAAATAACTATTAAAACCCAGCAAAACCATCTTATCAACAACAAGATAACCAAATACCAACATTCTTAAGCCATGCATATCCACACCAACTAGGAAATCACACATGCAATATGTTACTTGCAAGTATTCCTGCTAAAGTTGCTAGATATTTGTCTTCCTTGCTTGATCCTTGCTTTCCTTTCTTTTCCTTGTCCTTCCTTTGCTTGCTTTCCTCTTTCTTGGCTCAATCCTGAGTTGTTCCAAGAAAAATATAAGTATCTAAGAACATTAGAGAGTGAGTAATGGGACAGCTCTAAAAATTGAATTGAAAAGATCTACCAACTGATCCTCAAAAGCCTTGTTATTAGTGAGGCGACTATTTTCTCCATTTTCCATTATTTTTCATCATTTTCCTCCTCACATCCAACATGTGACGTTTTACCTCCATTTTCTTTTAATTTCATTTATTTTCATAAATAAATGTGCAAAAAATAATTTTTCCTCTTTCCCTTAGCCATAAACAGATATCCAATGATCCTCACTAGGATATTTTGCCAACATTAAACTTGGAATAAGTGTCCCTTAAGCGTGGTCTTATTTTTTCGTTTATTAATATTTATTACATGAATCTTTTAGCCAGAGCCTATTACATAGTCCATCAAACATGGATAAAACATTGAAAATTTTCAGTGTTGGGACAACAACGTTTTCTTGGTACAACAGGAAGCGAATATCTATTGCACTCAACTCAAGAGAAGTAGAGTACATGGTTGCAAGTCAAGTAACATGTGAGGCTATATTGATGAGAAAGAATCTTGTTGGGTTATTTTGATGCAGGAGCATCGGCATTAGCCAGCAATGTGGAGGATTGTTCACATGTTGTGGCTAATCATAGTAAAATTCAGTAACTGTTTGGTCGAATTCGGGATTACTGAGAAGGATAAAACTTCTCAAGCAGTTTGTTATTGAAATAAGTGTGAGATATCATTATTTTAAATTAGAGATAAGATTTGTTAAACAAGTGTGAACGAGAGCTAGTAAATAGGGAATTCTATTAGAATTTTAAAAATAGAAGATTATGTTATCGATTTGTTAGCAGAATTAGTGGAAGGATTAATGAGAGGAAATTGTAATAAGCGAAGAGATATTTGCAGAAAGGGAGTTAGATTAGAATAGTTTTTGTGTGGATCGAGAAGCTCAGAGTGTTGATGGATTGTATTTTAGTGTGTGCGCAAAAGTAGTTAGTCTTCTGTGTAATTGGCAATACCGAATTCTGTCTTGTTGTTCTATATTTTTAATAAATTTAATGTTTATGCCTCAATATATAATGACTTGTATGAATTGATGTGTTGGTTCCTTGATAATCACTGTTTTATTATGATCTGAGTTGCGCCGACTTGTAATTTCTTGAAGAGAGGTTCGATTTGTGTTTAAAACCGGAAGAATTATGTGTTTAATGGAAATCTGGCATTGCAGAAGTTGTGAACTGAGAGAAGTCTTTAATACCAAGAAAGGGCTTAAAAAGATTTTGTGGATATTTTCAACGGAATCAAATTAATATACATATTAGTTCTAAATCAGTCAGTTCTGTGCACATCACAAAAGATGCATTGTTGGTATCGATTCCGTATAATTAGCGGAGCGGGGAAGATTTCCATATCACACCATTTTGCAATAAAATCGGACGTGGAGCATTATCAACTGTGTTAAGGATATATCGGGTCCGATAATCCATTGGATCAGATTGACTGTGTTTAAAATCGTATTGCACAGAGAATCATTCCATATCACTATAAACCGGATGCAAATTGCTATAAGTCAGGTTGGATATTAAATCTGATCTGGGAACTTCGCATCAGAGCTTGGAAGCTGCCAAATGTTGGTGGTGATATTAAATACAGCGATTTGCAATCGCAGATTAATATCACATCAGCACAGATGAAAGTGGAGCGCAGACAGAGTTGAGAAGTTATAGGGACATCGCATTGGAATTATCAAACCTGTCGACATCTGGTGATACATTTGAATTGCTGACCTACGAATTGATGCGAGCTGTAGGATCGATCAAATCTGTGGAGCAGAGATGCCCATAGATTATTTTGTTCGAGAAGGTGTTCAACGCTGTCAGATTGAGAGCGATTTCATATTGTTATATTTTGGTTAAATGCTGATTGGTATGATTTAAATGTGCAGAGATTGTTTAAAGACATTAAATAAGGTGAAAGCTTTCAGAAAAAGCGTTGAATGTAGTTGAATAGTTAATGGTTGAGAAAATCTGGCAAAGGCTAATTTCAAGCCCTGAGAAATAGTGTGAATCGATTGACAGTTTGAAGGAATCAATGTGTGTGCAATAGCTATCAATCGATTGTTGCATTGAGTTTGGAGGATAAAGATGAATATCAAGTCCAGGTGCAGAGGCAGATGTATAATTAAGGTGATGTCGTGATTAATGTTATTAAGCTTTTGAATCAATTTGAATTTTATATAATTGCCATAGCTAGGGAATTGAATGGGGAACTAAAAGTGAGCGCGGATGGCGTCGGTTGGATGGTTTGAAAGCAAGATAAGGGATTATGTGGGATCTGTGTTTTCTCAATTATAAAAAGAATAGAAATCTCTGTAAATTAAGAAGAGTTTAGTTTCCAATGTTGAATAAAAGGCATTGATTGAATATTGAATTTACAATTCAGTCATAGGAATGCTGAGATTAAGGTTTCATGCGTGGGCACAAATACGATGAAGATTCTGGGTTTAATTGTGCACAAATATGAATTACGAGATTAAGGTTTCAGGCGTGGGGGCAAATATGTTTGTATTCTGAGATGATGGGCACATTGTGACGATTGAAGTATGTGTTTAAATGAATGAAGAGTTTGATTATTGGGTTTATGGATTTGAAACATATGTTGAAGATAGCTTCCACATGATAAGGGTAGTGGGTTAATTTGCATGGTATTGAAAAATTGATGCTGAGATGCATGTGAATTTGCATGGTAAATTAGATTCCGGGTTAGGCAGGTTTATGCCTGCGTCATTTTTGGTATCAGAGCTTGGCTCTGTTGAAATTGAATATGTTTGTTTTATGAATGAAGTTTAGTACCAGATTACAGCAGAGAGGAAATTCGTTCAAAACACAGGTGACAGCTTAAGAAAGAATGAAGACTGCAGAAATCTAGAGTAAGAGAAGCTGTGAGAGAAGAACCAGATGTGTTCTTAAAGGCAGAATAAGGAAAGTCCTGAGAAGTGGCAGTGAACCTGAAGAATCCAACAAGAGATTGGACAGAGAGGACAATTGAAGTGTCTTCTAAAGAGAGAGTGAGAGATTTCAGAAGCCTAGAGGGAGCAAAGGTGTTGCTCAAGAGAATATTCCAGATAGGGGATCGTGCTTACCAAAAGACTGAGTGAGGAGAGGTTAGTGAGGTAAGGTTGCAGTAAGGAGGACTTACTGTTGTAGAGGCTTGTTGCAGAGGTGCGAGGAACTCATGGAAAGAGAGGAGAAGAAAATGACTACAGAAAGTCATAGTAGAAGTTCACAAAGAAGCCACAGCAGAAGGAAAGATGCAGAAGAAAATGGCATGAGGATGAGTCAAGAAGAGTTTGACCGAGAGAAAGCTGAGATAGATTTCCAGATTGGAATATTGATGAAGATGCTGTAGAGAAATGTTAAAAACTAGAAGAATGGTTGGACCATGAGGAAAAGAGTAAAGTGGCCAAGGTTACGAGAAAAGAGAAATCAGCAAGTGAAGTTAGAGATAGTAGAAGAATTGAGAAAGATTGAGCAGATATTGAGTGCTCAAGAGGAATCAGAGAAACGCAGAGAAGCAGAGGTAGAATTGGGAGTCTCCATTTGCAGACCAGAACAAGGTGAAATGTTGGGGGAAGAGGATAATGAGAGGTCAGCTGAAGATATTCTGGACTACTGGCAGAATTCAGAACATTTCGAAGATATGTTGACAAAGGAAGCAGATGAGGCAATGAAGCCTTGTGATTTTGATTCTTATAGTTTGTGTATGTTTGCAGGATATGCAGAGGATGATGGACAGCCTGATGAAATTTTCACAACCAGGAATGAAGCTCTTGAGGTAAAGTATGATGGTGAATCCCTTTTAGAGGAAGAAGGCATTGATCTATTGAAACAGAAGGAGTTCATAGATGAAATCCTGTTTTGTGTGAAACAGTTAGATGAGGTTGATACAGACCAGCAGTCTAATGACAATTCCATAATGGGACTACAAAAAGGTAAACCAATGAATTTGTTTAATGGAATTGATGAAAGATGCTTGCAATATGATGATGTAGAAAACAGGTCAACTCAGGAGGATTGCCAGAAAAAAGATGAGGCTGAGAATGGAAATTGTGATGATCTGCTGGAGAGATTTCATAAGGAGATAGAATTCTTGGAGAGATTACTCGAGGAACCTAAAGGAGAAATGAAGCTTACAGAACCTGATGGAGGAAAAGGTGTGGAAGACAGCATTAATAAATATGATGCTGAAATCAGAGAAATTGAGCAGCAATTATTTGAAGGTGAGATGAAAGATCAGGAGCAACAAGGGAGTTATGTCCTCAGAGGCATGAAGGAGACAGAAATATTAACTTAGCAAGATGGAAGTAACCAGAAATTTGGAAGGAATGATCAGCGACATGAGAGTGAATTTGAGGAAGGTATCAAATTGCAGAAGTATAGAAGCTGGCAGCAGAATGAAGAACCAGAAATTGGTCTGGCAGCACAAAGAAAAAAAAGAGAAGACCGAAGATACAGATGGAAACTGAAGATAAGGGTGAAATGGAAGCTATTGCAACGGAGGTTGAATGGCAAACTGATGAACGAATTCAGGAAACTTGAAAAAATTCATATTGATTTGAAGTCACTGCAAGAAGGATCCGCTGAAATCCAAAAGATCTATGACGGAGGATTGGTGCTTGAAGCATCAAAAGAAAATGGAAGGTATTGTATTTTGAAAACTGAAGGTTGTTATGTGTTTGCAGGTCACATTGACTTGAGGAAAGACAAACATTTATTAAAGACTGTTGAAAAAATGACTACTCATCGTCATATGCAGAATAAGAAGGATGGAAAAATAATTTTTGAATTCAAAGGATACACTGAGTCATTGAAGATCATTGATCTTGAAGAAAGCCAGAATGAAGGAGGATTAAAGACAGATATTGCAGATTGTACAGAACTTTTGAGAGAATTTCCAGACGAGATGAAAGATTTGTGGTATAAGTCGAATCTTTTGATGAGGAAACCAGGTAAAGCATTTGTGTCTATCAAGTTGATTAATTTTGATGAAGATTTACATGCAGGAAAAGGGCAATGTGAAGTCAATCTGAACCAAGAAGAACAGATTGGATTAATGGAAGGTATGCTGGAATTTGAAGCAAGGAATGATGAAGTCATGAATGAGAACCCAGAAGAAGAACCTGGGAAAATGCATTTGTACATTTCAGAAATGTATATGGAAGATTTTTGGCACAAAGATTATGATGTTCTAATTCAAGAACACAATCAGTTGCAGCAGAATAGTATTCAGCACATGAGAAGTGAAATGGAAAAAGAATTGGATGAGTTGTGGAAACTCATACTACAACATTCTAGTGAAATAAATGCAGGAAAAAAAAATAAAGGAAGATTGGCTGGAGGAGATAGTACAGGTGAAGGGAATGGAAAATTGCAAATTAGAGTGAACAAAACAGTAGCAAAATATGTGAAAAGGACAGTAGCAGATAGTGATGCATTACAGCATAGTGGACAGAGACTTGAGGGACAAACAACAACAACAGTAACTAAGGATAGACTATCAAACCAAATATGGGATCCAGGAGGACACAGAACAGAATTGCATGATCAGGAGATCATGGTTAATTTAAACTTCGGGAGTCTGATGCAGGAGCATCAGCATTAGCCAGCAATGTGGAGGATTGTCCACATGTTGTGGCTAATCACAGTAAAATTCAGTAACTGTTTGGTCGAATTCGGGATTACTGAGAAGGATAAAAATTCTCAAACAGTTTGTTATTGAAATAAGTGTGAGATTGCCTTATTTTAAATTAGAGATAAGATTTGTTAAACAAGTGTGCACGAGAGCTAGTAAATAGGGAATTATGTTAGAATTTTAAAAATAGAAGATTATGTTATCGATTTGTTAGCAGAATTAGTGGAAGGATTAATGAGAGGAAATTTTAGTAAGCGAAGAGATCTTTGCAGAAAGGGAGTTAGATTAGAATAGTTTTTGTGTGGAGCGAGAAGCTCAGAGTGTTGATGGATTGTATTTTAGTGTGTGCGTAACAGTAGTTAGTCTTCTGTGTAATTGGAAATACCAAATTCTGTCTTGTTGGTCTATATTTTGAATAAATTTAATGTTTATGCCTCAATATATAATGAGTTGTATGGATTGATGTGTTGGTTCCTTGATAATCATTGTTTTATTATGATCTGAGTTGCGCTGACTTGTAATTTCTTGAAGAGAGGTTCGATTTGTGTTTAAAACTGGAAGAATTCTTTGTTTAATGGAAATCTCGCATTGCAGAAGTTGTGAACTGAGAGAAGTCTTTAATACCAAGAAAGGGCTTAAAAAGATTTTGTGGATATTTTCAATGGAATCGAATTAATATACATATTAGTTCTAAATCAGTTGATTCTGTGGACATCGCAAAATATGCATTGTTGGTATCAATTCTGTATAATTAGCGAAGCGGGGAAGATTTCCATATCACACCATTTTGCAATAAAATCGGACGTGGAGCATTATCAACTGTGTTAAGGATATATCGGGTCCGATAATCCATCGGATCAGATTGACTGTGTTTAAAATCGTATTGCATAGAGAATCGTTCCATATCACTATAAACCGGACGCAAATTGCTATAAGTCAGGTTGGAAATTAAATCTGATCCGGGAACTTTGCATCAGAGCTTGGAAGCCGCCAAATGTTGGTGGTGATATTAAATACAACGATTTGCAATCGCAGAATAATATCACATCAGCACAGATGAAAGTGGAGCGTAGACGGAGTTGAGAAGTTATAGGGACATCGCATTGGAATTATCAAACCTGTCGACAGTTGGTAATACATTTGAATTGCTAACCTACGAATTGATGCGAGTTGTAGGATCGATAATCAAATCTGCGGAGAAGAGATACCCATAGATTATTTTTTTCGAGAAGGTGTTCAATGTTGTCAGATTGAGAGCGATTTCATATTGTTATATTTTGGTTAAATGCTGATTGGTATGAGTTAAATGTGCAGAGATTGTTTAACGGCATTAAATAAGGTGAAAGCTTTCAGGAAAAGCGTTGAATGCAGTTGAATAGTTAATGGTTGAGCAAATCTGGCAAAGGCTAAATTCAAGCCCTGAGAAATAGTGTGAATCGATTGACAGTTTGAAGGAATCAATGTGTGTGCAATAGCTATCAATCGATTGCTGCATTGAGTTTGGAGGATAAAGATGAATATCAAGTCCAGGCGCAGAGGCAGATGTATAATTAAGGTGATGTTGTGATTAATGTTATTCGGCTTTTGAATCAATTTGAATTTTATATAATTGCCATAACCAGGGAATTGAATGGGGAACTGAAAGTGAGCGCGGATGGTGTCGGTTGGATGGTTTGAAAGCAAGATAAGGGATTATGTGGGATATGCGTTTTGTCAATTATAAAAAGAACATAAATCTCTGTAAATTAAGAAGAGTTTAGTTTCCAATGTTGAATAAAAGGCATTGATTGAATATTGAATTTACAATTTAGTCATAGGAATGTTAAGATTAAGGTTTCAGGCGTGGGCGCAAATATGATGAAGATTCTGGGTTTAATTGTGCGCAAATATGAATTACCAGATTAAGGTTTCAGGCGTGGGCACAAATATGTTTTTATTCTGAGATGATGGGCGCATTGTGACAATTGAAGTATGTGTTTAAATGAATGAAGAGTTTGATTATTGGGTTTATGGATTTGAAACATATGTTGAAGATAGCTTCCGCATGATAAGGGCAGTGGGTTAATTTTCATGGTATTGAAAAATTGATGCTGAGATGCATGTGAATTTGCATGGTAAATTAGCTTCTGGGTTAGGTGGGTTTATGCCTACGTCATTTTTGGTATCAGAGCTTGGCTCTGTTGAAATTGAATATGTTTGTTTTCTAAATGAAGTTTAGTACCAGATTACAGCAGAGAGGAAATTCATTCAAAACACAGGTGACAGCTTAAGAAAGAATGAAGACTGCAGCAATCTAGACTAAGAGAAGCTGTGAGAGAAGAACCAGATGTGTTCTTAAAAGAAGAATAAGGAAAGTCTTGAGAAGTGGCAGTGAACCTGAAGAATCCAACAAGAGATTGGACAGAGAGGACAATTGAAGTGTCTTCGAAAGAGAGAGTGAGAGATTGCAGAAGCCTAGAGGGAGCAAAGGTGTTGCTCAAGAGAAGATTCCAGATAGGGGATCGTGCTTACCAAAAGACTGAGTGAGGAGAGCTTAATGAGGTAAGGTTGCAGTAAGGAGGACTTACTGTTGTAGAGGCTTGTTGCAGAGGTGCGAGGAACTCATGGAAAGAGAAAATGACTGAGATAGTCATGGCAGTTCACAAAAGAAATACCGACGGAAGGAAAGATGCGGAAGAAAATGGCATGAGGGAAGAGGATGGTCGAAAGAGTTTGACGAGAAGAGTGAGATAGATTTCAGTTGGAATATTGATGGTCCTACGGAGAAATGTTAAAACTAGAAAGAGGAATGGATTTTGGACCCGGAAAAAGAAATCGAAGTGGGCCAAAGGTTACGAAAGAAGAAATCAGCAAGTGAAGTTGAAGATAGTAGAAGAATTGAAAAGATTGAGCGGTCTTCAGGTACTCAGAGAATCGGGCTCGGAAAGCGGTAGGGGTGGAAGTCTCCATTTTCGAATGGAAGCAAGGGTGAAATATTTGAGAAGAAGGGATAATGAGAGGTAAATTTGAAGATCTTCTGCGACTACGCGGTCGGAACATTTTCGAATGTGTTGACAAAAGAGAACGGAATGAGGCAATGAGCACAAAAGTTTTAAGTTCTTATAGTTTGTGTATGTTTGCAGGATATGTAGAGGATGATGGACAGCCTGATGAAATTGTCACAACCAGGAATGAAGCTCTTGAGGTAAAGTATGATGGTGAATCCCTTTTAGAGGAAGAAGGCATTGATCTATTGAAACAGAAGGAGTTCATAGATGAAATCCTGTTTGGTGTGAAACAGTCAGATGAGGTGGATATAGACCAGCAGTCTAATGAAAATTCCATAATGGGTCTACAAAAAGGTAAACCAATGAATTTGTTTAATAGAATTGATGAAAGATGCTTGCAATATGATGATGTAGAAAACAGGTCAACTCAGGAGGATTGCTAGAAAAAAGATGAAGCTGAGAATGGAAATTGTGATGATCTGCTGGAGAGATTTGATAAGGAGATAGAATTCTTGGAGATATTACTCGAGGAACCTAAAGGAGAAATGAAGCTTACAGAACCTGATGGAGGAAAAGGTGTGGAAGACAGCATTAATAAATATGATGCTGAAATCAGAGAAATTGAGCAGCGATTATTTGAAGGTTAGATGAAAGATCAGGAGCAACAAGGGAATTATGTCCTCAGAGGCATGAAGGAGACATAAATATTAACTCAGCAAGATGGAAGTAACCAGAAATTTGGAAGGAATGATTAGCTACATGAGAGTGAATTTGAGGAAGGTATCAAATTGAAGAAGTATAGAAGCTGGTAGCAGAATGAAGAACCAGAAATTGGTCTGGCAGTACAAAGAAAAACAAGATAAGACTGAAGATACAGATGGAAACTGAAGATAAGGGTGAAATGGAAGCTATTGCAATGGAGGTTGAATGGTAAACTGATGAACGAATTCAGGAAACTTGAACAAATTCATATTGATTTGAAGTCACCGCAAGAAGGATCCGCTGAAATCCAAAAGATCTATGATGGAGGATTGGTGCTTGAAGCATCAAAAGAAAATAGAAGGTATTTTATTTTGAAAACTGAAGGTTGTTGTGTGTTTGCAGGTGACATTGACTTGAGGAAAGACAAACAATTATTAAAGACTGTTGAAGAAATGACTACTCATAGTCATATGCAGAATAAGGAGGATGGCAAAATAATTTTTGAATTCAAAGGATACACTGAGTCATTGAAGATCATTGATCTTGAAGAAAGCCAGAATGAAGGAGGATTAAAGACAGATATTTCAGATTGTACAGAACTTTTGAGAGAATTTCCAGACGAGATGAAAGATTTGTGGTATAAGTTGAATCTTTTGATGAGGAAACTAGGTAAAGCATTTGTGTCTATCAAGTTGATTAATTTTGATGAAGATTTACATGCAGGAAAAGGGCAATGTGAAGTCAATCTGAACCAAGAAGAACAGATTGGATTAATGGAAGGTATGCTGGAATTTGAAGCAAGGAATGATGAAGTCATGAATGAGAACCCAGAAGAAGAACCTGGGAAAAGGCATTTGTACATTTCAGAAATGTATATGGAAGATTTTTGGCACAAAGATTATGATGTTCTAATTCAAGAACACAATCATTTGCAGCAGAATAGTATTCAACACACGAGAAGTGAAATGGACAAAGAATTGGATGAGTTGTGGAAACTCATACTACAACATTCCAGTAAAACAAATGCAGGAAAAAAAAAGAAAGGAAGATTGGCTGGAGGAGATAGTGCAGGTGAAGGGAATGGAAAATTTAAAATTAGAGTGAACAAAACATCAGAAAAATATGTGAAAAGGACAGTAGCAGATAGTGATGCATTATAGCATTGTGGACATAGACTTGAGGGACAAACAACAACAGCAGTAACTAAGGACATACTATCAAACCAAATATGGGATCTAGGAGGAGACATAACAAAATTGCATGATCAGGAGATAATGGTTAATTTAAACTTCGGGAGTCTGATGCAGGAGCATCGGCATTAGCTAGCAATGTGGAGGATTGTCCACATGTTGTGGCTAATCACAGTAAAATTCAGTAACTGTTTGGTCGAATTCGGGATTACTGAGAAGGATAAAACTTCTCAAACAGTTTCTTATTGAAATAAGTGTGAGATTGCCTTATTTTAAATTAGAGATAAGATTTGTTAAACAAGTGTGCACGAGAGCTAGTAAATAGGGAATTTTGTTAGAATTTTAAAAATAGAAGATTATGTTATCGATTTGTTAGCAGAATTAGTGGAAGGATTAATGAGAGGAAATTGTAATAAGCGAAGATATCTTTGCAGAAAGGGAGTTAGATTAGAATATTTTTTGTGTGGAGTGAGAAGCTCAGAGTGTTGATGGATTGTATTTTAGTGTGTGCGCAACAGTAGTTAGTCTTCTGTGTAATTGGAAATACCAAATTCTGTCTTGTTGTTCTATATTTTGAATAAATTTAATGTTTATGCCTCAATATATAATGAGTTGTATGGATTGATGTGTTGATTCCTTGATAATCACTGTTTTATTATGATCTGAGTTGCGCAGACTTGTAATTGCTTGAAGAGAGGTTCGATTTGTGTTTAAAACCGGAAGAATTCTGTGTTTAATGGAAATCTGGCATTGCAGAATTTGTGAACTGAGAGAAGTCTTTAATACCAAGAAAGGGCTTAAAAAGATTTTGTGGATCTTTTCAACGGAATCGAATTAATATACATATTAGTTCTAAATCAGTCAATTCTGTGGACATCGCAAAAGATGCATTGTTGGTATCGATTCTGTATAATTAGCGGAGTGGGGAAGATTGCTATATCACACCATTTTGCAATAAAATTGGACGTGGAGCATTATCAACTGTGTTAAGGATATATCAGGTCCGATAATCCATCGGATCAGATTGACTGTGTTTAAAATCGTATTGCACAGAGAATTGTTCCATATCACTATAAACCGGACGCAAATTGCTATAAGTCGGGTTGGAAATTAAATTTGATCCGGGAACTTCGCATCAGAGCTTGGAAGCTGCCAAATGTTGGTGGTGATATTAAATACAGCGATTTGCAATCGCAGATTAATATCACATCAGCGCAGATGAAAGTGGAGCGCAGACGGAGTTGAGAAGTTATAGGGACATCGCATTGGAATTATCAAACCTGTCGACAGCTGGTGATACATTTGAATTGCTGACCTATGAATTGATGCGAGCTGTAGGATCGATCAAATCTTTAGAGCAGAGATACCCATAGATTATTTTGTTCGAGAAGGTGTTCAACGCTGTCAGATTGAGAGCGATTTCATATTGTTATATTTTGGTTAAATGCTGATTGGTATGAGTTAAATGTGTAGAAATTGTTTAACGGCATTAAATAAGGTGAAAGCTTTCAGCAAAAGAATTGAATGCAGTTGAATAGTTAATGGTTGAGCAAATCTGGCAAAGGCTAAATTCAAGCCCTGAGAAATAGTGTGAATCGATTGACAGTTTGAAGGAATCAATGTGTGTGAAATAGCTATCAATCGATTGATGCATTGAGTTTGGAGGATAAAGATGAATATCAAGTCCAGGCACAGAGGTAGATGTATAATTAAGGTGATGTTGTGATTAATGTTATTCGGCTTTTGAACCAATTTGAATTTTATATAATTTCCATAGCCAGGGAATTGAATGGGGAACTGAAAGTGAGCGCGGATGGCGTCGGTTTGATGGTTTGAAAGCAAGATAAGGGATTATGTGGAATCTGCGTTTTCTCAATTATAAAAAGAACAGAAATCTCTGTAAATTAAGAAGAGTTTAGTTTCCAATGTTGAATAAAAGGCATTGATTGAATATTGAATTTACAATTCAGTCATAGGAATGTTAAGATTAAGGTTTCAGGCGTGGGCACAAATATGATGAAGATTCTGGGTTTAATTGTGCGCAAATATGAATTACCAGATTAAGGTTTCAGGTGTGGGCGCAAATATGTTTGTATTCTGAGATGATGGGCGCATTGTGACAATTGAAGTATGTGTTTAAATGAATGAAGAGTTTGATTATTGGGTTTATGGATTTGAAATATATGTTGAAGATATCTTCCGCATGATAAGGGCAGTGGGTTAATTTGCATGGTATTGAAAAATTGATGCTGAGATGCATGTGAATTTGCATGGTAAATTAGATTCTGGGTTAGGTGGGTTTATGCCTGCGTCAT
>CM076573.1:271163111-271260494 GCA_034641835.2 Pinus albicaulis
ATTTGGTGAGAAGATAGATCCTACAGTGATTTACTGTGACAATCAGAGTTGTATCAAACTCTCTAAGGATCTAGTATTTCTTGATTGATGCAAGCATATTGACATCCAGTATCACCATCTATGAGATTGTGTGCAGAGGTGTATCATGTTGTTGGAGTAAATTCCTATAGATGAAAAAGATTAAGATATTTTCACAAAGTTGTTGTCAAGAGGAAAATTTGAGTTCCATAGAGGCAGGATCAGGGTATCAGATAATCCCTTTCTTGCTGAAAGGCAGCATTGAAAATGCACCAAGAAATTCCTTATTTAATTTTCCTTGAGTAAATTCGGAGAAATTTGAATTTCAATATCAGTAAAATACTTGGAGGAGTTTACCAAAGGTGATATTACACTTATCAGTCATTTTAATTAGTTAGTTCGAGTAGGAGACACTTGAGTTATGTTTAGTTATGATTGATTGATAATTTCAAGAAAAATGTTTTAGTTAATATGAGTTATTGTGAGTTTAACTAGTTCTAACTAATTAAGAACTAATGGAAGATCTAGTAGTGGGGTGTGTTCACTTGTGATCAACCAATTAACTCATCAATCAACCCAGAATAATTGATGCATGCTAATAACTCAAGCTACCCAGTTGAGATTTGAGTTTAAGGGTAGTGTATTATGATTTGTATACAATTCCAAATTATACAGGTGGTGCATGCAGTCAGAGAAGGGCCTACAGGAATTATGCAATTCCCAATGCGTAATTTCCCTAATTAATAGGGGCTAATTCCTTATTAAAAAATTCAAGGAAATAGGTACTTGGGAAAACAAGATTTTGGTTAAAGTATTGACTAGAGGCAACTTGTGAAGTAGTGAGATAGATTATACTAGTGCAGAGGTTTCCTGGGCTTGAGAAAACATTGTATTCCTTCTCTATTTTATGACTAATGCAATATAAATACGAAGTCGTTTTGAGTATTTTGAATTTTCTTTCCCCTAGATAAATACATGTGCATTGTGTGATTAAATATTTGAATCTACAATTAATTTCTAAATTTTATAGTAGCTCACTAACACACAAGAATCACAAACTATAACCAATAGTAATTATTCTTGGGTTACCAATGGTTCCAAGAACCACAAATTCCAACAGATTGTAGACATAATCAACCCAATGACATGTTCTTTTACGCTAAGAACCACTAGCTTTAGTTATGTTTCTTTTATGATTAGTTCTTCATATTATTTATTTTACAAATCACATAAATTGAACACACTTGGAATAATTCAAAAACAAAATTTCATTTTAATACAATAAAATCACATAATGATAAATCCAATACCTATGCAACTCTAGATAGCTCTCATCCCACCCTCAATATTGTGCACCACCAACCAAGGTTTTCAATATCCCCCAATGAGTATTGAAAAACATAGTTAAAAGTAGAGGGACCTATGATGGAGCAATTATGAACAAAATACATGTTGACTTGCTGCTATTCAAATTTGTAAATCATAAACCAAACTATGCTTATCAATGTTTCTCACCTACAAGGTTTTCCCTCACATATTTTCGCAATCTGAGTTTTGAAGGAGATTTCACTATTCTGTAAGCTAGCCCTCATTTTATTAGTGGTCATTTATCCATGGTATTCAACTTTCCATCGAGTTAGTGAGCAGTCTTGTGGCTAGACTCGATTATTCCAAAAATAGATTTTAATGAATGCTTCAATTTTATCATCTGTATCTCCATATTCAATTGGTAGGTTGCGAAAAATTTATTACAGAAAAAAACAAACTACTCTCACGGAAAACCTCTCAAAGTAAAAACGATTCACTATTAAAACAATTAATATATTGCTTACATCATATAGGAGAAAAAGTCTTATATATTTCTAATTTTCCTAGATCCCAAACTTGCTATGATACCAATTTAGAAAATTACAGAGTGGTCATGTTTCAAACACAAAATATCACATGTTTATTATTATTGCATATACAAACTCAAATACTATATATATATATATATATATATATATATATATATATATATATATATAGGTGTTATGAGATCCAAATTATTGAAACTTGGAGACAGATGTTGATATAATATCTCAACTATCTCCAACAAACCCAAACACTAATGTAAATTGTTAATTCTAACACAATCGTCACTATTTTCTATCGAAAAGTGCATGTTGACTCATCATTTTTATTCAACGAAATCATATTACTTGAAATTACCCATTGGTGGTTTGTAAGGGGGTAGAATTACACTATTGCTAAATCTCTCTGCATCTTCGGCGATTAACTTGCTTTCGTGGATCTAAGAATGATAAAATCTTAACCAAATAGAAACAAATTTTAAACATACTTCAATATTTTAATATAATTTACATTTATTCACAAATATATAAAATTAAATAATTTAAATATTTATTTTCAATTAATAATTTTGTAAATATTATTTTAAATAATGAAAACATTTAAAATATTTATTATTTATATTTATATTTTCGACTAATGATGATGATGATGATGATGATGGTTACCGTCCATTAAGATCAATGCGATCTATCAGACGTTAAGAGAGGATAAAGAGTCTATGTTTGATTCTTCAAAATCTTATTTCTATGGTCAAAGAGAAAAGAAATAAGTGCTCCAAGATCTCTATAGGTAGGTTGGCTTAATTGGTCAAGAATATTGGAAGTGTGGCAGATGGTAGGTAATTGAGAGTGAATTTGAGTAAGAGTCGGGAAGTCTAAAATGAAGTGTTTTTCATCTTCCACCTACTTAGAATTGCAAATCTGAAAAATTACATCAATCCAAGGGGTCTTGGGAATAGACCACCGCCTGGTCTCACTCTGAAGCTCATGAGAATTATTTCTTATCTTAGCGATGTTCATTTTTTTCTAGTTGTTTGACAAAATAGAGAGATAATCCTGATTATCAAGGGTGGGGATGATCACTTCCTTATTGTATATTTGCTTCCTTTTACCCTCGAGCTCCTAATCCTCCCACAACTTGTCCTTAAACTTGGAGGTAAGAGTATTATTGACAATATGTTTGCTTCCCATACAGAGCTCCTCCTTAATTCCCCAATGGTTGAGATAGGACAGGGCATCCTTATGCCATCCGTGCTTGAGGCAAAGGTGAGGGTTTTGAGTACAGTTAGAAGCAATTTTAGGTAGCCTTTTTTATTCCATGTTGTCAAGCTTCTTCTTATACAACAAATATCTAAAAATATCCATACTTTAAATGGGGGACAAACTGATTTGATCAAGAGGTATGATAGGGAGTATTTCCCTTGATCTTAAGGTTGTAGGTTGTGAATTGCTTTTGAATCATCTCAATCTTCCTCGACTCTCTCGATATACTGTAACCTCAAAGTTCACATCTGTATAAGACAACAGGGATAACAAGGGTCTCAAATAGGAACCTCTTTTTACTCCAAATGTAAAGATCGACCGACTTAATTTTTTTTTTAAGCTCATAATAAAATTTCCATCCCCCAATAATACCTTTCTCGATGTTATAATTCCATTTTAGATGATGAGGGAAGTCAATTCCCAAATACTTATAAGAAGAAACCCATTCTAAGCACTGGTTTTTATGCACGAAACTACCCTGGGTGATCCTTTCAGATTTAATGATCATGACTTTAGTATTGTTGGTATTAACTGTCATACCCATCTTGGAGTAGTAGTCATGAAGAATCTTCAGCTGTTTTTCAAAGTCATCATGGATTTTTGCAAGAAGAATGATATCATCAGCATATAGGAGAAGAGTAATGAGAACATGAGCAAGCTTGGTGCCCTTGCACCCTATAGATTCCAGACACTACTCTAGCTCATCGATGTATATGCCAAAAAGGGTACGGGATAGGGGACACCCTTGATTAACTCCAATACTGTAATGAGTGTCTTTAGACCACCCCTCGTTAATTTTAAGCTTGGAAATGACGGTCTCCTAGAGATAGATACAAACAATCCTCAAATTAGGAGGGACCATGATCTCTTTAAGTCTCTCCCAAAATTTATCTTGAGGAACATTGTTGAAAGCTTTTCTAAAGTCCACAAAGAAATAGAAAAGATCGTCTTTACTATTGAAAAATTTGTCTGCAATGATTCTAAGAGTGACCAGATAGTTAATAATCGAGTGATGTCTCCTAAAACTAGCTTTTCCTTTAGCTCTTTTTCCCTGGCTTTCAAGCCAAAGACTAAGTTCCTTCTCCAAAATGAGCCCATAAAGCTTGGCCAGGATATGGCTAACCATAATGGTCATGTAGTTAGATGAAACACTCTTGTCACCATTTTTAAATATAGGTACAATAAGGCTTTCTGTCCAAAGCAGAGGGAAGCCATGCATTACAAAAAAATTGAGAAGCTTGTGGAGATAAGGAATGGGGATAGATCTTCCCATTTTAAGGATCTCAACTTGGTATCCTTCAATATATTTATCTTTCCCATTAGCGAGCTTATTTATACCAGACTCAATGTTTTCAAGAGAGAATAAATCCTCCTTAATTGGAGCGATGAAGGTGGTTCCCATAGTGTCCGGAGAGTCATACAAATTCTTAAGGTAGTTGTCCCAGTTTTGTAGGGGATAGAATGGTTATCTTTGGTTTTATGGATAAGGGCATTCCCCCAAAAAAATTTGGGCATGACTTTAGGAAGGTAGAGAAGATAACATTGTATTTTATTAATATACTAGCATATGATATTTTCTTCCTCTTGATGATATTTTTGTATATATTGGTATTTTGAAGCTTAATGATTTCATTAGAAGCATCTCTGATAGCTTTCCTAGCAATTTTGCAATCTTTCTCATACCATGTGCTAGTATGAATCTTTCGTCAAAAAAGACCACTTTAGCTATGCATAAAAAATAGCCCTAACATCGATTATGGATGCCAATATCTTTAAATCTCCAGTTAGTTGATCCAAATAAAGCTTCACAAATCCAGATCTATGCATAAAAGACATTAAGCAGTAAAAATGAAATGTTGCTCCATGTATCCAATAGACAAGACAAGAATAATATATTTGAAAGAATTTTTTATTATATATAAAAGGGGCACCTGAGAGGAAAACAAGAAAGGTGTTTCCAATTCTCCTCAATGGGATGGGTTCTTGAAAGTCCTCAACATTTTAGATCTAAAATTTCTCTCTCTTGTTGGTGTAGAAAGCCTAGACAAACATAGAACTCAAAGGGAGCTCACAAGGCAAAAATGGAAAAATGTGACCAATGGTATAGATCTAGAGTGATCTAATGCAATGAAAGGTGACTAATGAATGGGAAAAACCCTTCTATTTATAACAAAATATTAGGGCGGTCTAGAACTTGGTGCATGAATAAAATATTATTAATCAAATTCTAGAACCACCCTTTAGGAATATTTTATTATATTTTTTGGAGGGAAAAGGATTTTTGACTTGGGTCAATTCCTTTATTTATAAATTATAAATAAATAAATGATTTATTTATTATTTTAAGGAAATGGTGGGAATATAATTAAATAAATAATGATTTATTTAATTATTTAGAAATGATTTAGTAAAATTTAACTAGGAATATTATTTAAATAAGGATTTAAATACCTTATTCCTACGAAATAATCAAATAAATAAGGATTTATTTAATTGATTTCCTTGTTTTGGGTTAAATATGACCAGGAAATATAAACAAATATAGATTTGTTTATTATTTCCTTTTGGGGTTTCCTGTTTAGACCATAAACAACTTAATAAAGGTGTTTTACTAAGTTGTTTGACATAGTGAAAGCAATTTTACTTAGGGTAAAATTGGTCTTACATGGTGTACTTGGGTTCATCTAATGATAATAGGTTAGATGACCAAAAAATGGTGTAACAAATTTCCCCCCAACGTACGAGTGTTAGGAGCAAATCGTATGACTGAAGTACGTTGTAAGAACTCAATCACTAGACATCAAGAGGGAAGTCAGAGAGAGAAATGTAAGGTAGTCTAATGTGCTAAAGGACTAGACCTTGAGGAGACAAGACTTACAGGTGCAACAAGTCTCTAATTTATGAAGTGGTACCTATGCTAAAGGCGGTGGGGGAGGCATACCTATGCCCGCCGAGACAAAGTACAAAAGAATAGTATGTCTAGTAAACAAGGAACTGAAATATAAAGTACATGCTGGCATAAATACGAGCCAGAAAATTAGAATGATGAATCCCACATACATGTTGTGCCTGGAAAAACAGTCAGGACTTATACATTAATATTTTAGTACATGAGATACAAATACAACCCAAATTCCCCCTATACACGAGGAAGGGCTCGCAAAATCTGACTGATACATGCAAATGGAAAAGGCGCTGCAATAGGCTGAGGCCAACATCATCAAATGGAAGGATCTGCATCGAAGGCTAAAATGAAGAAGTCATCCAGGCATGTGGGGGGCTACCTACAGGGCCACCCGCTCATGAGGGTTGAGACATCTCACACACACTCGGGAATCACCAATAGCTACTGCTACATCATTGGACCATCAAGTATACGGATCACGACCATGCTGAAAGGAGATCGAACCAAGGTACACCACCCTCTAGACCTGGCTTCTGGAGTAAATAAGCTGATTTCAACAGAAGGAGGTCCGCCATAGGTGAGGCAATAAGGGATCCCCAACTAAGGCATGAGAGAAAATAGTAGAGCGACTAACAAACAGACACTAATGATGATGATGAAATGAGGGATACTGAGTAGCAGATGGATGACTTCCATTGTTAGAGTGTAAAGGGCATGAATGGCTAGGTAGCGTCTGGCACAATATCATGAGGGATAGGGGAAAATGGTACTGAAGGCCATAATTTACAACACGAGAGAGGGACCAAGCAATGAAGGATGGAGGACTATAGTGCGGTAAAAAGGGACTCGGGATAGACTCCATGAATGCGATGATGACTCAACTCGGATGCTCTAAACAAGGGCGACTAAATGGTGCTGCCACACAGTAACGGTCCAATGGGGGACCATAGAAAACATGAGTACAATAGGGTATCTCATGACGAAATCAACACGAATAAGAACAAGTAAGGAGGCAAAGTGGTGCCCCAAGTACAAGTGTTGTAAGTGAGGAAATTCGATTTGGGGGAGAGATGAATAGACCCTTCATGGAAAAAATGTGTCCTGGTGAAGTATCAAATAACTAAAAAATAACAAGTACCCAAAGCTCATGAACAGGCCAGGTCGCACTTTTGAGGGTCTGTTCTACGACTTGGGCAGCAGGTATTGGGCAGAAAACTGCGACCTATCCCAGGAAATGACCTCAAAAGTGTGACTTGTCAAAGAAAGGGGGTTTTAGTGCTTTTTTTGGCTGAGATCTGGATTTTTTATGGTTGAGGGGAATAGGTGCCCCCAATCATGTTGTGGTCATGCCAAAATGTATTTAGAAAAAGGGGGAATCTAAACACATTTTAATGGTGTGGTGCACCAGTTGTTTTCGTTATGGTTATGCAGTTTGAGAAAGGAAATGGAGGATTAACGATCTCTGTTAGTACTGCATATATGAATCAAAGGGACTTTAAGTTTACGCGTTGGCATACCTTGTGTCACTATCGCAAAAATAGGATTTGGAGATAATGAACTAATGCCCTCTTAGAAAAGCTATAGGTTGGTCAACAACAATGTCTAAGAGATTGGGTTGTTGATGTAAGATGAAGGAACGATAAGGAGTATCATCCCTAATGTGACATGAAGTGATATGGGAATCTAGAGGTTTTTCTAAATGTGGAAGAATAATGGAACTAGAGTCAACACGACCAGATACACTACGAGAGATGTGGAGAATTTCTTCTCTTAGTCTCTCAAATATGGATGCCCCCTTACCCAAACATTGGGTGTCAATGTAATGGCCGCAAGGTGTATGTGGTTCGACCGAATGGGTTCGATGTAAGGGGGAATAGATAAATTCAGGGGTGGTGATTCCTACCATAATGTCGTCATAGTGATAAAATATGGGGTGACTAGTGGAAGAAAGACCACTTGACTCATCATCATGAGAAGAGAGGGTCACATGCACATCGTCACAAGGGGTGACAAAAGAGTAAGCAGATAAAGGATCTATCAATGTTGAGCCCATGGTGATCGCTGAAGGGAGTTCAAGCGAAACATCAGGGGAAGTCACCAAGGGGACGTCCACCAAGGGTCTCATGGATGATGATAGGTAGAGGATGGTGGTAGCAGGCTCCGTCATCTCTAAATCAGGAGGAGGAATGTCAATGGGAGCGGGTAAATCCTCGAGCTGACCGGACACATACTATGCGAGGATGGGAGAGGCGGATTGATTTTTTTCAACCTCATATTCGCGAATGACCTCCAAAGAGGCTTGGTAATGCATCAGGTGAGGAAAATGGTGGGAATAATGACCATGGACACCACACAAAGCACAGGGTTTGTTGGTGCGAAGAGTCTTTAGGTTCTTGGCTGCGGACGAGGAAGAAACAGAGGGTTCAGAGACCGAAGACTCAGGGAACGCGACTTTAACCATGGGTTTAATACGCGGTAACTCGAGGCAAGTATGGGTGGCATGACCGATGACATCACACAAGGCGCAAGGCTTTCCAGGCATAGGAGGGGTAAGGTCGATCGGGGTAACTTTGTCTTTGGATGCCCCCTGCAAGCTTTGCCTTTCTTTCCTTGAGCTGTTGCAATAGGAGAAGGGTCCTATTAGGGTGCTGGAGGCACTGTAGCAATGGAAGAAGCTAGGGGAACTAGTTGAACTGTTGTCAAAGAAAGGTAAGGTTTGGGGTGACCAGGTAGGGTAGCGGCTGGAGGATCAAGGTACCAGAAAGGTATACCCAAGGTCAAATTGAGGAGGGAGAGGGTGGCCATGATGGGGACCGAATAAAATCTGGGAGGGGGAGCAGGGAAAGGTATCTAACTAGCGGGGTAATGGCCAGGAGGAATGGCTCCAAGATGGTTGAGACCTGGTGGAACTGACCCAGGAGGGTAGAGAGGCTCATGGGTACTAGCTGTATGAGAAGGTCCAGAAGGAAGAGGTCCGGTTGGCTGAGGCGAAGGGCTAGGAGTAGGTTGCGGCAGGTGAGATTGGGGTTGCTGACTAACCAAAGTGGGCCACTTAAGGTCAGCCCGAGACGATTGCATCATACAAACATTCGCTAAGCTGGTATCAGAGACAGGAGGAGGAGGAAGACCAGGGAAGGTTCCAAGCAAGGAGGAGTCTTTGTAGACACTGGGGGAGACACTGGTCAAAGAATCGATGGTTTTCTTATTGTCTATAGAAGAGATGGTCGACTCAAGGAAGGTCTGAGATTTTGGCTCATGATATGTCAACTGGTCAATGGTGACTATCTTTCCATTATGAGGGAAAAACATCTTGGGGTGGACCACAGATGGGATAGAATACATGGCATAGGTGTAGCTACGCCCTAAAATAATGTTATAATCAAGAGAGGTGTCGATGAATTCAACTTCAACGTAAACAGTCTTGCCCGCAAGAGTGATAGGACAATTACGTAATAGGCCAATGGGCTGGGAGGCATGGCCATCCCATGCACGAAGGGTGATGGTGGAAGGGACCAGCTCAAGAGATACGAGTTGTTTCCAAATTGATGCAGACATCACACAGGTGGATACCCCCTCATCAATAATACACCGAGTGACGTTGGCATTCCAGATTTTGACTGGGATTTGGAAAGCAACGAAAGTAGGAAGGGGAGGATGGTTTGAATGACGGGCATCAAAAATAATTAATTGGTCATCAGCATGATCTAAAACACCCATGGAAGATAGTAGAGCCTTCCTTTGAGAAGGACATGACTGGAGGAGTTCCAGTGTTGAAATGGCAGCAAGAGATTGTGCCAAATTATCTACTATGCCATACGAATGGGCAGCTTGACCAGAAGCAGCATTTCGGCATAATGGGCCCTTAGGAATCTTGGTATGAACCTCAAATTTGGGCTGAGGGATATGCAAGAGACCATTAGATGTCGAAAGAGGCTCTGTAGAACCTAAAGAAGGTGACTCGGGGATAGACGGAGTAGGAGGCTTGGGGTACTGACGAGAACGAGTTTGAATGTTAAGGGCGACATGTAAAGGTGTATCAGAGTTCATCATGATGGGCTGGTAATCAGAGGAACCAGACGAGGACTGTTGGGGGGCTACTAGTCCATGAGGTGGTTTGGTAGCCACGAATCCTTGCCAAGGGAAAGGATCGGTAAGCATAGCCAGTTGAGTAATGGCCACATTGGGGGGAGCAGTAGGGGAGGCATGATGTCTGTACAATGTGACTTGAAACTCCCACATCTGTCGCATCTATGGTAAAAGGGGACAATCGTGAGTGTAATGACCGGAAACACTGCAACACGAACAAAACTTATTTGTACGAATAGGCCTGTCCAGCTTGGGGTGAGTGCCATGTTGCTGGTTAGCAGTGTTAGAGGCAACACCTTGAGGATGAGGTCCACGAGTACCAGGGGCAGATTGGTTTTGATTTCCTTTCCTCTTCCTTTAAGAAGAATGAGGATTAATCGTGCCCTACTGTGAAAATACTTGTGCCAGAGGGGATGGTAGTTGCTGTTGCAGGGGTTGAGAAGGAAAGGGAGGTGGAGGTGCAAATGCTGGAGGAGCTGGGGCACCAGGCTGTCGATAAGGATAATGGTTAGGATGGGAAACATTGAGGTAAGCAGGAGTGTGGGCAAAAGGAGGAGGCATGCCATATCCTAGATACATGCTACCTGGAGGGGAAAAAGTGCTGGAGGTGCTGGCCCCTCATGGAGGGAAACCATAGCCCATAAGAGTTTGAGCAGAGGTACGTATGAGAGATAGCTCCAACGATACTATTAGTGGAAGGAGGTGCCCCCAGTGCATGGGCATCACCGGGTCTAGGGAGATCAGGTAGAACAATATAAACATAACCTGTTTGAGCGTAAATTAGGTCATATTTTAACGACATTTGGAGGGAAGCTTCTTCGGTTTGAGGAAAATGCAATGCAACATCTTTCCCGATAGGGGGCAAGAGAGATCTAGGGAACCAGTCCATGTAGACACGGTCTTCGAACGTAGGAGATTGACATAGGCTCTTTCTTCTCTGCCATTCCTTGACATGATCGGATAGGTGGGTCACAAATGATTGACAGAAATAAGTCAAAAGTTCGATACCAGTGTCATAATGAAGGGGAAGCTGGAAGTAAGATAAAATAGCCCGGGCAAGAGTCACCAAGGTGGTATGAGAGGAAGTGGGCTGATCAACATACCACTTAGAAGCTTTGCCTGTAAGGATGCATTGGAACAATCTAAGACGGATGGAATCATCAGTAATGGAATGGGATGAACACCACATGTGGAAATATCGGATATGGTTGGAAGGATCCTCTCCAGCAAGGCCTTCGAACTTGGGAATGCCAGAGGGGAGCTTGGTTGGCATAGCAGGCCAACAAAAATCGTGACAGATATGATCATTGATCAATTGATTGAAATCGGGGAGACTGAGGCTTGCCATGAAGGGGAGCAAGGGAGCAATCGAGGTAGTTCTTGTGGAGGTTCTGCTAGTAACAGTCCCAGCATTAGGGCCGGGGTTGCCACTAGCGTTAGGCCCTAGACCAGACATGGTGAAGGTAATAGGGGGAGAACTAGAATTAGGGGGAGAACCCAAAGAATCAGAAGATGAGTCAGGATGCGGACTCAGGGGAGGACTAACACGATGATGGTGGGAAGGAGCAAGTCAACCAACTGGGAACTGAGGGTGAAGGCCAAGAAGTCTCTGGGATATACGCTTTGCGGGTGCAATGATGACGGCACAAAGGGAAGAAGAATAACCGACAAAAGTAGGGAGGTGTAGAATCAAGTGATGTTAATTTCTTTGCCTGGTGGTGTTAACCAGGCTATTCTTCACTTAGGGTTAGTGTGTGGTGTGCATTAATTTTAATTTTTAAACCCAGATGTTTTGAGAGAAAAATAAAAAGTGAGTTGCGTAACTGAAAATAAAACTGTAGAGAACAGTAAATAAGACTGAAATAACAGAATGTTAACAGCTAAAAATGAATCAATCTAACCCAAGAAGGTGGGTCTCTCAAAACTAGTCTAGAAGAGGGAAAAAATCTAATCAAAACACATCGAAAAGAGGGCAACATATCTAAGGTTGCCAGGGACAGAGATCTAAAGGAGAAAGCTGTTGAAAAGAGGTGCAGAAAACAACAAAGAGGCAAAGGCAAGGTTGCTGCTACAAAGGTAAGAATTATCTAGAGGTAGAAGGGACAAGGAGGTGGCCCTAGAGGTGAACCCAAACAAGCTATGTGAGGTGATTTGAAAGGGAGAAGAGCTGATCTGGAGGGATCTGAAATGATGTATCAGATCTGAAAAGAAGAAGGTTGAAACTCTGAAAATTCAGACGTTTGAAATAGCTAAAACTCGCCCACAAAAAGTGGAGGGTACTAAAGCCCTAAGGTGAAAGATTCCCACTTAGTTGAGTGAAACAGACAGAAACAGGTCTAAATGGGTAGAGACGAAGGCTAGAAAACCCTGACAGAAGCTTCAGACAAACCCAGAAAAATTGCTGGAAAATTGCAGAAAAAAGTGCAGGTCGCAGGTTCTGACCTGGTTTTAGTCGAGGTAGCAGTTTTAGGGCAGAAAAGTGTGCCCTCAAGTCTAGGTCATAGTTTTTGTTTCGATAAGTGCGACCTGTAGATCCGGGTCTCTCAGCGGCAGATTTCAGAAAAAGTTGTCGTCTCAGCTGCGGCTGATGTCTGTCATCTGCGCAATAGGGCTGAAAACACACGGAAGTTAAGAATTTTAATGTTTGAGGGTTTTACAGGTGAAAATCACCATAAAAATAGGAAAAATAGGAAACTAAAGAGAAAGCCTAGGGTCTGAAATAGCTAGATATGCAGGAATAGATAAAACGACAGCGGTCGCAAAAGAAAGCCCGTGTGGTGTCGCCAATTGAGTTCGTCGAAAAATACCACTTTAGCTATGTATAACAAATAGCCCTAACATCGATTATGGCTGCCAATATCTTTAAATCTGCAGTTAGTTGATCCAAATAAAGCTGCACAAATCGAGATCTATGCATAAAAGACATTAAGTAGTAAAAATGAAATGTTGCTCCATGTATCCAATAGACAAGACAAGAATAATATATTTGAAAGAATTTTTTCTTATATATAAAACGGTCACCTGAGAGGAAAACAAGAAAGGTGTTTCCAATTCTCCTCAATGGGATGGGTTCTTGAAAGTCCTCAACATTTCGGATCTAAAATTTCTCTCTCTTGTTGGTGTAGAAAACCCAGACAAACATAGAACTCAAAGGGAGCTCACAAGGCAAAAATGGAGAAATGTGACCAATGGTATAGATCTAGAGTGATCTAATGCAATGAAAAGTGACTAATGAATGGGGAAAACCCTTCTATTTATAACAAAATATTAGGGCGGTCTAGAACTTGGTGCATGAATAAAATATTATTAATCAAATTCTAGAACCACCCTTTAGGAATATTTTATTATATTTGTTGGAGGGAAAATTATTTTTGACTTGGGTCAATTCCTTTATTTATAAATAATAAATAAATAAACGATTTATTTATTATTTTAAGGAAATGGTGGGAATATAATTAAATAAATAATGATTTATTTAATTATTTATAAATGATTTAGTCAAATTTAACTAGGAATATTATTTAAATAAGGATTTAAATATCTTATTCCTAGGAAATAATCAAATAAATAAGGATTTATTTAATTGATTTCCTTGTTTTGGGTTAAATATGACCAGGAAATATAAACAAATATAGATTTTCTTATTATTTCCTTTTGGGGTTTCCTGTTTAGACCATAAACAACTTAATAAAGGTGTTTTACTAAGTTATTTCACATAGTGAAAGCAATTTTATTTAGGGTAAAATTGGTCTTACATGGTGCACTTGGGTTCATCTAATGATAATAGGTTAGATGACCAAAAAATGGTGTAACACCATGGATTGGAAGTTATATTAGACTACTTAAACAAAATATCGTTGGAAAACTTGCTAATGGTGTTGGCAAGGATAGTAGTGAAATGGTAATAAAATTTGATCAATGTTATTATTATAATTCATGGGGCCTAAATCCCTTAGGAAGAGGTCAATTTTACTTCTATCGAACAGACTGTGTGTTTTTATTTCATTGGTCTCCTACATTTGGGTGGTATGCATAGCAATATTGAGGGAGAGAGACAGAGGTTTGTGGTCAGAGTCAAGTTCGAAACGATTAAGAAGCGAAAAGTTTGTGATATGGTTGACGACACTACTACCCAATGCATTGAAGCATGTTATCTAATCAGAGAGGGGCCAATTTTTAATACCATTACAAATAATTAGGTCATGCGAACTTCAAAGTTTGAGGAGCTCAGTACCAAATAAGTTCTCGATAATGTCCTCATATTTTCTCTTGAATTTATTAGCTAAGTCACTATATTCATCAAGCCAGAAGTGGTCGCGGTTAGAGTTTTTGTTTAATGTAATGGCTTGGTTAGTCGCAATTCTAGCATTGAACTCTCCTAGTAAAAGGATATTACCAGCATTTCTCAGGTTGAAGATGTATTTTTTTAAAGAATTGAAAGGAAAATTCTTATCCAAGTTGTTCTTCATATAGGATGTAGAGTTGATAGGAGCGAAATAGTAGATTGCAAGAAATATCTTATTGGTGGTAAAATTAGATATTTCTATCCAAATGTATTGATTGAAGGGGTTTATTTTATGAAGATTGATGTGAGAGGAAAAACTGTTCCTTATATAGCAGGCTATACCACCAAAACCCCTCCAAGAGGATTTCCTATTCTAGCCAAACCAAAGAGTGAAATTGTCGAGGTGAGGGGCCCTAGATTTATCATGATCCCATGTTTCAACTAAGAGAGTAAGATCAATATCACTCGGGATCCAACTTAACGTAGGACCGTTACACCATGGAAAGCCACAACAGTTCCAGAAGAGGATACGGAGTGATGCGAATCCCTATTTATCAGACATGCTTGAGACACTATCTCTAATAATAACTTTCTTGTTCCTAATTATTTCCCATTTCCTGACCTTTCTTGCATCCTTGACCTCTTGGACTTCTTTCCTGAGTTTAGCTTGGTCTTCTGGAATACGATATTCATTTATAAATATTCTTGTCCCTTTCAGGCTTGGGGACTTCTTTAGTATATCTAGTTTATGTTCATGACAACTGAACTTGAAACAAATGAGTATGTGTTTATGATCAAGTATCCTTCCGACCCTTAGTGCTTCCGTAAGATAGGTTGTTTTAATTTGAGATTTTTTTTTTTAATTGTTCTTTTACCATTTCTAATGTGTTTTCATTTTTTTTCTTATATACCCACAACTATAAGATTTAAGGCTCGTTTGTGGCGCTCATGGTCGAGAACAATTAATTTATTAATTTTGTCTTTGATGGGTTTGATATCTAAGCCATTGTCTAGTGTTATTTAGGGTTGAGTTATTATGTAGTTGTTATTTTATATTTTTAATCTTGCTTTTCAAGGTGTCATTTTCTTCAACCATTGTTTGTTTACTATGTTATATTTCTTGAATTTTACCTTTCATTTTTTGGAGTTCAATTCTGAGTGTGGTTATTTTATTTTCTAATGATTTGTGGTTGTTATCAAGAATTGTCATTAGTTCTAGTTTAAAATAATTTTCTCTTTCTTCTATTCGTCTTTCTAAAGACTCAATCTACTCATAGAGACTATCTAATGTAATTTTATGTGGCCTGATTTTACTAGAGGAGGGCTTAGAAATATGAGGGGAATTATTCATAGTGTATTAATACAAAACCTAAAACGAAGAAGGTAAGTGAGAATGTGTGCACCTGTAAAGGCGAAAGAATGTCAGGCTCAAGTCTTTGGTAGATATAGATCTTCCTCATGTTGTCCCAAAAGCTACCGTGTAAAATTTACCACCACATTTCCGTGGCTTCAGATTTATGATCTTTCCTATGGCTTCCATAGCTTAGTAGAGGGACTCTACAACCAAGAAAAATGAAACCTCCTACGAAACTAATCAGAGGATCGAACCTTGAGTTTGAGGCCGATCCAAGTTTTGAATACTAGGTATAATTCTAGCCCACCTAGTAAACCCTAACCCAAAGGATTAGGCACCTGCTTTACGAATTAACCCTCAAATCTCTCGAACCTTCAGATGCACATCCAATAATTGAGTCATGTGAAGCCCTCGCAAATTAAAATTAAAAATGAAAAAATCCTCACCATTGATTGGAATATAAGCAACCAGTGTCCCAGAACCACAACAAATGTGGTTTTGGAATGAAAAATATTGAAGTCTGTTAAAAATTAAAGTTAGGGTTCGATATTTTAATGGTGGTGAGACTCCGAGACTTGAACTTTGGCTGAATTGTAGTCTTCAGTCTCTAAAAGACACTATCGCCAATAAAATTTCCTCAATTCGGCCATTAATTCATCTTTTTATAAACAAGAAGGATGAGCTTCAGGGTTTTTTGCAAGAGACTTTGCAAACCCTTAGCATCATGGGTGGTGATCTGATCTATTACACAATGCAGATAGCTTCCAAATCCCAGATAATGCAGAGACCCCCAAACGGGGCCGAGGGGAAGAGAAAAACCCAAAATCTATGAGATAATTATACACATCTGCAATTGTCAATCTGCAATGGATCCAGTTCTCATTAATAATTAATAGTTACTCTACTTCTCCTCTATGGAGTTTTCAATCTTAATATTAATTGTTATTTAGCTTTTTATCTTGAAAATGATTTTTTTAATATAAATAAATATTTTTTTAATAAATTATAAGGATAAACTAATTAAACAAACATTTATACTTTCATTAAATTTGAAAATTATTCTATATATATATATATATTATAGTAACTATATAACATTTCCATAACAAAATAAACTCAAACAACTAAATGAAATCTTAAAATTAACCTAAAATATATTTTTTATTTATAATGTTAATAAATATAATAATAAAATTATTATATATTATTATATTTTTTATTTTCAATAACAATTACAAAAAATTAATAATAATTTGAATTTTCTTTATTAGCATGACATGTTATTAATTCAACAAATGGTAAAAAATATTAATAACAAAATTAAAAATTATTTGTTGATATTAAATTTAATAAAATATAAAATTAAAACATAAATAAATTATTATTATTTTAAATAAGAATTTAAGTTTTAATTTTTTTTATAAAATTTTAAATTTGTTATTTTATTTAAAAAATATATTTAAAATTTAAAATCGTTAAGTGGAACTTTTATTTACTTGGTAAAATTGTGAAAATTGTTAAAGATAAAAGTTTTAGAATAATTAATCGCTAACATTTTGGTAATAGCCACAAATACACATTTAGACTAGAAGTCTTTGTTTTCAATTTTTGTTTTAAAAATAGAATAATAAACCTAATCACACCTACAACTAATAGGTATAGAAATTCAATGGTAATTGAAATACTTCAATGGCATGAACTTGAGATGTAACTACTAACTAATTCAAGAAATGATTACTACAAAAATGTTGTTATACAATGTTATATTTCTTGTAATGAAAAATATTTTCAATTTTATTTACATTAAAATTTAATAATATAGTTTAATTGGTAATTACTATAGTTTAATGTGCCAAGGTCTATATTATGTACTTTCTCCACCTTTTTATCACAAAAATTAATCAAATTGCATTTATTATTAGAAAGTATAAAAATCCAATTATAATATATAATCTTTATAATGCTATAAAACACAATAAACTTTTATTTAAAAAATATCATTATCAAATAACTATTACTAATTTGAATTTGAATTTTATCATTATGTAGATATTAAAATTTCAAGCGGGTTTTAGAAGGCAACACTCAACAATGGACCACCTCGTTACGCCTACGATCATTGTGGAATAATTCCACAATGATAAATCCAATCTCTTCTATTGCTTTTTGGACTTTAGAAATGATTTCGAGACTGTTTCTAGAAATAACCTATGCAATAGATTAGAAGAGATAAATGTTCCTTTCGAGCTAAGAGCGGCCGCTATAAGGTTATACGAAAATGTAATTCCCAAGTTAAACCTATTTTACATTTACATCGACAAGCTAGAAGGTTGTTTAGATGAAGCAGGATGTGCTGGCACGATCTTAGCTGGGATAGTCATCATCCTTCTTCTCTATGCTAACAATATTGTTCTTCTCGCAAGCTGCCCATATGATCCTGGTAAGCTACTTAGAATTCTTAAGGATTTCTGCTCTACCATGGTTTTGTCTGTTAACATTGAAAAAACAAAAGTTATGATTATCAAATCCAAGAAGGACACTTACGCTGATTTTATGTATGACAATAGTAACTTGGAGGAAGTGTCTTCTTATAAGTACCTAGGAATTGATATTCATCACAAGCTCAACTGGAACTATACCATTCATAAAAGGATTAATGGGGGGTGGAAAGCTTATTTTGGTCTTGAAAATAATTGTAAAACGCAAACCTCGTAATGTGGGATAGAAAAAAGTTCCTCTTTGAAACTTTAGTCACTCCTGTTATCTTATATGGATGTGAAGTTTGGGGTTGCAGAATCTCTAGAGAATCCTGGAGAAAGATTGAGCAAATCTAGAAGCGTTTTATAATGTATAACCTTAAAATTAAAATAAATAAACCGTATCCTATTCTCCTTATAGAAGTGGGTATTTCCCCTATCGAGAGCCTAGCTATGACTAGGCTTCTGTTGTACAAGCACAAGCTCAATAGCATAGGGGACCATAGACTTCCTAAGCTAGCTTTAAATTCTAGCAAGAATCACCTAAGGCTTAAACGAGGTTGGTATAAAGACACCAAGGCCTAGTTAACTCTGTTTTAACTAGCTGAAAGAAGAGAATTAATATAGCCAAGATTAGAACAAACTCTCATGAGCTCCATAGTGAAACAGGTCGTTGGACAGTTCCTAAAACACCATGGATGGAAAGGATCTGCCATCTCTGTGAGAATATGAACATCGAGGATGAAAATCATTTCCTCTTAGAGTGCCTGGTGTACAACCACATTAGATCTCAATTTCATAATCTTTGTTGCAATACTGACCTTCCTAGCCTTTTAAGATGTCAAAATTATAGTGAGCTTGGGAGGCTTCTCTCCAAGCTTTCTGAGCATAGGAATAAAATTTTAAATCAAATTAAATAACTCTTTTCTTTAGGTCCGATAGACCGAAGATTGGTCTCAGTGAACGTTAACCATCATCATCATCATCATAAAAAATCCACAATAATTTTAATTTTTTAATCTTACTCATAAAGACATAAAATCATGATATAAATTTGAAGATATTTTAACTATCAAGTGAAAGTTATATATATATATATATATATTCAATTGTATTTAGAGTATTATTATTATTAATTATTTAGTCATTTTATTAAAAAAATTAAATAAATATAATAAATTATTTTAAATAATCATGATTTATCCACGAATAATTTGAAACAGCATTTTTTTATGCATTCTATAAAATATTTAGTGATACACAATTCCAATTAAATTTGGCCATTAATGTCTCTGCGGTCTTGGTTAAATGGTGATGAGATGGGTTGTTATAGCACTCATCACATGTTCAATTCCCTTCTCTGATTGGGGTGATGTATGTGGACATGTTGATGAAGATGGAGTAAAAAAAAAAAAGTGAAAAAAAAGAGAAAAATGAAAGGCACTACCAAACTTTAAAAAAAAAAAAAAACCATTAGCCTTTAATAAAAAATTATATAATTGTTATTAACATTTCTTCTTTAATATATTCTTTAAATTAATAATTTAAAAATTAAATAATTATAGACAATATTACATAACTTTCGAATAATTATAATTTTCAAAATCAAATTAAATAATATATAAATTTATAAGCCTTAAAAAAACCAATAAAAGTTACTCACCATTACCATAACTAATAATATAAAAAAACCAATAAAATTACTCATCATTCCCATAATTGATAATTTAGATGCTCTAAGTGACTTCCTCTACTTTTCAAAATTAAAGAGATGATATGATAAGTATCCAATGAATAAAATTTGCTATAAATGTTTAGCTACACAACAGGTATTTGAACATACGATACTGAAGCTTTGATAAAAGCCAAACTGCTGGACAAAACAGCTCCGCAATAAAATCACTGAACCCCAAAAGCTAAAAACTAATTCAATAATTAATTATTATAAAAATGTCTCCTTGTAAGGCGATGACTAAAGGCTACAGATGCATTTAGCAAATTCTCCACATTCTTGATAACCGAAGCTAACAGTCCGAAAATTCTCCACCTTCCGGACAACAAAAGCTAACAGTCATGCGAGTGGGTAATTATTCCAAGATGTAACATGTGACCTGTTCAGTTGCAAATGTCAATACCGAGGGAAGATGATTAACCATAAAGATTCCAACATGCAACATGTGAAACTTGTAAATCCAGATCTGTTAATGCATATATAAATAAAAATCTTGTAAAACCTAAAGGCAAAAGGGAATTTTAAATTTACCGCTTACCAAGATTCCTAAAACACTAATAGACCTTAAACGCTGCACAGACCCTTCCATGGTTGAGGGGCAGTACATGTTGAAAAGAAGCCCCACAATGTTGAATAATATTCATGCAGAAAGAGCGCAACAAACCTTGATCTGTGAGGAGCTACACACCAGCGGCAACTATTTCGAGTGGACAGTTTTATCATATGATTGATGAGCGCATGAGGAGGAAGAAATTGAAGGAGAGTTGAGGCATTGCGTTTATTCATTCCTCCAACCGCAAGGCTACGTTCCAAGAAAATACAGTTTTAGTGGTAATGGAATGAAATTTTATGATCCATTGACTTGTGGAATTAATCTTTATAGCCGTAAAGAAAAATATATGCAATAAGCATCACTTCTCTCGAATTTTAGTTAGACTTAGGTTCAAAAAATGAGTTCTTCTTGTTGATACATTTGTAGAAAGATATGGCTTCCTTATTGTCCTATACAAGGGAGTCTCAAAGTATTATAGTGGATTGTAAAAACAATAGTGCTCACGTTAAAGTTCTCTGTCCTCTATCCGCACATACAATGCTTACAAACTTTGTTGTGTAACAGCGCTACAACAATTTTCTGTTTCTCAAACAACGTCTTAATACATGAAAACACGTTTACAGCAAAACTTTCATTATTCTCATTTATTCATTCATTCATATTGCATTAGCCTTCAGGCTCATTTCCTTTTACAAGGCGCGGTTATAAAAACAATTAAACCGACCCATAAAATCAGATCTCAAGATATATGAAATCCATTGAAAACATTCATCGCATCCGAAACTCAATCGGCGATCAGTATTTCAGCGGACACAAGGTTAACACCTTTGCTCTATGCAATTGCGATTGGAGCGGGGTCCACATCGTATCGGAGATCAGCTTGTGATCTTGCGATTGTGCTCTTTGCGTTCTTTGCGATTTGTGATTGCGATTGGAGCGGGGTCCACATCCCATCGGAGATCGGCGATAGTGCATGAGACATGCAAGCAATATTTGCGATGCCTCGATTGCGATTGAGGTGGGACCTCATTACATCGCATCGCAAACTTCAATTGGTCGGAACATACATATGTGCGGTACCTCGTTCCTTTTGCGATTGCGATGATCGCATCGCATCTGAGCATTTCCATATCAAAAAGACACTTTTAACAAAACTTGTGATTGCCACCATAGTCATTTAACTCCGTCGATATGTTGGTAAGGCTTTAAAGCCTGTTTCAAATTTGTAATCAAAGATCTGCGCTGCTAGCGAGATTTTGAGTCTGAGCATTTACTCTGCTCTTAAGAAAATGACAATCGCCTTAGATAAATATCAAAGGGGCCGATTCTTATCTGTTCTGTACTTCACTTGTGCAGGCTTTCCAATCATTTTGCAATTGCTTCAAGAAATCGGAAACTACCTTTGCTAAGGCTTCAATGTGCCGCACTCAAGTCACTCTGTAATTACAGCTGATTGACATCAGTAGTTGGAATTAATTTCCAATACTACCCCTTAATTTCAACTGCTGGGTTTGTCTGCATACCCAAGCATTTCTTGAAATGATCAAAGCTTTTCTGCGCAAGGGGCTTTGTGAGGATATCTGCAAATTGATCCTCTGTTCTGCAATGTTGCAAAACTATTTCACCATTATTAACCAATTCACGTATGAAGTGAAACTTGGTGTCAATGTGCTTTGTCCTTTTATGAAACACTGAATTTTTAGACAATGCTATCGCCGAGCTATTGTCATAGTAAATGGTTGTGCCCTTTTCTTGTTTATGACACAAATCTCTGAGAACTCTTCTCATCCATACTGCTTGGCATGCTGCTGCTGTTGCTGCAACATATTCTGCTTCTACTATAGATAAAGCAACTATCCGTTGCTTCTTGGAAGCCCATGAAACTACTCCCGATCCTAAATGAAACACATATCCTGATGTGCTCTTCAGATCATCAACACTTCCAGCCCAATCAATGTCAGTGTATGCTGTCAACATGAAACTTTTAGAAGAGAAGTATAATATACCAAACCCCTTCGCTCCATTTACATACCTTAGAATTCTCTTGGCTGCCTGCCAATGAGTTTCTTTCGGTCTTTCCATGAATCTAGAGATTAAGCTAATAGCGTGCATAATGTCTGACCTAGTTGCAGTCAAGTACATAAGGCTGCCAACTATGCTCTTATACAACTTTGGATCAAAATCCTTACTATTATCTTCTTTTTTTAATTTCAACCCCATTACTATTGGAGTCACAACTGCCCTTATGTTTTGCAAGTTGAATCTCTTCAACACTGCTTCTACATATTTATCTTGAGAAATGAAAACACCATTTTCACTTTGGTCTACTTCAATTCCAAGAAAATATCTCAAGAAGCCCAAGTCAGTCATTTCAAACTCACATTTCATGACTGCTTTAAAATTAGCAATGAGAGAAACATCATTGCCAGTAAAAATTAGATCATCTACATATAATACAATGATAAGAATATTACCGTCGTTTTCCTTTATGTAGAGTGTGGGTTTTCCATCACACTTCTCGAACCCATTCTCAATCAGGTAAGAATCTATTCTGCTGTACCATGCTCTTGGAGCTTGCTTCAGCCCATAAAGAGCCTTCTTCAGTTTGCATACTTTATGCTCTTGGCCTTAAACTTCAAAGCCTGGAGGTTGTTCAACATAAACCTCTTCTTTTAACACTCCATTCAGGAATGTAGATTTAACATCCATCTGATAAATCTTCCATTTGTGTTGTGCCACTATAGACAACATTGTTCTGACTATTTTCATCCTTGCCACTCGTGCAAAGGTTTCATCATAGTCTCTACCTTGTTGTTTTTTGTAACCTTTAACAAGTATGGCTTTGTGCCTTTCGATTTTGCCTTCAGCATTGCTTTTGGTCTTATAGACCCACTTAACTCCAATGGCATCTTTGCCTTCAGGGAGGTCCACTAACTCCCATGTTTTACTTTTCTCAATTGTACCAATTTCTTCATTCATTGCTTCAATCCATTTATCATCATTTACAGCATCTTCAAAATGAATTGGGTCATCAACATGACAATACAAAGCGAATAATGAATTCAAACTGGTATTGTTACTTACCTCTCCTTGTTCATAAATCTCATTCAGATTTCTGAATCTTGGTCTTCTTGGTGTGCTTGGAGTTCCATTCGAGCTTGAGGGCATTTATGATCCCTGCAGTGTTATTGGAGAAGCACTTCCATGATTTCTCAAGGCTGTTCGAATTCCAGCTTGCGGTGGTGGAGGAGGAGTCACCAAAGAAGGGTTATTAGTTGTTGTTTCTTCTTCTTCTTCTTCGTGAGACACAATTTTCTTCACGTTCACTGTCTTCTCTAAGCTTCCATCCCAAACTTCATCTTTAATGAACTGCACATCTCTGCTTACTATCAATTTCTTGGTGGATGGATTATAAAGTTTGTATGCTTTTGACTCATCACAGTAGCCAATAAAGACGCACTTCTCCCCCTTACTGTCAAGCTTCTTCCTTAGCTGATGCGGTACATGTGCATATGCTACACAACTGAATACTCTCATGTGAGTAACAGTTTTCTTTTGAACACTCCATGCTTCTTTTGGTATTCTGTTCATGACAACTTTAGTTGGGCATCTGTTCAAGATGTAAACTACGCAAGTGATAGCTTCAGCCCAATACTCATGCGGCAAGTGTTTTTCCTTCAGCATACTTCTGACCATGTCCAAAATGGTCATATTCTCCCTTTCTGCAACACCGTTTTGCTAAGGTTTATACCTCATGGTGAATTTATTTTGTATGTCGTTCTCTCTGCAAAAATGCAGAAACTCCTTAGAGATGTACTCTCCACCTCTATATGTTCTGAGCACTTTAATGTAATGCCCACACTACTTCTCAACAAGAGTTTTGAAGTGGCAGAATTTCTCAAACATTTCACTCTTTTGTTTTAACACATACACCCATGTCTTTCTGGTGTAATCATCAATGAAGGTTAAAACATATTTATTTCCAGCAAATGATGGTATTTGCATCAGTCCACACACATCAGAGTGAACAATTTCTAAGGGTTATTTTTCCCTTATACTCTTTCCTGCTGGAAAGATTTCTCTGTGTTGTTTTCCCAAGATGCAGCCTTCACAAAGGTTGTCAGGCTTCTCAATCAATGGTAAAACTTTTACCATTCCCTTTCTGTGAAACAGATTCAAGCCTCCAAAATTGAGATGTCCAAATCTCAAGTGCCACAACCAATTTTCATCTTTCACTTCCTCTTGAAAGACTTCTTGTGTTACAACTGCAATAGTTCTTCCTTCCTTCAAATCTGCCCTAAGTTTGAGAGGAAACATTATATTGTTGGGCATCTACACCTCTGTAATGATCTTCTTACTTGGAGGTATGTATTTTATTATACACACATCATTTTTGAAGAACACATTATAACCTTTGTCAATGAGTTGTCCAATGCTCAAAATATTACACTTCAGACCAGGTACACAGTACACATCCGGTACAGACATATGTTCTCCATTTCTTGCTAGGATACTGACTCTTCCTTTACCCTTAACACATATCTTACTATCAGTTCCTGTTGTTACCTCATATTTAACATTTTCATCCAGATTGGCAAACATTGCAATGTTTCCAATCATGTGATTACTACAACCTGAGTCTAAGAGCCAAAAATCTTCTTGTTTGTATTGTGCGATGTTACATGTTAACAGCATAATCTTTGGGTTCTTATCTTCTTCATTTGTAAAATTAGCATTTTGCCTATTTTTCATGTCATTTTTCTTTTTCCTACATTCACTGGCATAATGGCCTAATTTCTTTCAATAATGACATTCGACTTGGGATTTGTCATACCTTTGTCCATGAGTTTGCTATTTTCTTGAACCTTCATCTTGGTTCTGATTGTAGCTCCTTCCGCTTGTGCTAACAGGATTATTTCTACCTCTGTTTTGGCTTCTTCCACGACCTTTGTTATTTGCTCTGCTTCAACCTCTTCCTCGGCCGAATGACATCTAAGTCCTGAATGCTTGCTCAAAAGAGGAATCTGTTCCTCTATTCAGTTTGTGTTCATGTGACATAAGAGAAGCACTCAGTTCATTTACTGTGAACTATGAGAGATCCTTTGTCTTTTCTATTGCTACCACAATAGATTCAAACCTTGAGGGTAAACTTCTCAAGACCTTCTCTACGATCCTTCTTTCTTCGAGAGCTTGACCATGAGATCTTATCTGGATTATCAACCCAATAACATGAGTGAAGAATGAATCTATTGTATCATATTCCTTCATGCTGAGTGTTTCAAAGTCTCTCCTCAACATCTACAGCTTTGCAGTCTTCACCTTCTCCATGCCTTGATAGGTAGTTTTGAGAATATCCCATGCCTCCTTAGATTTTGTTGCTACTGTAATCCATGGGAAAACACTTTCATGTACTGATTGAAAGAGAAAAAAGAGGGCTTTGGAGTCCTTCTTCCTGTTTCCCTTCAACATGTCTCTTTTTGCTACTGTCAAAGCAACCAACGTTGCTACATCTGCAGGTTCAGGGTAGCCACTTTCAACTAGCTCCCATAATCCCTGAGAAGCAAACAAAGCTCTCATATTTATGGACCAATAAATATGATTCTTCCCATTAAACTATGGAAGTTGGGAATTTGAACAAGCGAGAAACAAGCGAGAACTTTCTCTGTTGGAGAAAATTGGCTCTGAACACTTTTTACAGCTCCTGCAGTGAAAGACAAACTCTGTTTTGTTTCACTGAGTGCCTAGACAAGCTGTGATACCATGTAGAATTTTCTAAGAACTTCAAAACAACAAGAGAGAATCAAGATTCCCTCTACAACACAAAATTTTAAAACTTTAATTTGCAGAATGAACAGAAACAGTTTAGGACAGTTTTCTTAATTCATAAAAGAATAAAAGAAATACATAATTAGCAATTTGATTCTTCCTCCTTCAGAGGGATTCTCAAATTATTATAGTGGACTGTAAAAAAATAGTGCTCATGCTAAACTTCTCTGTCCTCTATCCGCACATACAATGCTTACAAACTCTGCTGTGTAACAGCCTGCGGGATACATCAATTCTCTGTTTCTCAAACAACATCTTAATACATGAAAACACGCTCACAGCAAAAATTTCATTATTATCATTCATTCATTCATTCATATTGCATTAGCCTTCAGGATCATTTCCTTTTATAAAGCATAGTTAATAAAAACAATTAAACCCACCCATAAAACCGGATCTCAAGATATATGAAATCCATTGAAAATTTTCATCGCATATGGAACTCAATCGGCGATCCGTATTTCAGCAGACACAAGGTTAACACCTTTGTGCCATGCGATTGCGATTGGAGCGGGGTCCACATCGCATCAGAGATCAGCTTGCGATCTTGCGATTGCGCTCTTTGCGTTCTTTGTGATTTGCGATTGCGATTGGAGCGAGGTCCACATCACATCGGCGATCAACGACAGTGCATGAGACATGCAAGTAATATTTGCGATGCCGCGATTGCGATTGAGGTTGGACCTCATCCCATTGCATCACAAACTTCAATTGGTCAGAACATACATATGTGCGGTACATTGCTCCTTTTGCAATTGCGATGATCGCATCGCATCGGAACATTTCCATATCAACAAGACACTTTTAATAAAACTTGTGATTGCCACCATAGTCATTTAACTCCACCAATATGTTGGTAAGGATTTAAAGCCTGTTTCAACTTTGTAATCAAAGATCTGCACTGCTGGCGAGACTTTGAGTCTAATCATTTACTCTGCTGTTAAGAATATGGCAATCGCCTTAGATAAATATCAAAGGGGCCGATTCTTATCTGCTCTGCACTTCACTTGTGTGGGCTTTCCAATCCTTTTGCAATTGCTTCAAGAAAGCGGAAACCGCCTTTGCTAAGGCTTCAATGTGTTGTACTCAAGTCACTCTGCAATTACTACTGATTGACATCAGTAGTTGGAATTAATTTCCAACAGGGAGTATTTAACGAGTCTTAGGTGTTGTGTGGAAGAACTTGGAGAAAGGAAGCAGTTGGAATCAGAATTGAATACAAATAGTAATGGTGATCGACAGGCCTACAAATACCATTAATTTGACGATTGCGCTGCTGAAGATTCTAAGAGAAATGGGAATCCCTCTTATTTCTACAGCCACCTCTTATTTCTATGACTCATAGACAATTAAATTTTTTGAATCCTCTGTTGTAGTCTACACTGGGATTGTGATCTTGTCTTGGTGGTGGTGGTTGAGGGGGGAGGTGGTAGAGGTGTTGATCTCTGTGCAGGAAGAACAGTGGTGTTCCACGCCCCTACAGTGTTGATCTTTGAGTGAGAAGAACAACGTCGTGCCACGCCCTTGCAGTGTTGGCTATCCTCGATACATTGTAGGACAAGTATTTATATCTGATCACTCCCATTTCCATTCTCCTAGTCAAGGATGCCAACGGCTTGATAGCATCTTTCATGGGTGAAAGCTTTCCTACTTCAATGCCATATTCACTACTGTTAGTTCGGAAAAAATTCACCCTTTTATCTGTAAATTTGGTAGCTCTGCTCATGACCTGCTCCATTTTGTTGGCCTTCCATACAAGAGAGAGACCTAAAGGAGGAACGAAGAGGCGGCTCATGGTGAGGTTTGTCAATGGAACCTGGTGAATCTCTGAAATCCATATGAATGGATTTGAATAAATAAATCAGCCCACTTTTAAATTTGAATAACATGAATGTTGATAGATGGATTAAGTACAGTTGGAAATAAATAAATAAAACTCATAGATTTAATTTCCAAGTTTAAAAGAGTTTTATGTTTTTCAAAATTTTAAATATTATAATTTTAAAATTTTCCCGTAATTAAGTTTGGCCCATAGACAAGATCTATTATAACCTTGATCGTTACAAATTTTAAAAACATCATATATCTTAGATACATACTATTTAGAAAAAATATTGAATTTAACAGCTTCATAAAATGCCTTAACAATATTTTTAAATTACTTAACATATTATATTAAATTTAATATTCTTAAAATATTTTAAATGTGTTATTTTTTCAATATTAAAATGGTTTAAGATAAAAAGAACTCTTAGATTGCTAGACTCTTAGTCACATCTATTCTCATTTCCAAAACATCTCCCACACCACCAACTTTCATGAATTGTTAAGTGAACAAAACTATAGTGATCTAGAAAGGCTTCTTTCCCTAATTTTTTATCATAAAATAAAATATTAAAAAGTCTCAATTATTCTCTTACTTTATTAAAGTCCAATAAACTACATTGGTTTTTAGTGAACTTTAATCATCATCATCATTTTAATAATTAAATTTGGCATAGTCTAACTTATAGACGAAATAGCCTTTAATGCTATAATACATTTTCAAGCAAAAATGTGTTTTTGTTGTTGTTTGAAATACATTTTTGAATGCATTTACAGATTACATAACCTGAACTCAATTTTTTTAAAAATCTCTCTCAAAACCCAAATAATTGTTGTACAAAAAAGGCATTTCTTCTTTGTCTATAAGTTAGACTCGGCCACTAAAATTGCAAATGTAAATGTCATCATGAAGTGAGCTCTTGAATGTTGTAATGTCCATGTAATAAAATAAATGATAAAAGAAAATATATGTTCTTGTTAATAGCTATGTTGAAGATTACATTATTTAAAAGTTAATGCTGGTGAATTTTAAAATATTTCAAATGTTATACTAAATTGTAAATTTTAATAATAAAATATATTATAAAAATTTATAATGTGCTTAATTAATTGAGTTTCAATGACATTGAAATGAAAATACATTAAAAATAAAATAATATAAAAAATGTAAATGTCACCATGCATGTTATTGAATGGTGTAATGTCAATGTAATAAATGTGAAAGAAAATATATGTTCTTGTTAGTTAGGGTTTTTTTAAAGTGGGCATAAAATTTTCTAATAATTAAAATATTTTACAATAAGTGCATGGTTATTAATAGGGCTGATGAGGGAGTTCATGATAAAAACATAATTGAATAGAAAGGCAACTATCAAGTGAGTACTACACTTGGAGACTGCACACCAAAATGTAGAGTACACTCTATATTCATTAATAAAATGATACAACTATAAGTACATCGCAAAGGAGTAGGCAGTTGTAAACAAACTCCTATATCCTAGGAACTAATCCTAACTTAAGGATATACGTTACAACAGTGTAACCATTTCTCCATTAATACAAAATAATATTAATTATTTTCAAGTCTCCCTGTTAATGGAGAAAAGATTGTCCCGAATTCCTAACATCCCTCTAAAAAATTGAAACTTAATTCTCCCAAGAGGCTTAGTAAAAATATCTGTCATATTGTCACAAGTTTTACAATATTCAATAAATATTTCTATTGACTGGACTTTTCTTGAACAAAGTGAAACTGAGTATATATGTGTTTCACATTCTTGGGGAATACTAGATTGTATGATATCTTTATGGTACTCTGGTTGTAACATTTGATGATGGTTGCTTCTCTCTGCTTTTCTCCTGTATCATGGAGAAGCCTTCTCAACCAGATAGATTCACATGTAGTTGCACACAATGCTTGGTAATCAAGATAAAGCCACAATACTCTGCTTTTGATTGCTCGATGCTATGACCCCCGATCCAATACTAAATGCATAACCTGTGATGGACCTTTGGTCATCCATATTACCTACCCAATCTGAGTCTGAAATACCTACTAAAATAATGTCAAATGTATCAGTGTATAAAATACCATAATCACTAGTACCACAAAGATTCCTCAACACACTTTTTGTTGTTGTCCAATGCCTTTGGAGTGGATTAGATATGAATTGGCTTAGTACAGTAATAGAGTATGCTACGTCTGTTCTAGTTGTAGTTAGATATATCAGACTAACATCTAGCTGTCTATACAAAGTGGCATACACCTCCTTAGAGCCATCATCACTGCATAAATTTAGATTTTGCTGCAAAGGTGTTGATGTTGTCTTACATTGCTCCATCTCAAACCTTGTGAGTAGACTTGTGACATACTTCCCTTGAGTAAGAAAAGTCTGTCTAGAGTCTCTCCATACCTCCAGACCTAAGAAATAATGTAGACTTCTAAGATATTTCATTTCAAAAACTTGTGACATCTGCAGTTTGATTTCTTTGATCAAATCATCTGCATTACCTGTTATAATCATGTCATCCACACACAGAGAAATAAAAATAATATGCCTTTGTTTATTTTACATGGTATACATATTTGGATCATTCATGCTCCTATGAAAACCATGTTGTAAGAAAAATGAATCAACCTTCTCGTACAAAGATCTGGGTGCTTGTTTTAAACCATATAGTGCCTTTTTCAACCTACAAACTAGGTGTTCCTGCCCTTGGTTGACAAACCCTTCAGGTTTGTTGTGAAACCAACTCCAAAATAGAATAAAATAGATATCAATGCCTTAGAAATAAGCCACTTCGAGTGGGCAACCTCCAATACATTACATGAATGAACAATTATTGGATGATACAAATTACAAAACCTCCTTTCTATATACAGGAGTCCAAGGGGCCACAATGTAATCCTAGCCGACCTAAAAATAATAATTTAAGGGCACAATAATAACAATATGGTGGTTACAGGGGTACAATAATAAAAATAAGGGGGTTACACTAACAACAATAAGGGACTATACTAGTAATATAGGGACCTAACATGCCCCTCTCCTTTGAAAAATTGTTAACCTCAACACTTGAGTAGCCGTGGGTGCTTATGTATAAAATTATCATCCTCCCATGTAGAATCTTCAGTGGGAAAGTTCTTCCACTTGATGAGATACTATGAAATTGATCGATTTCGTAGCTGTCGAGTTCTCGTTTCAGTGACCGCTTCAGGTTCCAATATGATTTTTCATTCCTCATCAAGTTCTAGCAATATTGTTTGAACTGGAAGATTTTCACTGATAACCTTCTTTAAGCATGAAACATGGAAAACTGGATGCACTCGTGAAGAAGCAGGAAGCTCCAATTTGTATGCCATAGTACCAATCTTTTGCAACACCTTGTAAGGACCATAATACTTTGGCGATAATTTATTATCCTTCTTAGCTTGCTTTAGGGAAATTTGTTTGTATGGTTTTAGCCATAAAAATACCCATTCTCCTACATCAGAAATTCTCTCGCTGCGATGTTGATTTTCCTGTTGTTTCATTCGATTTTCTGCCAAATTCAAGTTATCCTTTAAGAGTTGGAGAACTTCTTGTTGATGCTTGATGTGATCTTCCACTGCTTGAACCTTTGAATTTTCTCTTAAAGATGATGTGATGGATGGTGGATGATATCCATAAAGTGCAATAAATGGGGTCATTTTTGCTGCAGTATGGAAGGAAGTATTATACCACCATTCAGCGAGAGGTAACCATTTGACCCATTATGTTTGTTTATCAGAAACAAAACAAGGAAGATATACTTCCAAACATTTATTTACTATCTCAATTTGACCATCGGATTGAGGATGATAAGATGAACTATGAGCTAATTGAGTACCAAAACACGAAAATAAATCCATCCAAAAATTTCCAGTAAAAATGGGATCTCTGACGCTCACAATAACTCTTGGGTTTCCATGTAGTTTTGAATTGTGTCTATAAATGTGGTAGAAATTGTACTTGCTTTAAATGGATGAGATAATGCACAAAAGTGTGCATACATGGTAATTCTATCAACTACCACCATGATGACACTTTTTCCTTTTGACTTAGGTAAACCTATGATAAAATCCATTGAAATCTCCTCCCAATGTTGACTTGGAATGGATAAAGGTTGTAGAAAACCCGAGATCTTAATTGTCTCAACTTTATTCTACTAGCAAACCAAACATTCTGCCACAAACTTTTGAATATCAGATTTAAGGCCATCCCAAAAGAACTCTTTCTTCACCCTGTGGTAAGTTTCTAAAAATCCCAAGTGTCCTCCTACAGGAGAAGTGTGCAATTCTAAAAGAATATTTTGTTTTAGTTGGGAATTCTTACAAAGATATAAGTGATCTTTGTACCATAAGGAATCATTTTTCCAACTAAATGTATCAGATATACTAGGATCTTGCTGCAACTTTTGAATGAGTGTCCATACATCTTTGTCCTTCTTCCATTCATCTCTTGCTTCGGTTATCCAATCTGGTTGGATAATAGAAATGGCACAAAGCAATGCTTACACCTCTTCATTCTTTCTTGAGAGTGCATCTGCAACAACATTAAGCTTTCCTTTTTTGTAGATTATTTCAAAGTCATAACCCAACATCTTTGTGACCATTTTTGCTGCTCTTCTGAAGATAGTCTTTGTTCCAAAAAATGTTTAAGACTATCATGATCAGTTTTTACCTTGAAGTGTCTTCCCATTAGGTAAGTTCGCTATTTCTTTAGTGCATGTAGTATTGCTAACATTTCCTTCTCATAAATAGGTTTCTGTAAATACTTTCCTTTGATTGGACGACTTTCAAAAGCAATGGGTCTTCCTTCCTGCATTAAAACTGCACCAATTCCATTTCCTGAGGCATCACATTCCACAATAAAGGTTTTGTGAAGTCTGGCGTAGCTAAGACCGGTGCTAGGCACATTGCCTCTTTAAGATGTTCAAAGGCCTTAGTTGCTTCAGGAGTCCATGAAAATGCATCTTTCTTCAATAATGTTGTTAGAGGTGCTGCTATTCTCCCATAATTCTTGACAAACTTGCGATAATACCCTGTTAACCTGAGAAATCCTCGCAACTGCTTTATGGTTGTGGGGACTTTCCATTCCTTAATGGCTTTAATTTTGTTAGGATCTACCTTAACACCCTTGTGAGATACAATATGACCCAGATATTCCACCTCTTGTACTCCAAAGAAACATTTGGATGTTTTTGCATATAATTGTTTCTCCTGCAATAATTTGAGCACCTTGTCAACATGTTCAACATGATCCTTCCAAGACCTGCTGTAGATTAGTATATCATCAAAAAATACTAGCACAAATTTTCTAAGGAAGGGTTTGAAAATGGAATTCATCAACGCTTGAAATGTAGAAGGTGCATTGGTAAGGCCAAAAGGCATGACCAAAAATTCATAATGACCCTCATGAGTTCAAAATGTTGTTTTTAGAATATCTTTAGTCTTCATTTTAATTTGATGATACCCTGAATGAAGATCCAACTTGGTAAAATAAATTGCTCCATGTGATTCATCCAATAATTCATCAATCATAGGAATGGGAAATTTATCTTTAATGGTGAGCTTATTGAGCTCCCTATAATCCAGACACGTGTGCCATGATCCATCCTTCTTGTGTACCAATACTAGGGAACAGAGAAAGAACTTTGACTAGGTTGAATTATACCTGCCTCTAAAATTTCTGCAATCATACGTTCAATTTCACTCTTTTGGACATAAGGATATCTATAAGGCCTGATGTTTGGAGGAACACTTCCTCGAATCAAATGAATAGCATGATCATGATCACGAATAGGTGGGAGTCCTTTGGGAGTTTCAAACACCTTGGAATGATTGTCCAAGACTTGTTGGAGATCTGCAGAAATAGATGATTTTGATGTCGGAACTTCTAGTGAGCATAATTGTGCAATTACGCCTCGTTGTTCTTTATTTAGAAGATTTGTCATGACATTAGAGCTTATTATCCTTCCTGGCTTCCCTTCAATACCCCGTAATTCGACTTCCTTTCCTTCTGAAAAAAATTTCAAGAAAAGTTCTTGAAAATTAAAAGCTACCATCCCCAAAGATTGTAACCATTGTACTCTAGTACAACATCAACACCTCCCATAGGAATGGAAAGCATTGGAATATTCAATACATATTCCCCCATGGTTCACTTGATATTATGGCATTTTCCAAAGAAATTTATAGTTCCTCCATTTGCAACCATCACTTGACATTCTGGTGTTGGGTATAGGAAAAAATTCAATTCCTTGGCTACCTTACAATGAATAAAATTATGGGTACAACCTGAATCAATCAACAGTATTACCTTTTTATTCTTGATATGTCCTTCTATCTTGAGAGTTTGAGGAGTGGTAATTCCTACCAATGCATTTCACGATATGGTCGAAATCATTTCTTCCTCTTCTAGGGTTGGTTCTTGGTGTATATCCTCTTCTTTTGAAGATTATTGTTCAGTTTCTTCTTCCCATTTACAATCTGTGTAAAATAATTTATTCTCAACACACTTATGACCTTTAGTGCATTTGATACCACAACTGTAGAAAATCCCTTTTTCTCTTTTTTCTTCCATTTGTTGTGATGTCAACCTTTTAGGTTGTGGAAATCTAGGAGTAGCAACACTTCCATATTTATAGAAGTGAGTGGTAGGCTCCTTTGTCGCCATAATTTTACATTCAATTTTTCTTGCCAACCTGGATGCCTTCTCCAATGAATCAGGTTCCAAAACGAGAACTTCATGTTGGATGTTATCCTTTAAATTACCTATGAAGAGATCAATCTTGTGTTCCTCTGGAATATCAGTTATGTTGGAAAAATGCTGAGAGGGGGGGTGAATCAGTATTTTGAGCTGACTGTACAATTTTTTGTTTTCCTTTCTTTTAAAACCATATGTTACATTGCTGCATCCAACTTGTATGTCCAGAGATCTTACTATGTCTTTAATTAAATCATTGCATCATTCATTCATCAGATAAGCAGTCAACATGAACATAAATAACAGAACAAACCATCAAACATAAGCAACACATATGAACACCAGGATTTAAGGTGGAAACCCAATTCAGGAGAAAAACCACCGCTGCTGTAATCTCAGTCTTCAATATTTATTATAAAGAATACTTCTTACAAGTTTATGTTGGTGCAGACTCATACCAGCACGCAGACACCCATCTCCAGAAGGCTACAACCTTCTCTCGTTTACTAGCCTCTCCTGGAAAGGAGCTACAACCCTCTGTTCTCGTTTACCAGCTACCACTGGAAGGGAGCTATAACCCCCTCACTGAAGGCTTCGACCTTCAGCACCACTGTGGGCAATGTTTCATCAATTTTCATACTGGATCCACCGGTTTCCACACGAAATACCTTGCAGGCCACCAGATTTATTCATTCAGTACACTCACACTAGTTCTTCATGATTTCATCCGTCGTTCAGACCAGAGGTTCATCATCGTCAGATCATTATATCCATGGGTGCATCGTAGGTTCAGATTTATCAATTAAGAACAGAGTTTCCCATGCATATATTCCTTAGAAAAATTTATTCATTCACAACCCTTATGCATGCACACCGTTCTTCATGATTCTCATCACCTTATATAGTTTTCGCCTTTATTAAAACCTTGGGTCTAAACCATTCACTTGCTAATGGTATTCTTGGATGGGGTCAAAATAGATAATCCAGTGGGGTCTCCATAACTCTCACTGTTCTATTGATCTTGGTAATTAAATAATTAATTCAATACTTTTGAACTTAACTTTAGGATTAAGGTTCACCTTTCGCATTTTAACACTTTCAAACAATATGATAAACCTTTGACCCGGGCCCACAACTATAGTCAATAGTCAATCAAATACGCACATGGCACCATAAGTAAATTTCACGCAAGTCCAGCGTCCGATCACCATTAGATTAGCAAGCTTCCAGATCAATGGCGTATATGCATATCGCTCGAACTCTGATGCCGAACATTGACGTGCGATGGTCCGCCGTACCTGTGTTAATCTTCGCACACCTTCAACAAATGATGACTGTCCGATGACCCCTTCCCAGATGAACGACGCTCAATGATATCGCTGGGCATCCTGGGTCGAACTATAACGCGTGATGGCGCACAGTGACAAGCGGTTTTCCATGGGTCCTCCTTGCCATGTGTCGAGTGATTTATGGAATCACTCCCAACTCCTCAAATACCGCTCACTCCACATAGGTGTTGCAATGAAAACCGTAAACCGCCTTCATTGTTCACTCGATCATGGTTCCGCTCTTCCACATAGGGTTCCGTCGCCTTTTCAATCTATTATTATAATTAATTTGTGCTCTAAGGTTTTGCCTTTCTACTCCTGGTTCCGTCCAGCTTCGTGTTTCGTCGTCACCAAGTGTTCCGCTACTCCATTAATCTGTGCCATCTCCCATCAACTCCCTCATCAGATACAGAATATCGTTCAAGCCTTCCAATTACACAGGACATCATTTGAATCCATTACAGAGATTATTCACATAGAGTTTCAGGGGATTCCACACAGGAATTACATCAGGCAATACATATATAATACACATATCCCTAACTCTGCAACAATGATTTCATTCCTCTCCAGGCACCGTAGGTATCCTCTGCCCATTATGAGATTGGCCACACAGGTCATATATATTCTAGATTTACTCAACCATAATTAACAAAATTCCACAATTCTTCATCATATACAAATGAAATCAACTAAAAAAGCCTCCTGGTCTTGGCCAGATATTCAATTGGTCCTTCAATCTATTACCTTGTCTCTTCCTAGCAACTCTCCCTTTTGCCATCTCCTACTCTGTCTCTAGACAATTCTGCTTCAATTATGCATTCTACTTCTATTCATTGTCTCTGCATTATCTGTTGTCTTAGTTCCTTATTTGCCTTGCTTCCTCTCTGCTTGTTTGCTCTTTCTGTTGGTCTCTATTTTCCTTGTTGCTGTTCAGATGCTCCTTCTTTGCTACTTCCTTTGCCATCAATGAAAACATTTCCAACAATCTCCCCCTTTGGCATTGATGGAAATACTCTTCCTTTGATGGTCTTATAGAAGCCCTTTGTTGCTTTTCCTCCCCCTTTGACATCAATGGCAAAGAGTTTGATCAAGATCCTTTGAACCGACAATGCCATGCTCCCCCTAAGATCATGCTGCATCTTCAAACATAATATGACAAACAATTCATCCTTTTCGTATGACCAATGCTCCCCCTTAGCCTATGCATTTAGAGATGCCTAACAACACCTCATAACCAATTTAATATTTTGTATTTAAGTAGACCTGATCCTCTACATGGCAGATACTACTCCCAGTTTTTGTCTGAGATATTCGAACGCTTCCTTGGGTAGAGGTTTGGTAAATATATCAACAACTTGTTCTTTGGAGGGAACATATTCCAATTTCACCTTTTGTTCAAGCACTTGTTCACGTAAGAAGTGATATTTGATGGGAATGTGCTTGGTTTTTGAATGCATAAGAGGATTCTTTGAGATACTGATGGCACTTGTATTGTCATACATAATGGAGATAGGAGATGAACATTTGATTTGAAAGTCTTGTAAGGTTTGCATCATCTAGAGGAGTTGAGTGCAACATAATGTTGCAGCCACATATTCTTCTTCTGCTGTAGATAATGCAATGGAGCTTTGCTTCTTGTTGAACCATGATACTAACCGAGGCCCCATATAGAATGCACCACCACTAGTGTTTTTCCGATCATAAACACTTCCAGCCCAATCTGCATCAGTGTATGCATGAAGAGTAAGATCAGCATTCTTTGGATACCATAGTCCAAAATCTTGAGTTCCTTGTAGATATTTGAATATTCTTTTCACAGCCTGAAGGTGAGACTCTTTTGGATTGGCTTGAAATCGTCCAACAATCCCAACTGCATGCATAATGTCTGGTCTTGTCCCAGTGAGATAAAGTAGAATTCCTATCATAGATTTGTATTCTGGTTGATTCACCATGGGGGAATCATCATTAGAACTGAGATTACATCCGGTTATCATTGGTGTACTTACAGGTTTGCAATATTCCATGCCATACTTCTTCAGGATTTGCTTGAGGTATTTTTCTTGTGATAAGAATATGCCATTTGTTTCTTGTTGCACTTGCAAGCCAAGAAAGAATGTTAGTTCCCCAAGTAAAGACATTTCAAATTCTTGCTACATATCAGAAGCAAATTTCTGACTCATAGACTCTTCATTACTTCCAAAAATGATATCATCAACATATACAACCACAATCAATAGTTTATCATTTTCAGTTTTTTTGTATAAGTTGCTATCAGCAGACCCTTTTGAAAATCCTTGTTGATGAATATATTTGTCAAGACGATAATACCATGCCCTTGGAGCTTGTTTGAGACCATATAGAGCCTTTTTAAGTCTACAAACAAGTTTTTCATCATTTCCCAAAATGAATCCTTCTGGTTGTTCTATATAAACTTCTTCTTCTAGATCACCATTGAGAAACACAGATTTAACATCCATTTGATAAACTTTGATTTGTTGGAAGCTTGAAAATGCAAGAAACATTCTTATGGCTTCAAGTCTGGCTACAGGAGGAAAATTGTCTTCAAAGTCTATACCTTCTTGTTGAGCATACCCTTTGCAAACAAGTCTAGCTTTATTTCTTATAACATCCCCATTCTCATTGAGCTTGTTTTTGAATATCCATTTAGTTCCAATGAAATTTTTGTCATTAGCTCTTGGTACTAATTCCCAAGTGTGATTCTTCTCAATTTGATCAAGCTTTTCATTCATGGCTTGAATCCAACAATCATCTTTGCAGGCTTGACTGACATTGTGTGGTTCAATAGTGGACAAAAATGCCAGATTGCTAGAAGATCCCACAAGAGTCATTTTTGTTTGTACACCTGATCCCTTTTCTCCCAAAATTTGAGATTCTGGATAATTCTTTTGAACATATCTAGATGGAGATTTTTCAGATAAATCATCTTCGAGTTCTTCATTGGGTTCATTGTCTATATCATCCTTATTTGATGTAGAAGGATATGTGTCATCATCATCTTCATCTGTTGTTTTCTTTTCTTCTTTTGGAACTGCAGGAGACTCATCAATAACAACATCAATACATTCAACAATCTTCCGAAGTTTTTTATTGTAACATTTATATGCCCTACTCCTAGAGGAGTAACCAAGAAATATTCCTTCATCTGCTCTGGGTTTAAACTTGCCAAGTGTTTCATCATTATTTTTGATAAAGCATTTGCTTCCAAGAATTCTAAAATGATTTACAGTGGGAGGTTTACCATACTAGAGTTCATATGGATTTTTATCACTATTTACACTAACATGTGCCTTGTTGAGAATGTTTACTGCTGTATGTGCTGCTTCTCCCCAAAATGTGTCATGTGTTCCAGAATCATCAAGCATAGCTCTAGCGATTTGTTGAACTGTTCTATTCATTCTTTCTGCAACACCATTTTGTTGTGGAGTGCCAGCTACAACAAACTATCTTTTTATGCCATGTTGTTCACAAAATTCAAGGAGTTCATTTGATGTATATTCTCCTCCTCGATTAGATATTAGACACTTGATTTTTAGATCTAATTTATTCTCAACTAGTGCTTTGAAGATCTGAAATTTCTCAAATGCTTCATCTTTGTGTTTAGGCAGCCCAATCCAACACATTCTAGAGAAAAAATGAATGAATAAGATATAGTATTCAATTTTTGTAAGTCCTCAATGTGCTCCCCCACTGAACACTTTTGTTTGAGATTTATCAATTGGCTAAAGAAAGTGTTTCTCTTTGTATCCTCATAATGTGCTATCATTTCCTTGTAAAAATTGACCAAGTAACAATTTTTTTACAGGAGCAAAGCCATCGATACCATATAAATGTATTTTTCAGTAAATGTAAAATTGCAATGCGTACCTTTCATGTGTTTTTCACATTATTGAGATCAAAATATTGCTCCATCTGTAGTATCCATGTTACAGGATCCTTTCCATCAAACTTCCTCATATCCATTTTTGGAATATGGTGGTTCTTCCCTCCAACATTAGTGTTTATGAAATCATGATTAACATTTATTTTTTTCTCATCATGAGTTTCCTCTACTATCTTTTCACCATTAGGAAACATTTCTTGTATCAACTTTGTCAAACCTTCCATGTCTGCCTTTAGATCATTCTTCATGTTTTCCAGATTAGCTTCCATGTCATCCATCTTAGATTCCATGCCAGCTTCCATGCCATCCATCTTAGCTTCCATACCATTCTTCAAACCATCCATCTTAGATTCCACGCCTTTCTTCAAACCATCCATCTTAGTTTCCACACCTTTCTTCAAAACTTCCATGTCATTTTTTGTTTCTCTTTGCGAGAGAAAAATTTGTTGCACTTGCTCTTGTAATTTTGATGTCATGTTGCCATTCTTCATCTTCATGAGTCATAGTAGAGCCTTATAAAGGCTTAATAGGTGTTGAATTATTTTTAGGGGCCATTTTAGAATACAATAGTGATATCTATTCTACAATATGCCCTTGGAATCAATTCAACTTGATCCTTCAAACAAGACTTATGCAATTCGGAAAAAAATACACACCTTTTACTTGCTTTTGAGGAGCTCGATATTGAAATTGACTTATATATATAGTTGAAGATCTTCAATATTTTAAATTCAGCCCTCTAGTATTCATCTGAAGCTTCTTTCAATGCCACAATTTTGACTTGATTTGGATTCTTCAAGACAAAGTTATATCCAATCTCCCACAATGACCTAATTATGGACTGGTTCAGTAGAGCGAAATTGTATGAATTTCCACGTGTCACTATTTGCTCTTTTAGCTCTGCAATTTATAGACAGGAAACTACAATCTGTGTACTTCTAGTCACTTTTTACAAAATTCCAATTCGATGCTAAGACAGAGAGCTATGAATATTTTCCCACAATCACCTCTTTGAAATGGAATTCAGGAGCCTGAAAAAGTCCTAACTTCCACAGATCATATCTTCGAAAATATTGTGAACCAAGCTATGAAATTTTGTGACAATGGTCCTTAGGATTTTAGCTTCATGCTGTATAAATTTCATCTTCTGAAGCTTCGTATAAAAAACGTTATAGATAAAATTCTAAAATGACATTTTTAAGTGAAATTCAGGAGCCTGCAAAAGGCCATAAATTCCACAGATCATATCTCCGAAAATATTACAAACAAAGCTCTGAAATTTTGCGAAGATGTTCCTCAGGATTTCAGCTTCACACTCTAAACATTTAAGCTTCTGAAACTTCATAGAAAAATAGTTATAGTGAAAATTCCATGATGACCTGTTTGGAGCAGCGAAACCCTAGAATCCAAAGCTCTCATACAAAATTTTGTGAAACCAACTCCAAAATAGAAGAAAAGAGATATCAATGCCTTAGAGATAAGCCACTTTGATGGGGAAACCTCCAATACATTACATAAATGAACAATTCTTGGATGATTCAAATTACAAAACCTCCTTTCTATATATAGAAGTCCATGGGGCCATAATGTAATCCTAGCCGACCTAACAATAATAATTTAAGGGCACAATAATAATAATAATATGGGTGTTACAAGGGTACAATAATAACAATAAGGGAGTTACACTAACAACAATAAGGGACTACACTAGTAATATAAGGACCTAACAAGGTTGGACTAAATCAATCTATTCCTTTAAATCATCATTGAGAAATGAATACTTAACGTCTAGCCGATATAGCTTCCACTAATTATTTGTTGGTAATTAAATTAAAATTCTAATGGTATTCAGTTTGGCTACAGGAGAAAAGGTTTCTTCAAATTCTATTCCCTCTTGCTTTGAATAACCTTTTGATACCATTCTAGCTTTAAACCTTTCTATATTCCCTTATGCATTAACTCTAGGTTTGTAAAGCCACTTACAACCTATAGGTGTTTTTCCTTCAGGTAGTTCTACTAGATCCCACATATGGTTTTAAATAATTGATTCTATTTCTTCATTCATTGCAGCCATCCATTCATCAGATTGACTTGCTTCTTTATATTTTGTAGGCTCTATAATATTTAAAATGTTTCACATTAAAGCATAGACTTTCAATCTGGCTGGTAATTGGGTCTACCTACTTTATATTCTCGGTAGAGGACTCACCTCAAATGTGTCTCCTTCAGACATGCGCGGGCTTCCCTTGTTGACTACGTCACCTGTTTCTTCATCTTTTTTCTCATCCTGCTGATTATACTCACTGCTTTCTTCCATAAATAATGGAGTGTGCCATTGTTTATGATTATCTTAATTTCCCTCCTCAACCTAGTCATGAAATATAACATCTCGATTTCCAAATATTTTGAGTCGCAAGATTAAATAGCTTGTAAGCTTTAAACTCAGTGCAATATCCTACAAAGATACATTTCATGGCCTTACGATCTAACTTATTTCTATCCTCCTTGGGTATATGGGAAAGGATTTTGACCGAAAAACTCTTAGATGATTCACTACTAGTTTAAATCCATAAAGCGCTTCAAACAGAGTCTTAAAGCTAAGTCAATTAGTAGGAATCTTATTCTTTAAATAAATAGTAGTGTTGATAGCTTCAGCCCAAAAACCATTTGATAGACCCTTACCTTGAAGCATACATTGTGCGCACTCCACCAGGGTTCTTTTGTTTTGTTCTGAAACTCCATTTTTCTATGGAGTGTGTGGAACTATGAACTGTTGAACAATCCAATGATATCTACAAAAATTCAAGAACTCACCCAACCTATATTCTCCCCCTCGATCGGAGCGGAGATTTTTTATAAATTTATGTGTCTTCTTCTCCACTAGAGTCTTAAATTATTTAAAACATTGAAAAGTATGACTCTTTTTAGCTAAACAAAATATCCAAGAGAATCTAGAGAAATGGTCAGTAAAAAATAGAAAGTAATATGCACCACCTAGCGTCCTAGTCTACACAGGACCACATATTTTTGTATGCACCACCTCTATAATATCTCTTTCCTTCGTATCAGTATGCAAAGAAAATTATTTTGTATGAATTTTCCCTAATGAAAATCCATCACGATCTAACTAAACACTATGAAGAGAAGGGTGTCCATCGACCATACATTTTCATTGAAGTAGCATGAGGTATTGTAAGTTAAGGTGATCGAATCTCTGGTGCCAGAGATTTTCGATTGTCAATCCTGTTGAAACTAGAGCTTGGTGTGGCATGCTCTTGACATTCAATCTGTATAGGCTCTCCACACACACTACTGATGTAGCTGGTTCCATCTTGTTGTCCTTTATGACATAATATGTCTTGAATAATTCAACTTGCAGGTCCTAATCAATTAGCATTGATACCGAAATTAAGTTCTTCTTAATCCCAGGCACATACATCACATTCTATGTCTTATGTTACCACTAGGAAAAAATATCAGAATTTCATCATGCCCTTTAATCTCATAACCTCTGTCATCTCCTAGATAAATTTTATATCTGCAAGACTTTTCTTCAAAAAACTAAAACAAAATTCTCTTACCTATCATATGTGAGGATGCACCAAAATCAACATACCATATTTCGTCCTCATCTTCCTCAGAAGCTGAAAGAGCACAATTAGCTACAAACAGTCGAAGATCATGATTGTGACCTTCATTAACAAAATATCCCGTGTGCTTACTCTACTTATTCTTAGCTTCAGTTATCTCCCTCTTAAAGCAAAACTTATCTTGATGACCAATTTTCCAACAGTAGAAACATTTAATGCTAGAAATTTGTTTGCAAACATACCTATAAATAGTCTCTTTTCAGAAGTGATTCCACCTTTCTATCGATGTTGTGGTTGTTTCCATTTGTACAACTTTTTCTTCGCCATCAACGCAAGATCAACATTCTTAGGTCTCAAATTTTGCTGCTGCTCTTCTTCTTGTAATAAAATTCCTGTCAATTCTTCAAATGTAAGGCATTTATCTCATGCTTCCAAGCCTATGATGAACATCTAATATTCATCCTTCATTGCATTCAACATGATTGTGACTATATCAGAATCAGACACCTTCTCCCCGATGTCACCCAATCTGTCTTTTAGATCTTTAACCCTTGTAATGAATCCAACAACTGATTCATTCACCTCCTTCCTCATTGAAAACAACTTTCCCTTGAGAGACAAGACATGACTTGTGTTTTGTGTGTGGTATAAGTTCTTGAGTGTTGTTTAGATCTTAGTGGATGATTTTCCATAAGTGATGCATGGGATAATATTTCTTTCACAGACATCTTTAGTAAGAATTTAGCCTTATTCTCCCTTTTATCCCAGTCTTGTATAAGTCTGGTTGTCCTTGTTACAACATTTAGTTTCTGCTCATCACCACTAACAATCAACCACACATTCGCTCCTTCAAGAAGTGTCTATAGCCTAAATTTCTAATTGGTGTAATTGGACACATCGAGTTTACTAGACTCATTGAGATATGTGTATTTAAAGTTATTCATACTCGATTGATTGGATTGTTGATCTTCCGATTAATTCTAACCAAATTAATAATTACAATCTATTCTAAGAAAAAATTCAATACATATCATAACCTAATCAGAAATATGCCACCGATCCAGCACGATCTCTATGACTGCAACTTTGATCGACCATCGATCTGAAGAGTTGTTGTGTTTGCAACTTAGATCCACCACAAACGGGAAAATACCATGTGCAGAACTGCCATGAAATGTGTCTGGGACTCAGATCCACCACAACTGGGCAAATCCCATGTGCACATCCACCAAAAAATGTGTCTTCCACTCATATCCACCACAAACAGGAAAATAAAATGTGCAGAACCACCAAAAAGGAGGTCAACACCTTTCTAAACCTAAAATTTTCACTGAATTAAAATTGTTGTAAGTGACCCAAAATCAGTGCGGGTATGGCCCTAACTGTCGTGTTGATTGCACCTATCAGCACGATTGTCAGGCTGGAAAATGTGCCGACCTGCCTATGCTCAAAAAAAAATATGAGACCCTGTGTGTGAAGTGTTTCCTATAGTCCACCTCCTCCTGTGAGTGTTGAAGCTCTTGTGTGCACCATAGCCATTAAGGATATGTAGCCGTGAAGGATTTGTAGCCACTTAGGGCTCTAAAGGGAATTAGGCTCACCTGGTTTGAGCTCTGATACCATGATAAAAACTGAATTGAATAGAAGAGGCAGCTTTTAGGTGAGTACTACACTTGGAGACTGCACACCAGAATGGAGAGTACACTCTACATTCATTAATCAAATGATACAACTATAAGTACATCACAAAGGAGTAGGGAGTTGTAAATAAATTCCTATATCCTAGGAACTAATCCTAACATAAGGAGCTATGTTACAACAATGCAACCACTTCTCAATTAACATAAAATAATATTAGTTATTTTCAACTATTCACAAACGAGATATATACATATAAATATCATGAAAACCATTGGATCCAAAAAAACTGCCTTAACCAACCTATGTCACTGACAATTAGATAAACATAAAGCATTTTGTAAATGCAATAGCATCATGATCCATCCCAAACTACTTGTTTATTTAGTTTTTAATTATAAATATGAACGTTGGCATCTCCTTTCTTCTCACTATAACCATGCCTCTAGAAAACAATACCAAGTATCATGCATCCACTGTAAGCTAAATTAACTTTCTTGCATCAGATTTAATGCTACAATATTATCTCCACTACAACAGATGCAAACAAAATGTACACACACACTTATTCATGGCCAATGCATAGCCCACTCGAGATTTGAATGAACAATAAATTTCAGTCAACTCCTAAAACGTTATTAATTTTAATTGTGAGACCATTTGACTTTACAAACATCTTTCCCACAGTGACTCCCGAAAATATAAAATGAGAAATCTAAAAAGGCCAGATTATATTGGAGATATTTGGTAAATCTGGATTAACAAGGTTATGGATTGTCCCCATCTATTATCAGTAAGCAACCCCAAATAGCATGTTTGCACACATCCAGATTAAAATAGCCTCGACAATAAGGGGTGATGATTATTCGATGATTACAAAATAAACCTAAAACAAACAAACCCTAACTCTATGATGTAGCCACCGTAATAACATTTGAAATCTAATCATGCCTACAAGAATCTTATTAACTGATTCAAAGAATGTACAGGGACTATAAAAACATCCTTTATTTTCTCAATGGTTAAAAAATGAAGTAAGAAAGAATATAAAATGCTCTTCTCTCGAGAGAATAACCTCCATAGAAACCACACCTATACCTATAATGTCTTATAGCTAAATAATATGTTACATATCAGAAATCATCAAGCCAGAAAGGAGATGAAGGAGGTGATGAAAGTGAAAAATAGAGAGGGGAGGAAGGGCAATGAAGCAACTCCTACCTCCATTGCCAAAGTCGGTGCTACTGCCTTCACCTCTGCGGCTTGTACTGCCCCCCCCCGTTATCATCCAAACGACCAAGAAATATGTAAATGTGTAGTTGCCTAAGCCTGCCATTGTTGCTCATACCCACAATAAACCTGTTGCTGCTATGATATAGCGTAAATTCCAAACCCTAAGCCCAACCGCACTGGAAATTTCTTTTCTTTTCTGAGACTCGAATTTTAATCAGAATGGGCCAAGAAATGTAATTCCCAGAATTTGCTCAGAAGGATGCATAATTGCGCATATTTATCTTCATCTGTGGGAATCATACAACTGATAGAAAATATACACATGTCATAAGAAAAAAATCTAAAATACCTCTCCCATCCATCCGCGCCTCGGAACAACTGGAAATTTATGCGTGTCATACAAGAAGTAATATAAAATGTTGTAGTGTAACTAGATTGTTTTTTTGTTCTGAAAATCATGGAAATTCCAGTAGGTATTTTTGTAAATACAAATTATAGTTACTAAAATTTAATATTTTGGGTGCGCTAGAGGTTTTTGATGGTGTTGAATCCATTTTCACCATAAAAAACATGATTCAAACACTCTTATGACAAGATTTTTTTTTTTTTCCCTAGATTCCAACCAATTTTGACAGCCTAGGAAATTCCTACAAATCCATAAAAATATTTATTCCAAGTATGATTGTATAAAGATGAAACAGATAGGGAACGAATGAATTCGGGATGGCCACAATCAATGGACAACGAGGCGACTAGGCTTCCTGTGATCGTTGGCAATGTGCGGTCAATATCTCAAGACGAGCTGGGGTAGGGACATGTGCTTTGCACGTTCTGTCATGACAGGCTTGGAAAGGCAACAACTACATTGAAATTTAAATTTTGTTTTTACAATTTTAATTTTATAAACTTATAAATTTAGTTTCCAAGTTTAAAAAATTTTTATGTTTCCCAAAATTTTAAATATTATAATTTTATTTTTTTTCCTGCTAATTAATTTTGGCCCATAGACAATCTCTATTCTAACCTCCATCATTAAAATTTTTAAAGACATCATATATCTTAAATACATACTATTTATAAAAAAAATAAATTTAAGAGCTTCACAAAATACCTTAACAATATTTTTAAATTACTTAGTATATTATATTAAATTTAATATTCCTAAAATATTTCAAATGTGTTACTTTTACAATACTAAAAGGGTTGAAGATAAAAAGTACTTTTTCTCTAATTTCATGACTGTTAGTCACATCTATTCTCATTTATAAAAGATCTACCACACTACCAACCTTATTATAGTTGTAATATCCCTATTTTTACTGCTTTTATTAGACAATTGAACAGTACTAAAGGGTTAAGTTGATCTGAATGTGATCGCTTAAAGTTTTGAGGTAGTTTGATTAGTTTTTCCTTAAGATTGATTGTTAAATAAATAAATATTTTAAGTGAAAGACGACATAAACCAGTAGAAAATAAACAATTAAATCACAACATAAAACAGAGAGAAGAAGAAGCAAACAATTGATTATGGAGTTTGTCCTTGGTGGACTACATCTCCGGGACCGCTTTATTAGGATTGATTGTGAGGAAATTATTTACACAAAAATGAATCAGAATGAATGTGCTCGCAGGAAATTATAGACTCTGTAAATAGAAAGTACACCCTCTCACCTTTCTGATGCCTGTCTCCGTGCTCAATTCTAACTCCTGACGGTTGAGCAATGTTGAAAACAAAACTGCCTCTGTCGTGATGAAATTGAAGTTCAAATCATGCCATATCATTTGATTGAATATGTCATGGTTTAAAAAATGTTTCTTTCGAACCATTGATAGCCAAAAATAGCAATTGGTTGAGCAAATCTGGTGATTATGTATCGAATCCTATCTCCTTATTTAAAACCTAGGATAAAGGTGATAAGGTTGTTTGACCTTAGCACATAATTAATTAGAAAAACCCATATAGAAATAATAAAAATCTTAGCCGACGGGCTAAATAACCAAGTAGATGTTTTAAATGTTGAGCATGTGAACAGGGCAATTCTGGTAGTTGGATCTGGTAGTTATGGTGGCTCTGGTGGTCACAGTCTTATCGGCATCGTTGTTAGGTCCCTATATTACCAATATAGTCCCTTATTGTTATTAGTGTAACCCATTTATTGTTATTATTATACCTTTGTAACCCCCATTTTGTTATTATTGTGCCCTTAAATTATTATTGTTAGGTCGGTTAGGATTACATTGTGGCCCACTAGGATTACATTATGGCCACATGGACTCCTATATATAGAAAGGAGATTTTGTAAATTGTATCATCCAAGAATTGTTCATTTATGTAATGTATTGGAGGTTTCCCCCTCGAAGTGGCTCATTTTTAAGGCGTTGATATCTCTTTTCTTCTATTTTTGTAGCTGGTTACACAATATTTGGTATCAGAGCTTTGGATTCTAGGGTTTTGCTACTCCAAATAGGTCATCGTAGCATTTCGCTATAAATTTTTTTCTACGAAGTTTCAGAAGCTAAAATTTTTAGGGTGTGAAGCTGAAATACTAAGGAAGATCGTCTAAAAATTTTAGATCTTGGTTCAAAAAATTTTCAGAGATATGATCTGCGGAACTTAGGTCGTTTTTCAAGCTCCTAAAAAGGTCACCATGTCATTTTCGCTATAAATTTTTTTCTACGAAGGTTCAAAATCTGAAATTTTTAGGGTGTGAAGCTGAAATCTTGGGGAAACGTTTTGAAAAATTTTGGATCTTGATTAACAATATTTTTGGACATATTATCTGTGGAAGGTGGTGCTTTTTCACACTCTCGAATTTCATCTCAAAGAGGTGATCGTGGGAAAAGTTCAATAACTCTCTCTCTGAGCATCGGATTGGAGTGCCATAAAAAGTGGTCACAATTTCATGGAATTTATTTTCTTGGCTATCAATTTCAGAGGTGAAGTACAAAACAGTGACACGTGGCAAGTCGTACAAGTTCACTCTACTGAACTAGTCCATAATTAGGTCACTGTGGAAGATTGGACATAACTTTGTCTTGGAGAATCCAAATTAGGTCAGACCTATGGAATTCAAAAGAGAATTCATAGGGCTAAGACAGTGCTGAATTTCAGATATTGAAGAGCCACAATCACAGATATACTCAAATTTCAATATCGAGCTCCTCAAAATCAAGAAAAAGGTGTGTATTTTTTCCGAATTGCATAAGTTTCGTTTGAAAAATCAATTTGAATTGATTCCAAGGGAATATTTTAGAATAGATATCAATATTTGGTTCTAGAAAATTCCGTGTAAAAATAATTCAACACCAATTAAGCCTTCAAAAGGCTCTACTATGACTCATGAAGATGAAGAATTGCAACATGATCTATCAAAATTACAAGAGAAAATGCACCAAATTTCACTCTCGCAAAGAGCAACAAAAAATGAAATGGAAGTTTTGAATAAAGGTGTGGAGGCAAAGATGGATGGTGTGAAGAATAATATGGATGGTTTGAAGAAAGACATGGAATCTAAGATAGATGACATGGAAGCTGGCATGGAATCTAAAATGGAAAACATGAAGAATGATCTAAAAGCAGACATAGAAGGTTTGACAAAGTTGATACGAGAAATGTTTCCTAATGGTGAAAAGATAGTAGAGGAAACTCATGATGAGAACAAAATAAATGTTAATCGTGATTTCATAAACTTTAATGTTGGCGGGAAGAACCACCATATTCCAAAAATGGATATGAGGAAGTTTGATGGAAAGGATCCTGTAACATGGATACTACAAATGGAGCAATATTTTGATCTCCATAATGTGCAAAACACACAAAAGGTATGCATTGAAACTTTACATTTAGAACAAAATGCATTTGTATGGTATCAATGGCTTTTCTCCTGTAAAAAAATTGTCACTTGGTCGATTTTTATGAAGAAAATGATAGCACATTATGAGGATACAAAGAGCAACACCTTCTTTAGCCAATTGATAAATCTCAAACAAAAGGGTTTAGTGGGGGAGCACATTGAGGACTTCCAAAAATTGAATATAAGGGTAACTGATATTCTAGAGGAACACAGGATTGATCTCTTCATAGGCACATTAAAGGATAACATTCAACATGAAGTTCACATTTTGGAACCTGATTCATTGGAGAAGGCATTCAGGTTGGCAAGAAAAATTGAATGTAAAATTATGGCGACAAGGAAGCCTACCACTCAGTTCTATAAAGAAGGAAGTGTTTCTACGCCTAGATTTCCACAACCTACAAGGTTGACACCACAAAAATTGGAAGAAAAAAGAGCAAAAGGGCTTTGCTATAGTTGTGATAAAAAAAACACTAAAGGTCATAAGTGTGCTGAGAAGAAATTATTTTACATAGATTGTGAAGAAGAAGAAGAAAATGAACAAGAAGAGGATATACACCAGGAACCATCCCTAGAAGAGGAAGAAATGAATCCAACCATATCGTGTAATGCACTGGTAGGCATTACCACTCCTTAAAATCTCAAGATAGAAGGACATATCAAGAAAAAAAGGGTAATAGTGTTGATTGATTCAGGTAACACCCATAATTTTATTAATTGCAAGGTAGCCAATGAATTAAATTGTTTCCTATACCTAGCACCAAAATGTCAAGTAATGGTGGAAAATCGAGGAACTATAAATTGCTCTAGAAAATGCCATAATATCAAGCTAACCATTGGGGAATATGTATTTACTAGTCCAACACTTTCCATTCCTATGGGAGGTGCCGATGTTGTACTAGTAGTACAATGGTTACAATCATTGGGGACGATAGCTTTTAATTTTCAAGAACCTTTCTTGAATTTTTTTTCAGAAGGAAAGGAAGTCGAATTACAGGGTATTGTAGGGAAGCCAAGAAAGATAATAAGCTCTAATTTCATGACAAAGCTTCTAAAGAAAGAACAACGAGGTGTAATTTCACAATTATGCTCACTAGAAGTTCCAACATCAAAATCATCTATTTCTGTAGATCTCCAACAACTCTTGCAATATCATTCCAAGGTGTTTGAAACTCCCAAAGTACTCCCACCTATTCATGATCATGATAATGCTATTCATTTGATTCCAGGAATTGTTCCTCCAAACATCAGGCCTTATAGATATCCTTACGTCCAAAAGAGCGAAATTGAACGTATGATTGAAGAAATGTGAGAGGCAGGTATAATTCAACGTAGTCAAAGTTCTTTCTCTGCTCCTATAGTATTGGTACACAAGAAGGATGGATCATGGCGAATGTGTCTGGATTATAGGGAGCTCAATAAGCTCACCATTAAAGATAAAATTCCCATTCCTGTGATTGATGAATTATTGGATGAATTACATGGAGCAATTTATTTTAGCAAGTTGGATCTTCGTTCAGGATATCATCAAATTAGAATGAATACTGAAGATATTCCAAAAACAAAATTTCGAACTCATGAGCGTCATTATGAATTTTTGGTCATGCCTTTTGGCCTTACCAATGCACCTTCTACATTTCAAGGGTTGATGAATTCCATTTTCAAACCCTTAGAAAATTTGTGCTGGTATTTTTTGATGATATACTAATCTATAGCAAGTCTTGGAAGGATCATGTTGAACATGCTGACAGGGTGCTCAAACTATTGCAGGAGAAACAATTATATGAAAAAATATCCAAATGTTTCTTTGGAGTACAAGAGGTGGAATATCTGGGTCATAGTGTATCTCACGAGGGTGTTAAAGTAGACCTTAACAAAATTAAAGCCATTAAGGAATGGAAAGTCCCCACGACCATAAAGCAGTTGCGAGGATTTCTCGGCTTAACAGGGTATTATCATAAGTTTTTTAAGAATTATGGGAGAATAGCAACACCTCTAACAACATTATTGAAGAAAGATGCATTTTCATGGACTCCTGAAGCAACAAAGGCCTTTGAACATCTTAAAGAGGCAATGTTCCTAGCACCAGTCTTAGCTACGCCAAACTTCACAAGAACCTTTATTGTGGAATGTGATGCCTCAGGAAATGGAATTGGTGTTGTTTTAATGCAAGAAGGAAGACCCATTGCTTTTGAAAGTCGTCCAATCAAAGCAAAGTATTTATAGAAACCTATTTATGAGAAGGAAATGCTAGCAATAATGCGTGCACTAAAGAAATGGAGAACTTACCTAATGGGAAAACACTTCAAGGTAAAAATTTATCATGATAGTCTTAAACACTTTTTGGAACAAAGAATATCTTTCGAAGAGCAGCAAAAATGGGTCACAAAGATGTTGGGTTATGACTTTGCAATAATCTACAAAAAGGAAAGCTTAATGTTGTTGCATATGCACTCTCAAGAAAGAATGAAGAGGTGGAAGAATTACTTTGTGCCATTTCTATTATCCAACCAAATTGGATAACCGAAGCAAGAGATGAATGGAAGAAGGACAAAGATGTATGGGCACTCATTCAAAATTTGCAGCAATATCCTAGTACATCTAATACATTTAGTTGGAAAAATGATTCCTTATGGTACAAAGATTGCTTATATCTTTGTAATAATTCCCAACTAAAACAAAATATTCTTCTGGAATTGCACACTTCTCCTTTAGGAGGACACTTAGGATTTTAAAAAACTTACTACAGGGTGAAGAAATAATTTTTTTGGGATGGCCTTAAATCTAATATTCAAAATTTTGTGGTGGAATGTTTGGCTTGCCAGTAGAATAAAGTTGAGACAATTAAGACCTCGAGACTTCTACAACCTTTAACCATTCCAAGTCAACGTTGGGAGGAGATTTCAATGGATTTTATCACAGGTTTACCTAAGTCCGAAGGAAAGAGTGTCATCATGGTGGTACTTGATAGACTTACCAAGTAGGCACAATTTTGTGCATTATCTCATCCATTTAAAGCAATTATAGTTGCTACTACATTTATGGACATAATTCAAAAGCTACATGGAAGCCCAAGGGTTATTGTGAGTGACAGAGATCCCATTTTTACTGGAAATTTTTGGACGGAGTTATTTTCTTGTTTGGTTACTCAATTAGCTCATAGCTCATCTGATCATCCTCAATCTGATGGTCAAATTGAGATAGTAAATAAATGTTTGGAAGGATATCCTCGTTGTTTTGTATCTGATAAACAAGCACAATGGGTCAAGTGGTTACCTCTCGTTGAATGGTGGTATAACACTTCCTTCCATACTGCAGGAAAGATGACCCCATTTATGGCACTTGATGGATATCATCCACCATCTATCACATCATCTTTAAGGGAAAATTCGAAGGTTCAAGCAGTGGAAGATCACATCGAGCATCAGCAAGAAGTTCTCCAAATCTTAAAAGATAACCTAAATTTGGCACAAAATCGAATGAAACAACAGGCATATCAACATCACAGTGAGAGAAGTTTTGATGTAGGAGATTCAGTATTTTTACGGCTACAACCATATAGACAAATGTCCCTCAAGCAAGCTAAGAAGGATAATAAATTATCGCCAAAGTACTATGGTCCTTACAAGGTGTTGCAAAAGATTGGTACTATGGCATACAAATTGGAGCTTCCTGCTTCTTCGCGAGTGCATCTAGTTTTCCATGTTTCATGCTCAAAAAAGGTTATAAGTGAAAATATTCCAGTTCAAACAATATTTGCAGAACTTGATGAGGAAGGAAAATTCATATTGGAACCTGAAGCGGTCACAGAAACAAGAACTCGACACCTATGGAATCGATCAATTTCAGAGTATCTCATCAAGTGGAAGAACTTACCCACTGAAGATTCTACAGGGGGGGATGAGAATTTTATATAGAAGCACCCAGAGCTACTCAAGCGTTGAGGACAACACTTTTTTGAAGGAGAGGGGCATGTTAGGTCCCTATATTACCTGTATAGTCCCTTATTGTTATTAGTGTAACCCCTTTATTGTTATTATTGTACCCTTGTAACCCCCATTTTGTTATTATTGTGCTCTTAAATTATTATTGTTAGGTCAGCTAGGATTACATTATGGCCCACTAGGATTACATTATGGCCACATGGACTCCTATATATAGAAATGAGGTTTTGTAAATTATATCATCCAAGAATTGTTCATTTATGTAATGTATTGGAGGTTGCCCCCTCGAAGTGGCTCATTTCTAAGGCGTTGATATCTTTTTTCTTCTATTTTTGGAGCTGGTTACACAACAATCATTCACATGAGCTGGAAGTTTCCGTTTCTGGTGTGGTTCAAGTAATTTCTATCCTTTGACTCTGCCACGGTCTAAAGAGACCTTTCATATGACTTCTCCAATGGTTTAACTTGCACAGTATACGCAACAGTTTAATGCTAGTTCTATTTGATATTTATTATATATTTGATTTATGGGTTTTATAATAAAGTTTAGGCCAAACCTTATAATAAGGTTTTTTTTTCTTATCACTTAAAATTGCGCTAGGTTTGCTAGGTTATCACTTAGGTGTTAAGTCTAGTACTTAATCGTTAAGACTTAGGATTTAGGTACATAGGCTCCTATTCTCCTTTTACATTATTTCAACATAGTTAAATGACCTATGGAAATATCACCATATGACATCTTAACACCACCACATCGATACATGCCATGAATCTGATAATGAACCATGATCAACTTGAGGACATCTTCTTTGGATGATACTGATGGAACTGGCGGATTGGAGACTGAACCAGCATTTGGATTGCTAGATTTGACTCGAATTATATGCATTTGCACTGAATAAGATCCTCCTAGATCAATCCTCTCCACTTTAAAGCTTTTGGACCACAAAAGCTTGATTTTAAGCAGACAATAAGTGAGAATACAATTCCCTCACTTTTCCGATCTCTATCCTCTTCGCCTTACTCGGATTTATGCCCTTGAGTCCCACTTGAAGATATTCCACATCTCCTTGCCTGTAAGTGCGAACTCTTCTCTCCAAGATGGTGTCTTCCTGCAACTCTATCATGTACTCAAGTGATAAAGCATCAATATAATGGATCTATATAACATCCTCAGAATCAAAAATCATTGGAGGTTCATACATCTTCAGACTTTCAACATGCACAACTAAGTAAATAAGCATATAAGGTGGTAAATCTAATCGGAACGCATTATTTCCAATATTCTCAACAATTTTTAAGGAACCATAATTGATAGATTTCAGTTTCTTACCTTATCCTTTCAACCTGACTTTGTTGATATACAACCATACCTGTTCGCCGACCTGAAAATGGTGATCGGCTCGATGCTTGTTGTGGTGTAATTTGAACTTGGCATAACTCTCTTTTAACTGATTCCATACTGCCCTACGTATCTCCTGTATCCGAAAAGAGTGACCTATCTGAATAACTTACACTTTTTCTATTTGCGATATACACAACTTACCCAAATAATATAACAACTTGTCATAAATATGACAATTTTTTTCTTCTATCTCAGTACCATGACTTAGAGATTCATAACTTTCTTTGAAATTATCATCAATACTTTAATGTTCTACATAATTTTCATGTTTTAATGAAATATTATGTAGTACTAATGAAGCATTCAAAGATATTCTAGACATCATATCAACTAATTTACTTGTTATACCTTTCTTGTCCTTAATTACTAAGTGAATTTGCTGAAGAAATCCCATCCAAATGTAGTAGCGATATTGTTTTAGCTTAGAATGTAACTGAAGTTATTGAAGCTGTTGATGATTTATATGGATTACTGTTTCCATTGCATAACCACTACCATTTGTTTTAACTTGAAATGGTTGTTGATGATCTAATAATGTTGTGAAATTTTTCTGCTTAAATGAATAAAAAACTTTAAAATCGACACACATTCCCCATGACCTGTTTTTCTTTTGAGCCAAAATTATGGGTTAAATATATGAAGATGAAATGGGTTGCATGGATTCCATCCATGGAATTTGTTTCTTTATTTCTTTACACTCTATAAATGAATTGTGCCACATTCCATTATTAGGGGCATCAGACATCAACTGCATCTGATGTGATATTTCCTTTTTATGAAGTTGATGTTTTGGTTCTTTAAGTAGATCTTGAAATGAATCTACCTTTTTAACCAAATTACCTTCATACTAAAATTCACAACCTAAACAAGTATCATTAAGATCCTTATGTTGCTCTTTTATCGACATGAGTATGTATCTCTTACTTAAACTAATTAAGCGCTTCATCTGATTAGCATTGATTAAATTCAAGTGAGTTTTGATTTTATGTGCCCGAACGATGTATTTAATCCCATATTTCTTGAGATGATACATATGCTCTTTCCTATAAAATACTGCGTCATGATCATAGAGATAAGGACTTCGTAAGACAATTCCACATGTCTAATGGTATCACATCTAGATCCACTTCGTCGATATAGTTAGCTATGATTGCAAATTTTAACCGACATTGTTTGGTAACATGAATTTGAGATTGTTCCTTTAACCATCCTAAAGGATATGGTTTTGGATGATTGTGTGTTTTCAAACCCAATCTATTTACCAATGATTCAGAAATCAAATTTTCCTGTGATCTCGTATTGAAAAATGTATCTATCTTAGTATCCTTTGAAGTTACCCTTATATGAAATAACTCGATTATTTTTCCTTCATTCAACTGTGTGATATTATAAGAAGCAGAAGCACTAGCTTCAGAATTTTTTCCTGTTGTAACCATAGCAATGATTTTCCCTTTATCACCTGAATCGGATCCCATGTCCAAGCCTTGTTGGATTGCTATTTCATCCTTCTTTTTAGCCTTCTTCATTTGAAACTTCTTTGGCTTGAGTTCTGGATGAAGTTTACAACACCTAGCTTCATCATGGCTGATCCTTTGGCAGTGAGTACAGGCAGGTCTTTCATCTTCCTTTTGAGTTGTGGCATTCTTCTTTCCATTTGACTTGCCCTTATTTCTATTGTCTTTGGTTTCCATCTGCTTAGATATATTTGGTGTAAACTTGAATGGTTTACCACCTGATTTGACATGAATAGCTTGAACACAAACTTCATCAAAGTCATTAGGATTGAAAATTAATAATTTATGCTGCAAATATGAATGCAAACTACCAACATACTTCAACAAATATTCTTTTGTGTCCAAAGAAATACCAAGTGCTCATGCTTTCTTTTTGAATTCCTATGTGAACTCTTGAACATGGAATCCCTTATCTTGTTGGAAGCACTGCCAATCAATAACAACTTGTTGTGTGTGACCCAAGGAATATAATTTTTTCTTTAAAGCTTTTATAAACTTAGTGCATGAGGTGGTAACTTTTCCTTTACGCTTTAAATCTATCTGTGTCTTACTTTCCCACCAGATCAAAGCAATATTCCCTATTCTAAGAGTAGCTAATTGGATCTTGTCTTATCATCAGTAATATTTTGAATACGACAATAGAATTCTAACTGTTTTACCCAATTATCTAGTTTCTCAGGGTTTATTTCACCATCATACACAGGTAATTTGAAATTAACATGAAGATTCAAAAGTGGAATCTTAGGTTTATTTTCTTTCTTTATTCAAAACTAGAAGTAGAAGAGGACGAAGAAGATGATGGAGATGATGGAGGAGAAGGAGATTTATCTGCCTTGCCTTTACCTTTGTCCTTCTTTGAAGCCTTCGATGATGAGGTTGCATCTCTCATCTTCTTATCTTCATATAATTCTGCCAATACGTACTGTATGTTTAGAAACATTTGATGGATTTGATTCTCATCCATGGGTTTCGATTCAATAGCTTCAGGAGTTTCAACGTTCTCGGTCCCTGTCATCATTGATAAATGAACGAATTTCCGCTTTCCGATCTCTGGATCGAATTCCTCAAGATAGGCTTTTCCACGTTGCAATCCCAACCTGTTTAACATCCACTAACAAACAAACTACAAAGAAAAACCTGCTCTGATACCAAATATGATCTGAATGTGATTGATTAAAGTGCTGAGGTAGTTTGATTATTTTGTCCTTAATATTGATTGTTAATTGAAGAAAGATTTTAAGTGAAAGACAAAATAAAACAACAACAAATAAATGATTAAATCACAACATAAAATAGATAGAAGAAGAAGCAAACAGTTGATTACGAAGTTCGTCCCTGGTGGACTACATCTTTGGGTCCTCTTTATTAGGATTTATCATAAGGAATTTTTTTACACAGAAATGAATTAGAATGACTGTGCTCACAGGCACTCCTAGACTCTATAAATAGAAATTACACCCTCTCGCCTTTCCGACACTTGTCTCTGCGCCCAATTCTGACTCCCGATGGTTGAGCAATGCTGAAAACAAAACTGCCTCTATCCTGCTAAAATTGAAGTTCAAAACATTCCATGTCCTTTGATTGAATATGTCATGGTTTAAATAATGTTTCCTTCGAACCATTGATAGCAAAAATAGAAGTTGGTTGGGAAAATCTGGTGATTATGTATCGAATCCTATCTCCTTGTTTAAAACCTAGGATAAAGGTGATAAGGTTTTTTTACCTTAGCGCATAATTAATTAAAAAAAACCATATATAAAAATTATAATAGAAATATTAGCCGACAGGCTAACTAACCAGGCAGAGGTTTTAAATGCTGAGCATGTGAACAGGGCAATTTTGGTGGTTGGATATGGTAGTTACGGTGGCTCCGGTGGTCACGGTATTATCCCCAGCATTCACATAAGCTAGCGGTTTCCATTTCTAGTGCGGTTCAAATAACTGTTATCCTTTGACTCCGCTGCAGTCTAAAGGGTCCTATCATATGACTTCTCCAACAGTTTAACTTGCGTCGTCTATGCAGCAGTTTAATGTTGTCATTGCTTGATATTTGATTTATGGGTTTTATAATAAATTTTAGGCCTAACCTTATAATCAGGTTTTTTTTTTCTTATCACTTAAAATTGTGCTAGGTTTGCTAGGTTGTCACTTAGGTGTTAGGTCTAGCACTTAATCCTAAAGACTTAGGATTTAGGTACATAGGTTCCTATTCTCCTTTTACATTATTTCAATGTAGTTAAATGACCTATGAAAATATCACCATATGACATATTAACACCACCACATCGATACATGCCATGAATCTGACACTGAACCATGATCAACTTGAGGACATCTTCTTTGGATGATACTAATGGAACTGGCGGATTGGAGAATGAGCAGGCATTTGGACTACTCTATTTGACAAGACTTCTCTGCATTTTCACTGAATAAGCTCATCCTATATCACAAGTGGACCCAAGGGAAAAAAAATATTGTGGACATATTTTAATTTATTTTTGAATAAAAATGGAATTGGAATTAATTGTGCAAAGACTAGAGTATAATTAGAGATCAGGAATCCAAGTCCATGAAGATGGATAAGATTACAAATACTTTCCCAGTTCTCTAAAAACCATTGGAGAAAATAAATTAAATATTGATTATTAGATTGGAGATAAAAATCTAAAAAGATGGGAAGAGGTGGAATAAAACTAGAAAGAGGAAAAAGATAGTTTTAAAGAACTTTTGTTGAAGAAACAAAAGGAAAGATGATGAAAAAAGGAAAACGACATCCTGATTAACTTGACGCAGTTATGGAAACAAATTGATGGTAAAGCATGCTTAAATAAGCAAATTTTGGGTAGACAAGATTGTCTACTACTGGAAGGATTGATCTATGCTCGGGGGGAGCTGTCGAGATAGAGCTCAAAGGTTGGGTGTAAAATAGTCTACCATAACTAGTATGCACAAGTTTATTAATTCTGTCTTAATTTTTTGTTATTATACTGAAGTTTATAACGGTGGTGAAGTTATTAGCCCGATCTTTCAAAGAGTATATTCTGTGTATGTAAGTAGTAAGATAATTTTTTGTTAGTTGTAAATTATTTAGATCTATGCATTCAACAAAACCTACTATAATAAATATAGTGTAGTCCTATAGTTTTGCACAGATAATTTTAGGAATGATACCAACTCTTAGAATGTCTAAACCTATGAATAAGGTTTAAATATGAGGTTAGGTAGAGTATCTCAAGTTTTACATGCAGAATGTAAATATATGAGAAGAGGATATAATGAAATTATCAAAATACTATGAGAACCTATCAAATAACAGTATACAGAATGAAATAACTATATTCTTGTATTTACCATGAATCTAGAAAATTCTAATCCTATATTCTATTGTAACATAATTAAAATATTTTGAATTTATACATAAGTCATAGTACTATATCAGAAATGAAGCGAAGTTTACTGAGAATATAAAATATGTTGAACAGTAAATATAATTTCATTTCTATAAATAGAGAATACTAGATTATACTGAATTAAAATAAGTCGGGAGACTTATACATATACATAAACTGTCAAAGTAATTACTATCCAAAATTTATACAGATTTGGGATTCTGTTCCATAACTTACAACTACATCATCCCTGTGAAAATAGTTCAAACTTAAAGTAGAGGAAGTCCTCAAGAAATTTTGGACCACCGTTTACAATGAAATCAAATCATTATGTCACTGTATGACGTACATAATGATAACCAAGATGTAAAATGAAACATCAAGGTAAAGGGTACCTACACATAAACGAATTTATAAAAATTAATAAATGTGCTTAAATAAAGTAGTGAATATTGATACAATAGATATTCAAAAATTTATAGATAATTATTACCGTACTGGTTGGAATAGAGAATGAAGGTAATGCTTCGTGTAAACGAATTAAGAAAACAAATTAAATTCAAGAAGAAGAAGAATAAAATAGTAAAAAGGAATTTCTATAAATAGAGGAAAGAATGAGTACCTGAAAGTGTTGGAACTGAAGATTGGAAATACTCTCAGGGACCGACGAGAAGTTTGTACTCCTGTACAATAAATTATATTTCATTAAAAATCTGAAATAGTTACATGTTGTCAAGCTTAAATAAGGTATTGTGAAAATTCAATTTGAATATAAAAAAAAAATGCATAGAAGTCCCAAGGCTTGAGAAAAATTGAATAATCATAGAATGAATAATATTATCAAACCCTTAGAAGCAAATGATGAGTTGCAGTAAAATCAGAATTCGAAAAATTGGATTTGGAGCAAAAATCAGTAGGAGTCCTAAGTCAATTCCTAAATCCAAAATTCGAATCGATGGAAAACATTATAAAAGGGTAAGGATTCCAACAACTATAATCAATGTCCAAAAACAATGAGTAATTACATTAATAAAAAAAATTAAAAGCCAAACAAATTACAATTTCAACGCGGAAATTTTCTAAGGGAAATGAGACAAGTATTATAAGATGAAAATTCCATAAACTGGATGAACCCTCTGTCTATCAAATAAGGTTATGCATACCAAAAATTTTAGTAGGTTCTCAGAGGAGAGAAGAGAAAATTAACATAATGAAGATAGCATATAATGAAAACTGAGAAAGTTTATTTAACCACAGATGGTTGATATAGAGTAAAAAGATGCAGATTACAGTGTATAAAAAATACGCATACCTCGAGAGGCAAGGTAATGCCGAAAGGAACAAAGGAATTTGGACAAGTCTCGAGTTAGGCAGAGTGTGTGAGAGCACTTATTTTTCCTAAAGGAAATCCTCAACATGTGTCCCAAAAAACGACGCATTAGAAATTCATAGTTAAAGACCGATGAAATCAAAAATTTATGACATAGATAAATAAGGAAGTAAACCCTATACGAAAACACTAGAATAGAAATTCTAATAAAAAAATGAATAGTAATATCATTGTATACAAGTGAAGGACATTAAGTTAGAGTTTACATTAAATTGGGTAATATTCTTACTCTCTATGATTGAGGAACAATTAAAAATTGATTTTCCAGAGTATGAAATGAGAATGACGACAAAATTCCATCAAATACGTACCATTCCTGGGATAGAACCCAACGCTGCGACCAAATTCCATAAATACATATCAGTGGAAAAAGAAAATTTGGTTAAAGAAAATTAAAAATTTGAAAACCAAAAATCCTTGGAGACCTTCGATTTATAATCTTTGCAATGAAATTGAATCATCACCTAAAAGGCATCCTGCAATTGACGAAGTCTTAAACCTCTACGTCAAAGGATTGGCTCTACATGAAAACTGAAATCTCTTTGAAGAAGAGTGATTGCAGAAGAACCAGAGCCAAATAATGATGCCAAAAGGAAGAAGAGAACTAAAGTATGGCTGAGAACAAATAACCCTAATCACGGATACTATGAAACCTTAACCGTCCATGTGGAATACCTCAAACAGTGGAGATTAATCGGTAGACAAGAAGTTAAATCGTTAGGCTAGAGCCTTGTGATGGCTTTAATGGCCAAGGTACCACTTATATATTCCAAAAATCTTGACAGGATAATAAAAATAAAAAACATCGGACATAAAACAATATGGATCAAGATTTCATTACTAAATTCATAAATGCGAAATTGATTTATGTGTTCGGTTAATACGTCGCATAGGAGGATTGCATGGTAACTCTAAAGAACCTGGAACTTACGTTAATCCCAAAGGAATGGATACATAAAGTGACTCCATAGTATGACAACAATCCACGTAGGACTAAGGAAGTTAACATGGAGGGTTCAATTTCGACTAAGGTATTCTCATACCAAGAGTTTTAAACTCGAAATAAATATTCATATATAAAGTATCTTGGAGGAAGAATTTAGTTACATATGATGTAACGTAGAAATTCAATAAGTGTAATAAATATGAAAAAAGACCGAAATTAGTTTAATTGACAAATAGAACACTTATGACCAGAACATGGGTAAGTGAGTAAATTAGAAAATGAATGATATATTAAAGGTTAAGACTATAACCTTAATCAAAGATTTCATTATCAATTGAGGGAGGTTGATAATATAAAAGTAAGTAGTTCAAATATAAAATTATAAGGTATATAGAGATAGAAATATAACTTTTTCTATTATCATAAAAGCAAATTCCAATGGTTAAAGAATAATATAAAAATCTTATTATGCTAGAAAATGTATAACAAGCCTCAATCATACTGTAGTGACATAAGCTGGTGAATAAATGCTGCTAATACTAAATTCAAATAAATATGATTGATAAAAATTTTAGAACTTGAAGTCGACAAGAATTAGAGAAGAGTAAATCAAACATTAAATCTACTAGAGGGTTTCAAGAGTTTTATCAAAATGCGATGAAACATATTAATGCAGTTGGAGGTAGCTATTATTTAGCCTATAAAAAGAAAAGAAAAATTGTGGAAGTGGAGTTGTTACGAATGGTATTAGAGCCCATATTAAAACACTGGGCCTAATATGTGTGCCCATGCCAAAAATTAAAAATCCAAGAATTACACTGCCGTAAATTGTATTTTTGAAAAAAAAATAAAAAAAATTTCACACTAATATTATTTATGTGTATAGTGAATTAGTGTAGAAAAGTTCAACTGATCTATGAGTGAATGGGATGAGCTGTATGTAGATCTAGGTGGTGTAGAAAAACCACTAGATCCAAATGCACCATTTTTGGCCACAATCCATCAGATGCAAAGAAAAATGGTGCAGTTGAGAACCAACAATGAAAGATTGTCACTAGCCAATGAAGAGCAAGAAAGGTTAATCAGGGAATTACCCTCCAGGACCAGTCACAAAGGTGAAGGTTCTAGCAGAAAGAGAAAGGTAGCTAAAAATCACTCAGAAGGATATGAGGATGGTGAAGCCTTTGGACAAAAGTCCAGAAGGAAAAAGGAATTGCAAGGAGAATTTTGAAAAATAAAACCTCCCACTTACGATGGTGATAAGGAGGAAAATGCAGAAGCTTGGTTTCTAAATATGGTGAAATACTTCCAGGTTTATGAATATGGAAGTAACTTGAAAGCTAGGCTGGATATTTACCAACTACAAGGTAAGGCTACCTTGTGGTGGGAAGAAACCAAAATGCTACATGTACTAGATGAGAAAAATTTCACTTGGGAAGAGTTTCAAACTAAATTTAAATCTAGATATCTAAATGAAAGATACTATGATGACAGAGACAAAGAGTTTCATGAGCTGAGATTGGGACAACTTACCATAGATGAGTTTATTGCCAAATTTACAAATCTGCTTCGCTGTGTACCTTATATTAGGGAAGAGAAGCCTAAGGTACAATGATTTTTAAACTGTATGCCTAATATATACAAGGAGATGATAGAATTTGATAATCCCAAGTCAATGGATGAAGCTGTGTGTAAGGAAAGAATCTGTTAGCAATAGTTCAAAGGAAGAAATATTCAAGTGAAAAACTGGGAGAACAAAGAAAAAGGAAAAGGTGACTCTACTGGAAAAAGATTAAAACCAACCTACTTGAAGAACTCTAGGAAAAATCATCAAAGGAAGAAGTTTAACTAAACTGGAGAAAATCAAGTAGCGCAATCACAAACAGGATCTAAGGAGATAGATGTAAACAATAAGAGAGATGGAACTGTAAGAATGAGGGAACCACTAAAGTGTTGGGGTTATGGAGAACCTCATCTGTTATGAGACTGTCCTCACCGAACCATTCAAAACGTTTATATGTTGAGAGAAGTAACTACAGTAAATGATGTGGCAAGAAAAATTACCAGAATCAATGCTGCACTGGAATATTGTCAAGGTGAACACCAATCAACCATGGTCAAAATAGAAGGTATGATTATTGAACACCCTATTTCATTTTTGATAGACCCACGTGAAAATTTAAGCTATATAAGTCCCGAGATGGTGGAAAAGTGAAAATTAAAATCAGAAAATTTTCAACAAGCATGGTTAGTTCAGTTAGCTATAGGAACAAAAAGAAAAGTGACCCATAAATTACCAAATATTGCTGTAAATTTAAATGGGTATGAAAGTGTACTCAAGTTGAATATTTTTCCTCTGCGTTCCTATGATGTATTAGTGGGAATGGATTGGTGAGAAAAATAGAAAGCAATACTTAATTGTTTAGATAAAAAAATACACTATATAGATGGTGAGGGAAAACTAGTGGTAGAGAAAGGGAAACTCACACCAATATCAATTAGACATATTTAGCACTATAGCTAAAAAGGACAGAAAGAAAAGGTTGTTAAGTGTATGCTATACAAGTGGAAGAGTTGGGACAACAAACTGAAAAAGAAACTATAGAAAATTTACCAGTAATTAGAGAATTCAAGGATGTGTTTCCAGATGAAATTCCTCAATTACCCCCTAAAATAGAAATTGTTTTTTGAATTAAGTTAGTACCGGGAGCTACACCAGTGTGTATAGAACCATACATAATGAGTACCCTACAGTTGTTAGAATTAAAACTACATCTACAAGAGTTCCTGGATCAAGGCTATATTAGGCCAAGTGTATCCCCATGGGGAGCACCGATACTATTTGTTAAAAGGAAATATTTTACATTCATAATATTAATATCTGCCTGCGGGGAGCTGTGGAGATAGAGCTCAAAGGTTGGGTGGAAAATAGTCTACTAGAATTGGTATGCAAAATTTAATTAATTCTTTCTTGATTTTGTGTCATTATACTTATGTTTATAATGGTGATGAAGTAAGTAGCCTGATCTGTCAAAAAATATATTATGTGGATGTAAGTAGTAGGATACTTTTCTGTTAGTTGTAAATCATTTAGATCTATGCATTCAACAGGACCTACTATAATAAATATAGTTTAGTCTTTTACTATTGCACAGATAATTTTAGGAATGATAAAAATTCTCAGAATGTTTAAACCTGTGAGGTAGGTTTAAATCTGAGGTTAGGTAGAGTATCTCAAATTTTACATACATAAAGTAAATATATGAGAAGTAGATATAATGAAATTATCCAACTGCTATGACAACGTGTCAAATACCAATATACAGGATGAAAATAAATATGTTCTTGTATTTAGCATGAATCTAAAAAATTCTAATCCTATCTTCTATTGTAACATAATTAGAAGATTTGGAATTTATAAATAATTCATAGTATTATATCAGAAAGGAAGTGAAGTTTACAGATAATATAAAATATGTTGAACAGTGAATATAATTTCATTTATGGAAATAGATTATATTAGATTATACTGAATTAAAATAAGTCAGGAGACTTATACATATACATAAACTGTCAAAGTAATTACTGTCCAAAATTTATACAAATTTGGGATTCTGTTTCAAAAATTGCAACTACAGAATCCCTACGAAAATAGTTCAGATTTCAAATTGAGGAAGTCCTCAAGAAAGTTTGGACCAACCTGTATAATGAAATCAAATCATTGTGTCACTATATGACATACATAATGACAACCAAGCTGTAAAATGAAACAGAAAGGTAAAGGGTACCTGCACATAAACGAATTTATAGAAATTAATAAATGTGCTTAAATAAAGTAGTGAATATTGAAACAATAAATATTTACAAATTTATAGATAATTATTACCTTACTGGTTGGAATAGAGTAGGAAGGTAATTCTTCCTATAAACGAATTTAGAAAACAAATTAAATTCGAGAAGAAGAGGAATAAAATAGTAAAAATGAATTTCTATACATAGAGGAAAGAATGAGTACTTGAAAGTGTTGGAACTAAAGATTGGACATACTCTGAGGGACTGAGGAGAAGTTTGTACTCCTGTACAATCAATTATATTTCATTAAAAATATGAAATAGTTTCCTACTATCAAGCTTTGATAAGGTATTGTGAAAATTCAATTCGAATAAACAAAAAAAATGCGTAGAATTCCCAAGGCTTGAGAAAAATTGAATAATTCTAGAATGAATAATATTCTCAAAACCTTAGAAGCAAAGGATGAGTTGCAGTAAACTTAGAATTCAAAAAATTGGAATTGGAGAAAAAATTAGTACAAGTCCTATGTCAATTTCTAAATCGAAAATTCGAATGGATGGAAAACATTCTAAAAGGGTAAGGATTCTAGAAACTGTAATCAGTGTCCAAAACCAATGAGTAATTACATTCGTAAAAACATTTAAAGCTAAATGAATTACAATTTCAACATGGAAATTTTGTAAGGGAAATGAGAAAAGTATTATAAGATGAAAACTCCATAAAATGGATAAACCCTCTGTCTATTAAATAAGGGTAGGCATACCAAAAATTTCATTGGGTTCTCAGAGGAGAGAAGAGCCAAGTAACATAATGAAGATAGAATATAATGAAAATCAAGAAAGTTTATTTAACCACATATGATTGATACAGAGTAAAAAGATGCTGAGTACAGTGGATAAAGAATACTCATACCTAGAGAGGCAAGGTAATGGCAAGAGGAATAAAGGAATTTGGACAAGTCTCGATTTTGGAAGAGTGTGAGAGAGGAATTCGTTTTCATGGAGGAAATCCTCAACCTGCGTCCAACAAAATGATGGATTATAAATTCATAATTCAAGACAGAAGAAATAAAAAATTTATGATAGATATAAATAAGGAATTAAACCCTATACAAAAATGCTAGAATTGAAATTCTAATAAAAAAAAAGGAATACTAATATGATTGCATACAAGGGAGGGACATTAATTTAGATTTTACGTTAAACTGGGTAAGATTCTTACTCTCTATGCTTGAGGAACATTTGAAAATCGATTTGTCAATGTGTGAAATGAGAATGACAATGACATTATATCAAAGACGTAGCGTTCTATTGTGCTATGCAACAACCCCACCATTTTCCTATTTTCTAAATAATCTAGACCTTTGATAAACAAGAAATAGGGACGCTTCTTAAAAATATATATATATTTTTTTTCATAAAAATCAAATTCGAAAAAACATCACCGCTTTTAATTAAATAAAAAACAAAAGTAAAGATCAATTAATTAGACATCCTTATCACAAATCGCATTTTCTCATAAATATTTTCTTATTAATAAGTTAAAACAATAAAACAATGAAATCTTGATTTTGTGATCGCCGATTTAAGGTTTCGCAAGCGAAATTACAAATGTCATATCAAAGATTTTTTTTTCTACAACTTTAAGCAAATCTTATCAAAGTTCCGATTCTGCAATTTTGTGATACTGCGACTTCTGCGATATTGCGATTTTGCGATATCATGAAATCTCATCTCCCATAAACAAAAGGTAAATACAATTCATTAAGATAGGTTTAAAGGGCGCAATGTGATGGATTTGACAGGTTTGAATAAAGGTTTTACACAAAGATAAATCATGTCAGGAAATATTAATTGTGTTTTATCCTCCCAATGTAAACAATTATTGATTCGTTATGATTAATTAATAATATAGCTGTTTCCCATATTTTTATTTCAAAATAGATCATTTCAATAGATATTCCATCATTTCATCATTTACTATGTCTTTAATAGGGATTTCCTTTCAAGATATGTCCATCCACAAAGTGATTTAGAAACACGACAAACAGATTGTTGCAAAATCGAACAAACATGAATGGCGCCTATAGTCTATGATACTGTCTTCACTGTTGATCGAGGAGCTACTAAGTGGCAAGTTATTTACACTATAATTGAAGACGAAGAGCCAGAAGTAGTGGAATTCACGGCGTCTGCTGATGATGCAACACCCTTAAATTTACAGTTAAAAGATTTTGCATGCTCTTTCCTCCATAGGACAACAACAAGAGCTACTCTTCTTTCATATACCAACATGCCATAGGTGGGTGTTTGACAACTCAATAATCACTGACAGATAATTAAGAACCTGCAAGGATGAGATTCTAGGTTCTTTCAGACCTGAAGATCTGAGAATCATGTATAAGCTGCCCGACCCGTAAGACACCTACAATAGTGAATTTGTTGCAAAGTTTGCTAAGAAGAATGAAGACCCGTTCAAGGAAATTCAAGATTGGAGGAAACTAGACAACAAGTTCAAATATGAGAAAACTGGTATGTATCCTATCGCGTCATTAGAAAATACTTATATTTCTTCAGTAGCAATGCTATGTAGATTATATCGTCTACCTGATAATACCAAGTTCTCCACAAACTGGCATCCGCTAATTAACTCCTGTTTTAATTCCCTCATAATGAATTTGGAGACTATCCTTTCTGAGAATCTAGTTAAGGCACTTAATGAATATCGCCAAATGATAACTTCTTCCTCCAAATCTGTTCCCCAATTTTTTATGAGTGCGTATATTTTTTATGCCATCTATTTTTCTACCATCTTTCTAGTTATGGGATGGAAATGGACTCCTGAAGATCCTACCCCGATACATTTGAGTCATAAAGAGATATGGGACCATAATTATGCACCAGATTTTCATAGGCTGTGTTATGGAGTTGTATTACCATTACACCAATTTATGTTTGACACAGTGAGCCCGACATTCACTAAGGAAGCCTTTGCAGACCTTCAAATTCTAGGAAAATGTTTTGTTGAAGAATCATTTTCATATATCATAATTTTTGGAAGCTCCGCTCCCTTGCATATTCTTCCTTTATTGTTTCAGATAAGTTGATGGCAAGGGAAGTTACTTACCAAACGGTTAGTGATGGACTCACTAAATCTTTGAAAGGTAGTAAGAAGTCTTTATGGAAATTTTTTTCAAATTCATGTAGTTCGTTTACAATCAAAAATTTTAATCATGCATTGAAATAATGTCAGAAGATGGAGCTTTTGAAGCTCCCCATTTTACCCTCCAGGTAGTTCGACCCTAAAAGGATTGCTAAAAAATTTACTCTGTCATTCAAACTCAAACCTATTATACACATTGATGACAGATTTGAAGATATTTTGCAATCTATTGGAACTTTTGAAGAAATCCTAAATTTTGTCAATTGAACCTGAATCCAGAAGAGGTATAGAAATTCAATGAATTCAGAGAACAAAGACTCAGATGGATCCCACAGGATGTTTTTATTACCAGTTATATGATTGAAGCAAGCCAGGAAATCAGAGTAGAACAATCAGATTCACAGACTCAAAGTGAATTAGATAAAATCTGTACTTCATTCATCAATTCATTAGAAAACTCTCCAGAGGCATCATCTTCACAGAAAATACAAAATTTTAGACTCCACAGGGACAAATAGTTTCAACAAAAGAAATCTTTGAAACTCCTGAGATAATCTTCAAAGACTCAGAAATCATTCCTACAAATCCTACCGATGAGATTATCCTCAAGGTGACTGATATTCCCCCAGTAGATGTGTTCTACAACTCTCTTCATAAAGTTGTAGTAAGGAAACAGATGAAAATAAGAAGGATTGAAACACCCCCGGGAAATGAAGTTATGGAAGTGGTATGGAAAGATACTCCATCAAATCTGATTGAAAATTTAACTCGGCTATCTCAATTCGCTAGTGCATATACTGCTACAACAATAGATAAGGCAACAAAAGTATCTATTTTGGTACAAGATAAGGATTTCAAAATCATGCAACTACAACAGCATCTAAATGACGAAAGAAATATTTTTAATCAAAAAGTGGAACAACAACTCCTTAGAGTATAGCAAGAGATGGAAATGCTTAAGATAAGTCACGAAAATGAATTATCTAGCAAAAATTCATTGATTTAACAATTGAGAGAAGATCTTACCAAATATGAAAGAATTCCTACTGCAGAGGAATTCATAAAAGAAGCATCGGCATTAAGTGCCTTACTCTCAAAACAAAAAAACTTGTTTGTTTTACAAATGCCAAACATAATGCCAGACCTGGAAATCAGTGAACAGTTGACAAACACAGTCATTGATCAAATAATTGAGTTCAATGAAATCAATACCAAAATCTCTGATTATATTGAATGGAAAGATTCAGAAGAAGGGAGAAAGTCAGATCTCCCAAAGATCAAGGAGACTTTCAAAGATATTATTTTTACAGACTGGGATGCACGAGTGAAACAAGAAGAATTGGCCATAGCCAGAGCAGCAGGTATATCAAAGAATATGGTCAAAATGCTTAACCATATATTACATACTTCTGGGCTCATTAAAGAAGGAAATCTCAAACATATTCCTGATATCAGATATTTAGAACAAAGTTGGAAAGACGTAGGTCAACTCTGGGAAGAATCACTTACATAGCTAAAGAAAACTGATTGGGAAGCATACTGGCAGCTATTGGTCAAACCACACAATTAGATCATGACAATAAACTATTTTATGAATTCTATACAAAGAATACAGTCGCTTTTACTGGACGCTATATTTGCTGCACAAATGAAGACACAGTTTGGCAAACCTCCATAATTTCAACCGATGTCTGACATTTGTCAGCAGAAAAGCACAATTGGCAATAACTTATCATTAGGCATGATTATTAGTTAGTTTGTTTTTATATTATTTCAATTTTTAGAAAATTACGTACTAAAATGAGGAAGGTTGTTTGAAACCACCTCATAAGATATTTTGAATAAACTATTTTTTTGTAAGTAGTTAGTATAGTATTTAAACCCTTCTCATGCATTTAGAGAAGGGTCCAAAATTTTATTGAGATCATTTACAAATAATTCTTTCTTGTAAGTATGTTTATGGATGCCTCAATGAAATAATGGAACACCGCCTTTTCAGTTATATATCATTTTGTTGATCACTGTTTATGCACTTCTATATTATTTGAAAGAATTATTGGTAGAAGAGTTGAATGTGGCCTATTATCACTGATCAAACGAATAGAACAATACACATCTGTTACTATTATCATGTATGCTAGTTCTGTTTTGAATATTAGTGATGAATCCAGCTTTCATGAATTATATTTGAAATTGATAGAAATTGGTTTGTTTTATATGTGATCATCAGATATATAAAAAAAACCATCACTGATTGAATAGATATCATTTTAGATCAAATAAAACTGGTATTATCCCGGGTTAGATTAAATTAGACTTAATTCAAAGTTTTGCATTCTAGAATAATTTTTTTCTAGTTTTTAGTAATTCTTTATGGAAATATTTTTGAGAGAAATCCAGCAATCATAGATAACCCAAATCTGGGAAACTGGTCCCATTACACCCAGTCGGAGCCACTATCTCAAATGGGAAAGGATCTGCTTTAAGGTTCGGATTGGGTGGTTATCCCCTTTGTTGTTGCCACAGATTTCTAAGGCCTCAACATTTTGGCGCTAGAAGGAGGGCCTAACTATGAATGGCATATAAATATAAACCTCAAACTAGAAGCCATCATAATATTCGATCTCCCCAAAAGCATCCTACAACTTCCTGATCAAATTCTAAATCATCAACTCAGAAATCGAAAGTTGTAGAAACTTTCTCGTCATCTCCTAAAATATTTTGACAACCATCTGCTTCAAAATTCACTCATGAGTCTCCCGAAGTTTAGTCTTTAATTCAGAAATTAGAAGGAATATCAATTTCTGCAGAAAAGGATGTTAACCCAGAAACTTCTGAAGAAAGCGTTACTTCTATATTTATAGAAACTAGTATATTGACTAGATCCAAAAGTGAAAGATTTGGAATTCATCCTTTTAAGTTTCCAATTGAACCACATTGCAAAAAAATTTCTATATCCAGATCTAAGTCAGATATGAGTGAAGTGACATAAAATTTCCCTTTAGTTACTTCTTCACATCCTCTTACTCAATCTACATCTTCTTATTCTTCCATTTACTCTACTCAAACAATCAGTACTATCACGAGTAGTACTGTTCCAATTGTAAGTTCTTCATCCATTCCCCCTACTTCTAGATCTACTTTTGTATCTTCAAAAAATTCAAATCCAAGTATGGCTAATTGGCCTTGGACAAATCCTGGTGTTGTATTAATAGAAAATCCAAATCCTCTTCCGAAACATCGAGAAAAATGGTTACCTAAATATAATCCAGATGATGGTCTTCCTGCGGAAGAACATATCAATAATTTTATGTTAGCCATGAATCTAAACAGAGTTGCTCATGAAGATATTGTAGTCAGATTGTTTCCTTATAATTTACAAGGATCTACAAGATCCTGATACTTTTCACTTCCAACAAGATCAATTTCCAATTGGGCAACTTTTGAACAAGTTTTTCTTGCAAAATTTGGAGATGATAGAACTATTGCATCTCTAATCAATGCTCTTTCCAATCTAAAGACAAATTCTGGTGAATGGATGAAAGATTTCAACTCCAGATTTAACAGGTTATTAAACAAGATCCCAAATGCTTCCAAGCCTATTGTTGATGTACAAATAGAATGGCATATTTCTTCCTTACCTTCTAATATAGCTATTTTCATAGATAGAGCTGTTAAGGCTACCCTTTTAGAGAACCTAAAATAAGCCTTCGCTATAGAGAAAAGAATATTGGCATTAGAAAAACGATCAGAAATAGAAGACAAAAAATCAAAGAAAGTGACATTTAATCAAGATGCTAAAAAGAAAGTCCTGAAAGATCCATTGGATCTTAAAGGTCTTCAAAAAATATTAAAGACTATGTCAAATGATAGGACTGAAATAAAGAAATAGGTTGTTGAAATGTCAGCTCCTAAGAAATCATTTCGCCCATTTAAGAAAAACCCTTCTTCAAGATATCAGCCTCCAAATGTGATTTCAAATGCTGAATCCGATCAAGATACTGAAGATACTGAAGATCAAGATGTGATTGAGCTCAATGGGTTATGGGATTTCATTCTTCCCTTAGAAGAAGAAAGAGAAGCTATGCCTATGTCTAATAGAAGCAAATATTCTCCTGATTCAACTATATCAAAGCAGAAACAAAAATCTCCCCCCACAAAGGAGAAAACAATAGTCAAAAAATATAAAACTATCCAAAGAGATCCTACCTCATCTGATCCTATTACTACTTCCCAAAATTTAATAGTTTCAGATACATTGGAATACAATATAGTTGAAGATATGAAAAAGATGAAAGAAAATATTTCACTACATGAAATGGCCATACTCAAACAACAACATAAAATTTTACTTAGAGAACTCAAGGCAATCCCTCTAGATCCTATACAATCACCAGTTATAGCCCAAGCTTCTAAAGATATTGGAAAACCTCCATCATCTCCAAATAAAGTAAATCCCAATGATCTAGTTTTAATTGGTGATAGATCTATTTTTCACACTCATTTACTTTTGACTTAAGAGTTTTTAACAAAAATGTTCATAATTTTCTTATTGATTCAGGAGCTTCTTCAAATATTATGCCAAGAATAGTATGTACAAAATTGAACATCACTCCTCAAAAATCTTCTATACATATAGTTCAATTGGATAGAATAAGAGTAGAATTCATTAGAGAAATGCTATCAGTATCCATTAGATTATCCTCCAATCCAAAGGTGCTACAAGTAATTGATATATTGGTTGTAGAAATTCCTGAATTTTATGGTCTTATTTTAAGTAGGGATTGGTCTGAAAAGTTACACGGATATTTTTCTACCGATTGGTCGCACATGTGGTTACCATACAATGGTAAACCAAATCAAATCCGAGTTGATCGCGAAAAATTTATAAAACATACAGTCACTCAACTAGAAGGAGAAAATGAACCTATAGCTTTCACCAATAACATTATTTGAAATTATTCAGCCGAATTGTTTCTTGGATCATTCAATGCCCAGATTTCACCTTTTCTAACAAACGCTGCTATTTCTCAAATCGAAAAAATTTCTCAAATAGACACTTCTAGATTCATTAATTTTAACAATCAAAATCCAAAGCAGTCTTTATTTTTGACTTTATACTTTGATGGTTCAAAATCAGAAGATGGTGCAGGAGCAGGTTGCATTTTAATCAATCCACAAGGAGAGAAAACAATGCTAGTTTGTAGAATTGAATTTCAATGCATAAATAACATCGCTGAATATGAAGCTTTGATACAAGGCCTATATAAAGCTATTGGATTGAATGTTAAATATTTGCGAGTATATGAAGATTCTAAAATAATTGTTAGACAAGTTAGAAATACAATTCATTGTATTTCTAGACATTTGAAACATTATCAAACTTTATCTTAGAATTTTAATTCTCATTTTACTGCATTTAATTTCTCCACAGTTCGTAGATTACAAAATGAAAGTGTTGATTTACTCGCTAATGTAACATCTAGACTTATACCATCTGAAGAATTTAGCCTAGACAAATTTTCAATTGAGTTAATTTTAGGCCTTCCATTCATGACAATGTAACAAATTGGAGAGTATTCAACAATGATGTAGATATAGTAGACTTTATTACATCAGACAGAGCTTATGAAGGTTAAATCGTAGATGAACATGAACATGATTCATAGATTGAGGATAACAAAAATACAAATCCAATTCCTAAATCTATAGTCAAAATGGAAGATCTCTATGATTTGAAAGATAGGTTTAAGAAGACTACCAATTCAAAATTACAGATTTCTACTCTAAAATTTGAATTCATCAATCTTGGTACCCTAGAAAGACCTCAAAACATCAACTTAGGTCTCGATTTAAAACCTGAAGAAAGGATTTCATTCATTAAGTTACTAAAAACATCTAAATATATATTTTCATGAGATTATTCATCTCCTAAGACATATGATACTTCCATAATTTAGCACACCATACCTATGACCTCAGATGATAAGCCTGTACAAAAAAACTTAGAAAAATCCACCCAAATTTAGAAATTCAAATTAAATCTGAATTAAATAAAATGCTGAAAGCCAAAGTAATTTTTCCTGTTAGACATTTGAAATGGGTGTCAAACATGGTCCCAGTCAGGAAATAGAATGGAGACATTAGGATTTGCATAGAATTTAGAAATTTGAATAAAGCTTGCCAAAAAGATAATTTTCCTTTTCCTACCATGGAACAGATATTGCAGTGAGTTGCAAGATCTGAATTAATGTCTTTTCTCGACGGATTTTCAGGATATAGTCAGATTATGGTACATCTAGATTATAGATTAAAGAAAACATTCAGAAGAAAGTGAGGAACATATGCATACCAAAAAATTCCTTTTGGGTTGATTACTGTTGGTGCTACATTTCAACGTGTTATGGATATAGCTTTCAGAGGACTAATCAATAGCTCAGTTTTTATATACTTAGATGACATTAGTATTTAATCTAAGCATAGAAGCAATTATGTTAATCACCTAAAACACATTTTTGAAAGCTGTAGAAAATTTGGTATTTCCTTGAATCCAAAAAAATGTTATTTCACCTTAGTAGAAGGTGAATTATTATGATTCATTGTTTCTAAAAAAGGAATCCATATTGACCCTGATAGAATTCAGGAAATTAAAAACATCCCTTTACCACATAATAAAAATATGATGTAATCATTTTTAGGACAAATTAATTTTGTAAAAAGATTTGTTCCAGATTTTTCCCAAATCATCTTACCCATGCAATCAATGATCAAGAAAAGTTCAATTTTTAAATGGGCAAAAGAAGAGAGAAATTATTTCGAGCTGCTTAAGAAAGCCATCATTCAAGCTCCCTCTTTAACAAATCTTGATTTTCTTAAAACATTTGTATTATATACATTTTCTTCTGATACATCATATGCATTATTTTTGACACAACTAAACGATCAAAACATTGAAGCACTGATTGCGTTTTTTAGTTCTAACATGCAAGGTGCTGAGTTGAATTATTCAGCTGTAGAAAAACAAGCTTATGTTTTATTTAAATCTTTGAAACATTTTTGAATTTTTCTCCTAAAATGCATACTAAATTAGCAATAAGGTAATTATTAAGCCAACGAGAAGTAGGAGAGAAGAGAGAAAATTGGGTTACCGCACTTCAAGAATATGATGTAGAAATACATCATGCTAAAATTGTCAAAGGACAAGTTCTTTGTAGGATGTTAACTGAAGCCTCTCATTTACCAACGGAAGAAGATCAATCAAATGAAATGCAACTGTCTGAGGTAAGCCTAAACGATTCTTAGTCACAATATGCTGATATGAAATTTTTCTTAAAAAATGGATATGCTCCATTTAATCTCAACTATACGGCAAAGCGTGCTCTAAGACTTAAATAAAATCAATATCAACTCATAGATGATGTGTTATTTAGAAATAATTATGATTTTATATTATTAATATGTTTAGAAAAAAACAAAGCTAAAAAAGTAATGCAAGAATTACATGATGGACCAGCTGGAGGTCATTTCGAAGGAAACACCACATCTCATAAAATACTGCATGTTGGCTACTATTTTCCAACTCTATTTAAAGATGCACATGAATACGCAAGAAAATGTAAAGTGTGTCAAACTGCAACATGAAGAGAAAGAAAAGCAACATTTCCACTACAACCAGTAAATATCCTACAACCATTTGAACAATCGGGGCTAGATATTATAGGTGAAATAACTCCAAAATCTTCTAAACAACATAACTATATTCTAACTGCAACAGATTATTTCACAAAATGGGTAGAATCTATCCCATTAAAGGTGGTTAATACACAAAGTATTACAGATTTTATTGATCAGTTCATAATCATCAGGTTTGGTCTCCCATCAGCTTTTATATTTGACAATGCATCTTACTTTTCCGGAAATGCCATGATAGAATTTTCTTTGAAAAGAGGTTTTAAATTAAAATACTTAGTGAAATATTATCCACAAGTTAATGGATTAGCTGAATCTACAAATAAAAACCTCATAAGGATCATCAAACGAACTATAGAAAAAAATCATAAAAATTGGCACAAAGCACTATTATTTGCTCTTTGGGCACATAGAATCACCCAGAAAACCTTAATAGGTACTTCTCCATTTATGTTAGTTTATGGGAAGGAAGTAATTCTACCCACAAATGTAACAATACCATCATTCACTTTAGTGCAGTTTATTGATGAAAATCCTTCATCTTCCCTTCAACTTAGACAAGATCAAATTCTTAAAATGGAAGAACAAAGAGAAAAAGCTAAATCTATACATGCTCATCATTAACAAATAATGAAAACCTCATTTGACACATCATCCACTAGTTCAATTTTTTTTGACATACGAGATCTTGTTTTGAAATTGGATAAGGCACATGAGGAAAAAGGTAAGCATACGAAATTCCAAAGATTATGGCTTGGTCCATTTCAAATCATTGAAAAAATAGGATTATCCACCTTTTTGCTGCAAGACTTATCAAGTAATAAAAATTCCTTGCCTGTAAATCGTCTAATTCTCAAAAAATATTTCTCTTAGGAAATCAAGCTTTTAAATTTTATTTTTTTCTTTAGGATAAATATTTGAAAATAACATCATTTTTGGTTGATTAAATTTTCAAAAAAAAAAATTCTAATAAATTATTTTGGTCTTTCACTTCTATAAATAAGACATAAGACAGGTAAAACGATGGTAATAATTATGAGAATTGAAAAAAATTTATTCTTTTAAAACACTTTGAAATTTACTAAATACATTTACTTTCTGAAAAGAATCATGATATCATAAAATATAGTTGTTATGTATTAGTCAGAAAAGGAAATTTTTAACTTATCAAGGATTCTATATGAAAAGGTATCTACCAAATCTATAATTATCATCCATAACTCTTAAATGAGCTAATGGTTCATCTCATGTAATAAAATTTTATTCTTTAAAGTATAATTCAAAAAAGAAAAAAATATGTACAATGAACAAGTTCAAAAGAAAAATAAGTCTCATCAGGAGCTTGTTTATCATAATCATAGAGAAATAATATAGACTGATATTACCAATACTACATACTATAACAGGGTAATAGCTACATGATTTAAAAAATCAATAGGCAAGGGGTCTCATGACGAGCCATCTTGTTCAGTCTAAATTACTATCAGTGAATGACATTGTCATTATCAGGCCACCGAACTTGGACAATGATTTTGAAAGTGTATCAAGAAAAAAAAAATTAATGATATGTTATAATTATATTTTGAAATAATAAATAAAATTCGGATGGGACCATGAATCAATATTGGTTAAAAGATAACCCTGCCGTGGCTATAAACGCATGCTGGCAACAATGGCTCTATCTGTGATAAATGAGTAAAAATCTATGTAACCAATTTTAGAGAAAACCTACTTTATCTTTTTAAATATAAGTACTGACTAATACAGATACCTATGTATTATCACTGTAGGGGTTAATTAAGAAGAAACGAGATAGGTAAATAGATTATATTCTAAAAAATTACTAATTAATTCATGAATCATATTATTTCTATTATTATATCTTTTTCTTGTTTTGAGAGTTTAGAAATATCAAAATAAACCAATCAGAGATATTTGGTTCTCCCAAGTGAATCACCAATTATTTTGCTATGCAACAACCCCCCCCATTTTTCTATTTTCAAAATAATCTAGACCTTTGATAAATAAGAAATAGGGACCCTTTTTAAAAACATATTTTTGTTTTTGATAAAAACAAATTCCAAAAAACATCACCACTTTTAATTAAATAAAAATAGAAAATAAAAATAAATTAATAAAACATCCTTATCGCAAATCACATTTTCGCATAAATCCTTTTTATTAAAAAGTTAAAGCAATAAAACAACAAAATCCAGATTTTTTGATCACCTATTTAAGGTTTTCTAAGCAACATTAAAAATTGCATATCACAGATTTTCGTTGTACAACTTTAAGAAAATCTTATCAAAGTTATGATTCTGCGATTTTGCGATACTTCGATATTGCAATATTGCGATATTGCGAAATCACATATCGCATAAACAAAGGGTAGACACGCTTCATTAATATAGGTTTAAAGGGCGCAATGTGATGGATTTGATAGGTTTGAATAAATATTTTACGCAAAGATAAATCATGTCAGGAAATAGTAATTGTGTTTTATCCTCCCAATATAAACAATTATTGATTTGTTATTATTAGTTAATAATATAGCTATTTCCTGGATTTTTCTTTCAAAATAGATCATTTCAATAGATCTTACATCATTTGATCATTTACTCTGTCTTTAATAGGGATTTCCTTTCAAGATATGTCCATCCACAAAGTGATTTAGAAACACGACAAACAGATTGTTGCATAACTCGAACAAACAGGAATGGCACCTATAGTCTCTGATACTGTCTGCACTGCTGATGGAGGAGCTACTAAGTGGAAATTTATTTAAACTATACTCGAAGAAAAAGAGCCAGAAGTAGTGGAAGTCACGACGACTGTCGATGATGCAACACCCTCAAATTTACAGTTCAAAGATATTGTATGATCTGTCTTCCATAGGATAGCAACAAGAGCTACTCTTCTTCCATATACCGACATGATTAGGTGGGTGCTTGACAACTCATTAATCAAAGAAATATAGTTAAGAAGCTGCAAGGATGAGATTCTAGGTTCTTTCAGACCTGAAGATCTGAAAATCATGTATAAGCTTCCCAACCCGCAAGACACCTACAAAATTCAGTTTTTTACAAAGTCTGCTCAGAAGAACAAAGACCTGTTCAAGGAAATTCAAGGTTGGAGGAAAGTAGACAATAAGTTCAAATATGGGAAAATTGGTATGTATCCTATCGCGTCATTAGCAAATCCTTATACTTTTGCAGCATCAATCTATGTAGATTATATGGTCTACCTGATAATACCAAGTTCTCGATAAATTAGCTTCCCCTAATTGACTCCTGTGTTAATTCCCTCATAATCAATTAAGCGACTATCCTCTCTGAGATTCTAGTTAAGAAAATTAATGAATATCGAAAAACGAGAACTTCTTCCTCCAAATCTATTCCCCAATTTTTTATGAGTGTGTATAATTTTTATGCCATCTGTTTTTCTACCAACTTTCCAGTTATGGGATGGAAATGGATTCCTGAAGATCCTACCCCGATACATTTGAGTCATAAAGAGATATGGGACCATAATTATGCACCACATTTTCATAGGCTGTGTTATGGAGTTGTATTACCATTACACCAATTTATGTTTGGCACAGTGAGCCCTAGATTCACTAAGGAAGCCCTTGTAGACCTTCAAATGATAGGCCGTTGTTTTGTTGAAGAATCATTTTCATATATTAGAATTTTTGGAAGCTTCGTTCCCTCGCATATTCTTCCTTTATATGTTTCAGATAAGTTGATGGCAAGAGAAGTCGCTTACCAAACTATTGGTAATGGACTCACTAAATCTTTGAAGGACGGTAAGAAGTATTTATGGCCAAGTTTTCCAATTTCATGAGGTTCGTTTACACTCAGCAATTTTAATGATGCATTGAAATAATGTTAGAATGTTGAGCTTTTGAAGCTCCCCGTTTTACCCTCCAGGCAGGTCGACCAAGAAAATATTGCTAACAAATTTACTCTGTCAGACAAACTCAAACCTATTGTACACACTAATGACATATTTGAAGATATTTTGCAATCTGCTGGGACTTTTGAAGAAATCGTAAATTTTGTCAAATTGAACCTGAATCTAGAAGAGGTACATAAATTTAATGAATTCAGAGAAAAAAGACTCAGACGGATCCCACAAGATGTTTTGATTACCAGTTATATGATTGAAGCAAGCCAAGAAATTAGAGCAGAACAATTAGATTCACAAAATAAAAACGAATTAGACAAAATTTGTACTTCATTCAGCAATGAATTAGAAAATACTCCAAAGGCATCATCTTCACAGGAAAATACAGAATTTCAGACTCCACAGGGACAAATAATTTCAACAAAAGAAATCATTAAAACTCCTGAGATAATCTCCCAAGACACAAAAATCATTCCTAAAAATCCTACTGATGAGATCATTCTCAAGGTGACTGATATTCCCCCACTAAATTTGTTCTACATCCCTCTTCAAAATGTGTAGTAAGGAAACCGAGGAAAAGAAGTAGGATTGAAACACCCCCGGGAAATGGAGTTATGGAAGTAGTATGGAAAGGTACTCCATCAAATCTGATTGAAAATTTAACTCGGTTATCTCAATTCGCTAGTACATACACCACTGCAACAATATATAAGGTAGCAGAAGTATCTATTTTGGTCCAAGAAAAGGATCTCAAAATCATGGAACTACAACAACAACTAGATGAAGAAAGAAATAGTTTAAATTAGAAAGTGGAACAACAACTCCTTAGAGTACAACAAGAGATGGAAATGCTTAAGATAAGTCATGAAAGTGACTTCTCTAGAAAAAATTCACTAATTGAATAATTGAGAGAAAATATTACCAAATATTAAGGAATTCCTATTGCAAAGGAATTCATAAAAGAAGCATCAGCATTAAGTGCCTTACTCTCAAAAAAACAAAACCTGTTTGTTGTACAAATGTCAAACATAATTCCACACCCAGAAATCAATGAACAGTTGACAAAAAAAGTCATTGATCAAAGAATTGAGTTCAATGAACAAAATAAAAAAATATCTGATTATATTGAATGGCAAGATTCAGAAGAAGGGAGAAAGTCAGATCTCCCAAAGATCAAGGAGACTTTCAAAGATATTATTTTTATAGATTGGGATGCACGAGTGAAAAAAGTAGAATTGGCCATAGCCAGAAAAGTAGGTATATCAAATAATATGGTCAAAATGATTAACCAAATATTACATAATTCTGGGCTTATTAAAGAAGGAAATCTCAAACCTGTTCCTGATATGAAATATTTAGAACAAAGTTTGAAAGACGCAGGTCAAATCTGGGAAGAAGCACTTACACAGCTAAAGAAAACTAACTGGGAAGCATGCTGGTAGCTATTGGTCAAACCACACAGTCAAATCATGACACTAAACTGTTTTATGAATTCTATACAGAGAATACAATTGCTTTTACTAAACGCTATATTTGTTGCACAATTGAAGACATATTTTGGCAAACCTCCACAAGTTCAACCAATGTCCAAAATTTGTGAGCATAAAAGCACAACTGGTAGTAACTTGTCATCGGGCATGATTATTAGTTATTTTTTTTTATATAATTTCAATTTTTAGCAAATTAGATACTAAAATGAGGAAGGTTGTTTGAAACCACCTCATAAGATATTTTGTATAAACTATTTTTTTGTAAATAATTCGTATAGTATTTAAATGCTTCTCATGCATTTAGAGAAGGGTTCAGAATTTAATTGAGAACATTTACAAATAATGCTTTCTTGTAAGTAAGTTTGTGGATGTCTCGATGAAATAATGGAACACAACCTTTTCAGTTATATATCATTTTATTGATCATTGCTGATGCACTTCTATATTCTTTGAAAGACTTATTGGTAGAAGAGTTGAATGTGGCCTATTATCATTGATCAGATGAATAGAACATTACACATATGGTACTATTATCATATATTCTAATTATATTTTGAATATTAGTGATGAATCCAGGTTAAATGAATTATATATGAAATTGATTATTTATGTTTAAAATATCAATTACATTATTGTACGATATAAAGATAGAAACTGGTTTGTTTTATATATGATCATCAGATATATGCGATATATTTTACATCTTCTTTTGATGAACTATTTCTCAAGAGAATCATCTTATAAGAGAATTAATCCTATTAAATCTGTGATGATCTAAATCATCACAGATTGAATAGATACCATTTTAGATCGCATAAAATTGGTGTTATCCCGGGTTAGATTAAATTAGATTAGTTCAAATTTTTGCATTCTAGAATAAATTTATTTTAGTTTTTAGTAATTCTTTATGAAAATATTTTTGAGAGAAATCCAACAATCATAGAAAACCCAAATATGGTAAACTGGTGCCATTACACCCAGTCAGAGCCACTCTCTCAAATGAAAAAGGAACTGCTTTAAGGTCTGGACCGGGTGGTTATACCCTTTTTTATTGCCATAGATTTTTGAGGCCTCAAAATATTCCTCGATTAAAACCCAACGCTGCAACCATATTACATAAATACGTATCAGTGGTAGAAGAAAATTTGGTTTAAAAAAATAAAAAATTTGAAAACCAAAATTCCTCAGAAACCTTCAATTTATAATATTTTCAATGAAACTGAATCATTAAATGAAATGAATACTAAAAATTATGAACTCTTAAACCTCTGCATCATAAGCTTGGCTCTACATGATGAGTTAACCAAAAGCTCTTTGAAGCAGAGTGATGCGACAGAACCAGAGATGAATAATGAGGCTAAAATAAAGAATAGAACTAAAGTATCACTGATAATGAATAAACCTAATAATGGATACTATGAAACCTCAACCGTTGACGTGAAATACCTCAAAACAAGGAGATTAACCGTGTATACGAGAAGTTAAATCGTTAGGCCAGAGCCATGTGATGGATTTAATGGCCAAGGTAGCACTTATAAATGCCAAAAGTCCCAAGGGGATAATAAAAGTCAAAACATCAGACTTAAAACAATACGAATTGATATTTCATTACTAAATTCATAAATTAGAAATTGATAGATGTGTTGGGTTAATACGTCATATATGAGGATTGCGTGGTAACTCTGAAGAACCCGCAACATACATTAACTCCAAAGGAAGGGATACGTAAAGCTACTCCATAGTATAACAGTAGTCCATGTATTACTAAGGAAGTTAATGTGGAAGGTTCAATTTTGACTAAGTTATTCTCATACCAAGAGTTTTAAACTCGAAAAAAATATTCATACATAAAGTATGTTTGAGGAAGACTTTAGTTATATATGGTATAACGTAGAAATTAAATAAGTATATTAAATATGAAAAAACGCCTAAATTACTTCAATTGACAAATAGAACACTTATGACCAGAACAAGGATAAGTGATTAAAATAGGAAAGGAATCATATATTAAAGGTTAATACTATCACCTTAATCAAAGATTTAATTATCAATTGACGGAGATTGATAATATAAGAGTAAGTAATTGAAATATAAAATGATAAGGTATATAGAGATAGAAATATAACTTTTTCTATTATCATAAAAAGGAAATGCCAATGGTTAAATCATAATATAAAAATTTTATTATGCTAGAAACGATATAAGAAGCCTCAATCATGTTGTAGTGACATAAGATAGTAAGGAAATGCCGCTAATATTAAATTCAAATAAATTTTATTGATAAAAATTGTTGAACTTGAATTCGAAAAGAATTAGATAGGGGTAAATAAAACATTAAAGATACTAAAAGGTTTTAAGGGTTTCGTCAAAAATGTGATGAAACATATTAATGTAGTTGTAGGTAGCTATTATTTAACTAAAAGAAAAAAAAATTTGTTGAAGTGGAGTTGTTACAAATGGTATCAGAGCCCATGTTAAAACATTGGGCGTAATATGTGTGCCCACACCAGAAACTCAAAACCCAAGAATTACACTGTTGTAAATTTTTTTTTTGAAAACAAAATATAAAAAAATTCACACTAATATTATTTTTGTGTGCAGTGAATTAGTGCAGAAAAGTAAATCCGAACTATGAGTGAATGGGATGAGTTGTATGTAGATATATATGGTGCATAAAACCCACCAGATCCAAATTCTTCATTTCTTCCCATGATCTATTAGCTGAAAAGAAAAATGGTGCATTTGAGAACCAATAATGAAATATTATCACTAGCCAGTGATGGTGCATTTGAGAACCAATAATGAAATATTATCACTAGCCAGCGAAGAGAAAGAAAGGTTAATCAGGGAATTAACCTCCAGGACCAGTCACAAAGATGAAGGTTTTGGAAAAAAGAGAAAGGAAGCTATAAAACACTCAGAAGGATCTAAGGATGGTGAAGCCTTTGGACAACTATCCAGAAGGAAAAAGGAATTGCAAGGGTAATTCTGAAAAATCAAACCTCCCACTTACGATGGTGAGAAGGAGGAAGATGCAAAATCTTGGCTTCTAAATATGGTGAAATAATTCCAAGTTTATGAATATGGAAGGAAATTGAAAGCCAAGTTGGCTATTTACCAACTACAAGGTAAGACTACCTTGTGGTTGGAAGAAACCAAAATGGTACATGTACTAGATGAGAAAACTGTCACTTGGGAAGACTTTCAAACTAAATTTAAGTTTAGATATCTGAATTAAATATATTATGATAAAAAATCCAAAGAGTTTCATGAGATGAGATTGGGACAACTTACAATAGATGAGTTTATTACCAAATTTAAAATATGCTTAGCTATGTACGTTATATTAGGGAAGAGAAAGCTAATGTACAATGTTTTTTAAAATGTCTACCTAATATCTAAGAGGAGACGATATAACTTGATAATATCAAGATAATGGATGAAGCTGTGCCTAAGCCAAGACTGTGTTATCAACAGTTCAAAGGCAGAAACGATCAAGTGAAAAACTATCAGAACTAAGAAATAGGAAAAGGTGACTCTAGTGGAAGAAGAGTAAAACCAACGTACTTGAAGAACTTTGGGAAAAATCATCAAAGAAACAAGTTTAACAAAACTGGAGAAAATCAACCAGCCCAATCACAAAGACGATCTAAGTAGATAGATGTAAATAGTAAGAGAGATGGAACTGTAAAAATGAGGGAACCACTAAAGTGATGGGGTTGTGGAGACCCTCATCTCTTATGAGACTATCCTCACTTAACCATTCAGAACATTCAAGTTTTGAGAAAAGAAACTACTATAAATGACGTGGCAAGAAGTATTCCTAGAATCATTGCTTCACTGGAAGATCGTTAAGCTGAACACCAATCAACCATGGTCGAAATAGATGGTATGATTGTTGAACAACTTGTCTATGTTTTTATAGATATAGAAAAAATTTAAGTTATATAAGTCCCTAGATGGTGGAAAAGTGCACATTAAAATCAGAAAAATTTCAGCAAGCATGGTTAGTTTAGTTAGCTACAAGAACAAAAAGAAAAGTGACCCATAAACTACCAAATATTGCTGTAAATTTAAATGGGTATGAAACTGAATTGAATTTGAATATTTTGCCTTTAGATTACTATGATGTATTAGTGGGAATGGACTGGTTAGAAAAACAAAAAGAAATACTCAATTTTTTAGATAAAACAATACATTGTATAGATGGTGAGGGAAAACCAGTGATAGTGAAAGGGAAACCCAAACTAGTATTAGTTAGACAGATTTCATCACTATAGTTAAAAAGGGAAAGAATAAAGGGTTGTCAAGCACACACTGTTCAAGTGGACGAGTTGGGACAACAAAGTGAAAAGGAAATAATAGAAAATTTACCAGTAATTAGATAATTCAAGGATGTGTTTCCAGATTAAATTCCTCAGTTAAACCCTAAAAGAGAAATTGATTTTTCAATTGAGTTAATACCAAGAGATACACGAATCTCTAGAGCACCATATAGAATGAGTACCCCAGAGTTGTTAGAATTAAAAATGCAGCTACAAAGAGGCTATATTAGGCCAAGTGTGTCCCCGTGGGGAGCACTGGTACTGTTTGTTAAAAAGAGATATAGTACATTCAGAATTTGTATAGACTATAGACAAGTAAAGAAACTGACTATCAAGAATAGATATCCTCTACCTAGGATAGATTATTTATTTGATCAAGTGAGAGGAGCCACAATATTTTCAAAAATTGATTTAAGGACAATCTATCATCAGCTAAAAATTAAAGATGAAGACATAAATAAAACTACATTTAGAATTAGATACAGACACTATGAGTTTGTAGTTCTATGTTTTGGGTTGACTAATGCAACTGCTACCTTTATGTGCTAAATGAACAATGCCTTAAGTAAGTATCTAGACAAATTATTTCTAGTGTTTATTGATGACATTCTGGTATATTCTAAAAATAAAGCTGAACATAAAGAACATATTAGAATTTTCTTACAAACACTTGAAGAACATAAGTTACATGCCAAGCTTAGCAAATGGCAATTTTATAAAGATAAAATTTGGTACTTGGGTCATGTAATTTTAGAAAGAGTATTAGCCATGGACCCAGTAAAGATACAAGCTATCATGGATTGGCTTGTGCCTACTGATGTTTCCTCCCTAATATCATTCATGGGAATTGCAGGATATTATAGGAGATTTGTAGAAACATTTTTAGCCTTAGTATATCCTATTACCTCTCTACAGAATAAAGGAGTGAAGTTTTAGTGGATAGAAAAATGTCAACATAGTTTTGAGCTGTTAAAACTAAAACTAACAACTGCTCATATTTTGAAGATTCCTGATCCAAATAAAGAATTTGTAGTATGTACAGGTGCTTGTGCTGAAGGATTAGGAAGGGTGTTATTGAAAGAAAACTCAGTAATAGCATATGAGTTAAGAAAATTACAGAAACATGAACATAATTACATTGTTTATGACTTAGAGTTAGCTTCTGTAATACATGCTTTGAAGATGTGGAGACATTATCTGTTAGGGAAAAAGTTTGTAATGATGACAGACCACATAAGTTTGAAATAAATTTTCACACAACCTCATTTAAATGCTAGACAGGCTAGATGGTCATCCTTCCTTACTGATTTTGACATGGAGATCAAACATATTAGAGGAAAGGAAAATAATATTGCAGATGCTTCAAGTAGGAACTCTCTTCAAAATTTGAATAGTGTTGGGAGTAATGCAAATTTTTACATTGAAGGATTGATCCAAGTAGTAAAGAGTCAATATCCAAACTATGAAAAGCTCCAAGAAAAATTGCAAAATAATGAGAAAGTGGGATATACTCAAAACCAGAAAGGATTGATTTGTTATAAAAACAGATTGTACATTCCCAATGTAAGCTCATTAAAAAGTGAAATTTTAGATGAGTATCATAAAAGACCATATGCCAAACATTTACAGTATCAAAAATTGATTTTAGCCTTAAGAAAGAATGTGTTTTGGCCTGGTATGAAAAAGGATTTGGCTAACTATTTATCTAGATGCTTGGAATGTCAACAGGTAAAGGTAGAGCATCAACGTCCAATAGGATTGCTGAATCCTTTACCCATCCCAGACTGGAAGTGGGGAATAGTTTCCATAGATTTTATAACTATATTGTTGAGAACTAAATACCAATATGATTCTATAATGGTAGTTTTAAACACACCGACTAAAACTGCACACTTCTTACTAGTACAATCTACTTTTGGTACAACTCAAGTAGCTAATGTGTTCATGAAAGAGATTGTAAAGTTACATGGTATTCCTAAAATGATCATATCAGACAAAAATGCAAAGCTTACTTCAACTTTTTGGAAGTCTCTGTTTGGTGGAATGGGCACTAATTTGAAATTTAGTACCGCTTACCATCCCTCAACAGATGGAAAAAATTAAAGAACAAACTAGATCTTATAAGACATGTTGAGAATGTATGTTTTTGTCAAACCTACCAGGTGGGAAGACTTTCCGCATCTGGCAGATTTTTCCTACAATAATAGTTATCAAGCTTCAATCAAGATGATTCCCCTTGAAGCATTATACGGTAGAAAGTGCCACATGCCTCTTAGTTGGAACTAACTAGAGGATAACTTAACACTTGGACCAGATGCATTGCAGAAAATGGAAAGAAATGTGAAGAAAATTAAGCAAAATATTAAGCGAGCACAAGAGAGGCAAAAAAGCTATGCAAACAAAAAGATAATTCATAGAGAATTTAATGTGTGAGATCATGTTTACTTGAGGATTAAGCCCAAAAATAGTACTTTGTACACAGGTAGTTGTGCTAAATTAGAACCGCACTACTGTGAACCTTATGAAGTGCTAGAAAGAGTGGGACCAGTAGCATTCAAGTTGGATTTCCCTAGTCACATTAAGGTTAACAATGTTTTTCATGTTTCATTATTAAAAAAGTATGTACATGACCCTACTCATGTTATTGATTGGAATGTGATACAGGTGGAACCAAAAGGGGAAATTCTTCCAATGACACTTCACATCCTGACACGAGAAGAAATTGAGCTCCGGAACATGACAATAGCCAAGGTGAAAGTGTAGTGGAAGCACTTCGGACTTGAAGAAGCTACTTGGGAGAAAGAGGAAGATATGAAGGAAAAATATCCGTCACTTTTTGAAAAGTGAATTTATATTTTGTTTTTGCAACACCGAGGACGGTGTTTTGTTTTAGAGGGGGAATATGTAATATCTCTAGTTTTACTATTTTTATTAGACAATTGAACAATCATAAAGGGTCAAGTGACCCCAAGGGAAAACAATGATTGTGGGCATATTTTAATTTATTATTTTGAATAAAAATGGAAATTGAATTTATTGTGCGAAGAATAGAGTATAATTAGATATCAAGAATCCAAGTCCATGAGGATGGATAAGGTTGCAAAGACTTTCCCAGTTCAAAAAAAATCATTGGATAAAATAAAATAAATATTTATATTAGATTGGAGATAAATTCAAAAAATATACCCCAGTAAAGAGGAAAGTTACTGGGAAGAGGTGGAATAAAATTAGAAAGAGGAAAAAGCTAGTATTAAAGTACTTTTGTGGAAGAAACAAAAGGAAAGCCTAGGCAAAAAAGGAAAACAACATCATGGTTAAATGGACACAGTTATGGAAACAAGCTGATGGGAAAGCAGACCTAAATAAGTAAATTTTAGGTATACAAGATGTTGTCTACTGCTAGAAGGGTTGATCTCTGCTCGGGGGGAGCTTTGGAGATAGAGCTCAAAGGTTGGGTGGAAAATAGTCTACTAGAATTTTTATGCACAAATTAATTAATTCTATCTTAATTGTGTTATTATACTAAATTTTATAATGGTGGTGAATTAAGTAGCCCAATATTTCAAATAGTATATTCTGTGTATGTAAGTAGTAGGATACTTTTCTGTTAGTTGTAAATTGTTTAGAACTGTGCATTCAATAGAAACTACTATAATAAATATAGTGTAGTCCTGTAGTGTTTCACAAATAATTTTAGGAATGATACCAACTCTTATAATGTCTAAACCTGTGAAGTAGGTTTAAATGTGAAGTTAGGTAGAGTATCTCAAATTTTACATGCAAAAAGTAAATATATGAGAAGTAGATATAATGAAATTATCCAACTAATATGACAACATGTCATATAAAAATATACAAAATGAAAGGAATTTTTTCTTGTATTTAGCATGAATCTATAAAATTATAATCCTATCTTCTGTTGTAACATAATTAGAAGATTTGGAATTTATACATAAGTCATAGTACTATATCAGAAATGAAGTGAAGTTTACTGAGAATATAAAATATGTTGAACCGTAAATATAATTTCATTTCTGGAAATAGAGTATACTAGATTATACTGAATTAAAATAATTCGGGAGACTTATACATATACATAAACTGTCAAAGTAATTTTTTCCCAAAATTTATACAGATTTGGGATTTTCTTCCATAAATTACAACTACATTATCCCTGTGGAAATAGTTCAGATTTCAATTAGAGGAAGTCCTTAGGACAAGCCTGTACAATGAAATCAAATCATTGTGTCATTGTATGACGTACATAATGATAACCAAGCTATAAATTGAAACAAGAAGGTAAAGGGTATGTGCACATAAATTAATTTATAGAAATTAATAAATGTGCTTAAATAAAGTAGTGAATATTGAAACAATAGATATTGACAAATTTACGGATAATTACTACCTTACTGGTTGAAATAGAGTGGGAAGGTAATTTTGCCTGTAAACAAATTTAGAAAATAAATTAAATTCAAGAAGAAGAGGAATAAAATAGTAAAAAGTAGTTTCTATACATAGAGGAAAGAAAAAGTACCTGAAAGTGTTGGAATTGAAGATTGGACATACTTTGAGGGACCGACGACAAGTTTGTACTCCTGTACAATAAGTTATATTTCATTAAAAATCTAAAATAGTTACCTGCTATCAAGCTTTAATAAGCTATTGTGAAAATTCAATTCAAATAAACAAAAAAAAAAATTGCATAAAAGTCCCGAGGCTTGAGAAAAATTGAATAACTCGAAAATGAATAATATTCTCAAATCCTAAGAAGCAAACAATGAGTTGTAGTAAACTCAGAATTCGAAAAATTAGATTTGGAGCAAAAATCGGTAAGAGTTCTAAGTCAATTTCTGAATAAAAAATTTGAACGGATGGCAAACATTATAAAAGGGTAGGGATTCTAGCAACTGTAATCAGTGTCCAAAACCAATGAGTAATTACATCCGTAAAAAAATTTAAAATCCAAACGAATTACAATTTCAACGCGAAAATTTCATAAGGGAACTGAGAAAAGTATTATAAGATGAAAACTCCATAAACTGGATAAACCCTCTGTCTATTAAATAAAGGTAGGCATACTAAATTTTTTACTGGGTTCTCAGATGAGAGAAGAGCCAAGTAACATAACGAAGATAGCATAATATGAAAACCCACAAAGTTTATCTAACCACAGATGGTTGATACAGAGTAAAAAGATGCAGAGTACAGTGTATAAAGAATACACATACCTGTAGAGGTATTATAATGCCGAGAGGAACAAAGTAATTTGGACAAGTCTTGATTTGGAAGAGTGTGAGAGAGGACTTCATTTTCACGAAGGAAATCCTCGACGTGCGTCTAAAAAATTGACGGATTAGAAATTCATAATCAAAGACCAAAGAAATAAAAAAATTATTACATAGATAAATAAGGAAGTAAACCCTATACAAAAACGTTGAAATAGATATTATAATAAAAGAAAATGAATAGTAATATCTTTGGATACAAGGGAGGGACATTCATTCAAAGTTTACATTAAATTGGGTAACATTCCTGCTCTTTATGCTTGAGGAACAGTTAACAATCGATTTTCCAAAGTACGAAATGAGAATGACGACGATATTTTATCAATACGTAGCATTCGTGGGATAAAACTCAATGTTGCAATCATATTACATAAATATGTATCAGTGGCAGAAGAAAATTTGGTTAAAGAAAATAAAAAATTTGAAAACCCAAAATCTTCGGAGACATTTGATTTATAATCTTTGCAATGAAACTAAATCATTACCTGAAAGGCATCCTGCAAATGACGAAATCTCAACATCTGTGTCATATGCTTGGCTCTAAATCATGATTTAACTAAAATATCTTCGAAACTGAGTAAATGCGACAGAACCAAAGCCGAATAACGATGCCAAAACGTAGAATAGAACTAAACTATGGTTGAGAGCGAATAACCATAATCACAGATACTATGAAACTTCAACCATCCATGTGGAATACCTCAAATGACGGAGATTAACTAGGTAGACAAGAAGTTAAATCATTATGACAGAGCCATGTGATGGCTTTAATGGCCAAGGTACCACTTATAAATGCCAAAAATCCCGAGGGGATAATAAAAATCAAAACATCATACTTAAAAAATAAGGATCAATATTTCATTACTAAATTCATAAATGCGAAATTGATTTATGTGTCAGGTTAATACATCATGTAGGAGGATTGCGTGGTAACTCTGAAGAATCTAGAACTTACGTTAACCCCAAAGGATGGGATATGTAAAGTGACTCCATAGTATGAAAACAGTCCACATAGGACTAAGAAAGTCAACGTGTAAGGTTCAATTTTGAATAAGGTATTCTCATACCACGAGTTTTAAACTTGAAAAAAATATTAATATATAAAGTATGTTGGAGGAAGACTTTAGTTACATATGCTATAACATAGAAATTAAATAAGTGTAATAAATATGAAAAAACGTTGAAATTAGTTTAATTGACAAATAGAACACTTATGACCACAACATGGGTAAGTGAGTAGATTAGAAAAGGAATCATATATTAAAGGTTAAGACTATAACCTTAATCAAATATTTAATTGATAAAAATGATAAGGTAATATAGAGACAGAAATATAAAAGTAAGTAATTGAAATATAAAATGATAAGATATATAGAGACAGAAATATAACTTTTTCTATTATCATAAAAAGAAAATTCCAATGGTTAAATCATAATATAAAAATCTTGTTATGTTATAAACTGTATAAGAAGCATCGATGATGTTGTAGTGACATAAGGTGGTAAAGAAATGTTGCTAATATTAAATTCAAATAAAGTTGACTCATAAAAATTGTTGAACTTGAATTCGACAAGAATTAGACAAGAGTAAAGAAAAAATTAATGTTATTAGAGGGCTTTGAGGGTTTCGTAAAAATGTGATGAAACATATTAATGCAGTTGTAGGTAGATGTTATTTAACCTATAAAAAGAATAAAAAATGTAGAAGCGGAGTTGTTACAATAGTGATCCAGAAAGACTTATTTCCCTTATTTTTTTATCATAAAAAAAAAATATTAAAAAGTCTCAATTAATCTCTTACTTTATTAAAGTCCAATAAACCACATTGGTTTTAGTGAACTTTAATCACCATTATCATCAATTTAATAACTAAATTTGGCATAGTCTAACTTATAAAGGAAATTGCCTTTAATCCCACAATACAATTTCAAACAAAAATGTGTTTTTGTTATTGTTTGGAATACATTTTTGAATGCATTTAGAGATTACATAACCTAAACTCAAGCTTTTGAAAATATCTTTGGGAACCCAAAAAATTGTCTTACAAAAAGTCCTTTCGTCTTCGTCTATAAGTTAGACTTTCCACTAAAATTTATTGTTGAATTAGTAGAAGTGGGCACCAGGGCATGATGCGCTTAATTGATTGTTGTAAAAAATTCATTTCATTTACAGGTTAGACGACACCACTAAAATTTATTGTTAAATTACTAGAAATGGGCACCAGGGAATAATGTGCTTGATTAATTGATTTTCGATGGCCATCGAGATGAAAATCATTTTAAAACAAAAAAAAATATATTGAAGTTGTAAATCTCACCATGAACTGCGCTATTGAATGTTGCAATGTCCATGTAATGAAATAAAAGATAAAATAAAATATATGTTCTTGTTAATAGATAAATTGAAGATTACATTATTTAAATGTTAATATTAGTGAATTTTAAAATATTTAAAATGTTATATTAAATTGTAAATTTTAATAATAAAATATATTATAAGAATTCATAATGTTCTTAATTAATTGAGTTTAAATGATTTATGAAATGAAAATACATTAAAAATTAAATAATATAAAAAATGTAAATGTCACCATGCATGTTATTGAATGTTGTAATGTTGATGTAATATAATAAATGTAAAAGAAAATATATGTTTTTGTTAATAGTTAGTTTTTTTTTTTTTTTTTTAAGTCCGCATAAAAATTTCTAATAATTAAAATACTTTACAATAAGTACATGGTTATTAACAAGCCTGATCAGGGAGTGCGCAAACTAGATATATACATATAATTATCATGAAAACCTACTAGATCTAAAAAATTTCATTAACCAACCTATGTCACTTACTTATAAGACAATTGCTCAAAGATTTAGAAAATTTGTTTCCAAATATGAGAGCTTATATGTATAATAAACAAAATCATATGTGAAAAAATAAAATGACATTAGGAATGCCATCCAAAATACTAAAAACCAAGCATGAGTGCATCGGTTTGATGCTTTAGTATCCTCCAAACCACTAGTGCATAGTTAACACTAAAAAGCACTGCAAAAAATGGAATGAGCTACGAGGATATACCTTTAGTCAAATATGACTAGGGGAGCTCCATTAGTTGGTGGAACAATGCTAGGAGTGAAGCGCTGCTGACCAGTGGAACACCTAGCACCGCAGGAGTGTCACTGACGTTCTATGACTCAAAATCAAAATCTGACACAATGTAATTCTCCACCCTTCGTAGACATATCCGGTCGAGTAAAAGTGAAAATTAAATTAAAAAGTATTTTTAATCCGTTAAAAATATTTAAATTTTAAATAACACGTCGTATCAAAAGTGTTTACTAATTAAAACAATAGGGGCTGCAGAGGCAACAATTCTCTACTAGCTTATTTTAAATAAATTTTTGGAATGACAAAATTTGTTGAAAATAGCAAGGCTAATATAGAAATGTTAGCTCATGCGAACAATTAGATATTAAAACACATACTGTGGGTGTTACATCAAAACTACTGTAAACATTGCAATGAGAGGATACAACCAACTTATTTTGGAAATCGATGAAACATCAAAGTAGCACGATTAAGCTATGAAAAAGGAATATGATGATGATAATGATTATGTTAATGGCCACATTGAGATCAAGATCATACGAAAGTGTTGTAATCAAGGTAACACTGTAATAATCTATTACCATGTTGAAGAAAAATACAAAAGCATTGGGGCGAGATATTTAAGGTGCATTACAAAATGATATATATATATATATATATATATATATATATATATATATATATTGAAATGACACAAAAGAATCATATGAATCAAAACTCGGTAACTTTATACCAACATTGTGATCAAACAAATATGAAATTGTTTCTTTAAGGTGATATATAAACACATACTGTAATAATGTTGTAATTAAGGCCATGTTTTGCAGTGCATGCCAAGGTTATAGTTTTAATACCACTATGATGGTTAAATCAATGAATCTGTAGGTTATATTGGTATTAAAAGATTGTGATATGTCTTATCTTTACGTAATGAAGGAAAAGGAAATCACAAGAATATTACGTGAATCTATGCCAAGGATACGACTTTGTCAAAGGGCTTAATGTAAATGCTTTGGTCTCCACTTGTCACATTCGCACGATCTAATGACTCAGCCATGACATCCATTACCACAACCAACCAATATTTCACTAAAGTTTTTCCTGTTTCCCTTAGTTTTTGCAACAATACATCCTATCAACATCGCTTTATCAATATATCCCTAGAAACTTCGGGTGTGAAGTGAACTCAGATCACCCCAACTGGCATACCTACGTCTTAAGATTAAACAATAATCCACGTTTAGGCTTTGATTTCGTATCGTTGACATATCCATGGTTGTGAAAAGTTGGGGGTAGATATGACAGAGGATATGGAGGGTAGGGCATTAGAGGGTAACTACCCACCCTCTGCCAAGTCTCGAAACCCTCATTTTGTTCACTTATTCCATGTACCGTGTTAGCCTCCTATACCAATAGGTTTCATCTTTCATGATTGTCTTGATTGAATTATGGAATATGTTCAAACCTTCTTACTTGAGCAAAGGTGTTCCATATTCTTAAAAAACCAAAAATCAAAAAATTTAAAAAATGTAAAGAGGGTATACCCTAAAAGAAAGATCAAAGGGTAAAAAGAAATAAAATGGTA
>CM076573.1:271260594-271386366 GCA_034641835.2 Pinus albicaulis
AGGGTCTTAGAATTTTAAGTAAAATTAGTTTTAGCCATTAGTGATTTTACAATGTATTGGTTATGAAACGATATAAAGTTTTTTCTTCACAAAACTTTAAATTATTAATATAGTTTTTTAGTTCAGGGTTAAGTAAGAGTGTCTCCTATTTCTTATTTTTTTTGGCATTAATATCGATAAACTTTAGGAGTGTGTGGAAACTATAAGTTCCAAGGGCATTGAGTTTGATGATATAACCATTATTTATGCTGATGATATCGTTCTTCATGTAAAGATCCATGATCACTTAGAAAAGCAGCTTAAGGCTCTTCATCTTAAGACTCTTCATCTCTACTCCTCCAAGATGAGTATGACACTTAGTACTTACAAGACTAAAGTCATGATCATTAAATCAAATAAGATGACCCATGGTAATTTTTTCTATGATAACAATTTTTTAAAGCAGGTTTCTTCTTACAAATATTTGGATATTGACATTCCTCATTAGCTGAGATGGAACTATAGCATTGAGAAAAGGATTATTGGAGGCTTGAAAGTTTATTATGATCTTGAAAACAATTGTAAGTTGGTTGATATTTGCAGTTGGGGTAAAGAAAGTTCATCTTTGAGCCTCTGGTCATTCATGTTGAAAAGTTTATTATGAGCTTGAAAACAATTGTAAGTTGGTTGATATTTGCAGTTGGGGTAAAGAAGGTTCATCTTTGAGCCTCTTGTCACTCATGTTTTCTTATATAGATGTGAAGTTTAGGGCTGCGGAAATACTCCCTATCCTATCCTCTTGATCGGAGCTAGCATGTCCCCCATTAAGAGTACGCCTATGTTTAGATATATGATGTATCAAAAGCTTTACAGCATGGAATCCAAGAAGCTCCCAAAAATTGCTTCTAACTTTAGTCAAAACACCCACCATCGCCTCAAGCACGGGTGGCATAAGGATGCTCAAGCTTAGCTCAACCATTGGTGGATTAAGGAGGAGATCATCATGAAAATAAAGGATAGTGTCAAAGATACTATTACCTATAATTATAAGGACAAGTTGTGGGATGATAAGGACCTAGAGAGTAAAGCAAGCTCAGATACTATATGGAGGTGATCAACCCCACCCTTGATAACCAGAATTATCTCTTTGTGTTGACCAACACTAAGAAAAAATGAACATCACTGGGATAAGAAATAATTCCCATGATCTTCGAAGTGAAACCGGGTGGTGGTCTACTCCCAAGACTCCCTTAGATGATAGAATTTGTCAAATTTGCAATAAGGAGAAGGTGGAAGATGAAAAACACTTTCTTTTAGACTGTGTGACTCTTACTCACATCCGTTGTCAATTTACTAACATCTGCCACACTTCCAATTTTCTTGACTTATTAAGACGACCCAACTATAGCGATCTTGAAGAACCTTTTTATCACAGAAACAAGATTATGAAGAACCACAATTAGATTTTTTTTTTTTTTTCTCTCTCTCTCTCTAAGGTCTGTTCGCATTGATCTTAGTGCACGTTAATCATCATCACCATCATCATCAATTAAAATTATTATATAATGACATTCAAAAATATACTGATATAATTAATTTATTTTAATAATATAATATATTTTTTGTTTTATAATATTCCATTTTAGTTTTATAAGTATTAGTTTCACTTTTACATATTTCAAAGTCGGTTAATTTAGATTTGAATTTCAACCAAAATATTGATTTGTTTGGTGAATAGCTTTATTGTGTTTTCTTTTTCTTTATTTCAAGGTTTGTTAGTTGATTACTTCAATCATAAAATTGACCTTTTGTCCTTGCTTTTAAGAAGATATAAATGACTATAAATATTTTGACTTGTTAGGTGATAACTTTTTAGGAGTAGTCTAACTTATAACTGAAACAGACTTTTTCATCGGAATCTTGAAAAATAATTCTAATAAAAATGTTATTTTTTTATTAATTATAATACATTTTTTAATGAATCAATGGATTTCACCTTTAAAAAACCCTTGTGACACAATTCTACAGATTAAATAGCTTATACTGAAGTTTTTAAAAATATCTATGGGAATTTGAAAGTTAGACCACACCATATTTTTATGTTTTCTCCTTATTCATTTATATTTTCATCCTTCATATTTGTTTTTTTATTTTAATAAAAGCTATATATCACATACTAATATATTTTTTATCAAAATATATATAGTATATAAATTTATAAAATATATAAATATATAGTATATAAATTTATAAAATATATAAATATATAGTATATAAATATATATATATATATATATATATATATATGAATGATTCAGGTAATAATAAATTAATATGGTGTTTTTATTTCTTTTTCATTTTTATACATTTTATTTGAAAATATTAATATATTATTTAAAAAGAAATTTAAAATAATAAAATAGTTAACTTAAATACAATAAAAAAAATTTACATATAACAAAAACTAAATTAAATTACAATATTTATAACCCCCTTCATATATATGTATTTACATTAATATATATATAATGTTTGTATCATTAATAATCTTTTAAAATAGCTTTAATTAAAAATGATTTTTCGATGAAATCTAAATTTTAGTTATATGGGAATAAGGAATGTGTTCTGATAGGTATTTGAAGGACTTACTATCCTAGATCCATCTTAACTCTGGATCTATCAAGCACCAAGAGGGATCAAATCTCTCAATGTTCTAACCTCTTTTTTGAGTGCAAAACTTGAGGAAAGGTTTGCACCTCGAGAGATTTGATCCCTCTTAGCGCTTGATATCTAAATTGAAATCAAAACATTTAGTGCAAGCAATCAAATTGTATTAGAAATCACCACCTACACTGAAATCAATGCATCTAGTGCAAGTAATCAAATATATTTGGAAAGAAATATCTACACTAAAATCGATGCATCTAGTGCAAATAATCAAATAGGATTTGAAATCACCATCTCCACTTATATCAATCCATCTAGTGTGAGAAATATTCCTCCCTCTCTCCACCCTCCATCCATATCTATATGCCCCTCCATCTATTATTTTTTGTCTCTCTATCTCAACCCCCTAAACGCACGCACTCTCGCACTCCATATATCAGATTTGAAATCACCATCTCCACTTATATCAATCCATCTAGTGTGAGAAATATTCCTCCCTCTCTCCACCCTCCATCCATATCTATATCCCCCTCCATCTATTATTTTTTGTCTCTCTATCTCAACCCCCTAAACGCATGCACTCTCGCACTCCATATATATCAATTTCTTTGTCAGTCACTTCCTCTCCCCATCTCTCTCTTCTTCCCTCTTTTCACCTTCCATCTATATCTCTATCTTCCCCTTCTCTCCCTCTCCCCTGCTAATATCTCTCTTTCCTCCTTTTGTCCTCTCTCCCTTTATCTCAATCTTCCTTATCAATCACTCTCTCTCTCTCTCTAGAAACCAACATATACACTGAAATCAATGCATTTACTCAAAGAAATCAAATAGGATTATAAATCACCATCTACACTGAAATCAATGCGTTTAGTGCAAAAAATCAAATAGGATTATAAATCATCTACATTGAAATCAATTCATCTAGTGCAAGTAATCAAATATAATTATAGATCGACATCTAAATTGAAATCAACAAATTCATTGCAAGCAATCAAATTGTATTAGAAATCACCACCTACATTGAAATCAATGCATCTAGTGCAAGTAATCAAATATCATTAGAAATAAATATCTACATTAAAATCGATGCATATAGTGCAAATAATAAAATCGGATTATAAATCACCCTCTCCACTTATATCAATCCATCTAGTGTGAGAAATATTCTTCCCTCTCTCCACCCTCCATCCATATATATATCCCCCTCCATCTCTTCTTTTCTGTATCTCTATATCACCCCCCCCTAAAACATGCACTCTCGTACTCCATATATATCAATCTCTTTGTCCATCCCCTCCTCTACCCATCTCTCTCTTCTTCCCTCTCTTCACCTTCCATCTATATCTCTATCTTCCCCTTATCTCCCTCTCCCCCACTAATATATCTCTTTCCTCCTTTTGTCCTCTCTCCCTCTCTCTCCATATTCCTTATCACTCACTCTCTTTCTCTCTCTCTCCACCTTTCTCTCTCTATGTATTTCTTCTTACCTCCCTCTCCATCCCCCTCCAATTATATCTCTCTTTCCCTCCCTCTCTCCACTCTCTCACATCCTCTCTCTTCCTTCCTCTCTTTCCCTTTCTCTCCCATATCTCTCTCCCTCTCTCTCTCTCTCTGCAACCACCAACTATGTTACTATATTCCTACCTCTCTCCTTATATCTCATTCTCCCCCCCTTATCTCCATCTCTCCTTATTTGTCTCTTTATCTCAGCCCCACACATACACACTCTCTCTATATCTCTCCCTTGTCACTCCTTCTCTCTCTCCACTTCTCACTGTCTATTCTTAATTCCTACATATCTCCCCCTCCAACTCCATCTCTTTATCGATCCCTCTCTCCTCCTCTCTCTCAAGTCCTCTCTCTCGTCCTTCCTCTCTCTCTCTCTCTCCCCTGATCTCTCTCTCTCTCTCTCTCTCTCTCTCTCTCTCTCTCTCTCTCTCTTCCCTCCAATACTCTCTCTTCCCCCATCACTCTCCTTCTCTCTCTCATCCTTCCTCTCTCTCCCTTTCTCTCTTACCTCCCTCTCTGTTTTCCCTCCAATCCTCTCTCTTCCCCCATCTCTCCCTCTCTCTCTCTCTCTAATTATCTCTCTTCCCCCATCTCCCTTTCTTTCTCTCTCTCTTTCTGCCCCTCTCTCTCTCCAACTACATTACTATATTCCTCCCTCTCTCCTTCTCTCTTTGTAACCACCATCTTAAGTGGAAACAGATAATTAAGGATTAGTTTTTTTTGTTGTGTTATCTTCTTTTAAATAAGAATATGTGAACAAAATGAAATGTTTATTTTGAATAAAGATTTACTGTGGAAATAGTTTCATGAGTAAATGTTTTGGTAAAAAAAGTAAAATCAAGATCTGATGTTAGTTAGAAAACAGTTTCACAGTTATCCAAGAACTCTGGAATAAATAAAGCATTCCAAGGGGAGTTTGGGGTTGGATCTGTGCACAATGGTCACTCTGTGAACTGGAAGAAAGAATTGTTTTTCTGGTGACACAGACAGATAATACCTGGGTTGGAGTTCTGGACCGGATTGTCCCGTGAACTCCCCAGCACTACTGTTTTCACTGGAGTCGGAGGGTGTTGGACCGGAATGTCCTGGGACCTCCTCCAGAATTTGCTGAACTAACACTACTCAGACTTGAGCTCGGGGGAGAGCTGTGGGACGTGAACACCCAGCTCGTGGAAGGGAGGCACATACACTACTTCATACAAATTTCGGGACAGATGAGTAGAATTTTTTTTAGTAGCTGTAGAATCATAAAGATGATTATTGAATTTCTGGATATTAAAACTACTAGAGGGATATAAACCTGTTCTGTACTGAACAGGAGACTAACTGTAGATTTATGGTAGGAATGTTTATTAAATTCCAGTTGAATGAATAATTCTATCAGGACCGCAGATAAACTTTTAAATGATTGCCAGAAATTGTTATTCATTTCCAGAACCCGTAGGAGGGGTAGTTAGAACAAAAGATAGACTGTTAGAGAATGAAAGAACATTCCTGATATTATACCTGTGATAATGTAAATATACATAGAAAGAGAAAGAAAACTGAGACAGAACAGTTCGTTTATTTCAGAAGAAAATTATAGCTAAAACCAAGGACTTCTATAGAATTATTTTGTAAATCTGTTCTTATTTCTGTAGCAACAGAGAGTTCGGTATTGTGAGTTCATTAGAACAACTTCTTAATGCAAACGAACAAGCAACCAGAGTACACCATAAAACCTGTGCAGACTATAGCCAGGAATTAAACAGCACAGAGAAGTAATTACAATTTCATCTTTCTTAGAAAAGGAAAACATCCTACCTAACCATCAGAGCAAGGAAGGCCGTTAACCCTAACGCCTGTGAGACAGGTCTCGGGGTTGGTCGCCTTCCTCTTTAGGAGCACACGGACAATGAGTGGTCCGGACACTTCTATACGTTTAGTTTAAAACAAGAAAAGACAGTAAAAAGAGCCACGCTCTAGTTATATTGCATTCTCATGAACAGTAGACAGAGTTTTACACAGTGGGACTGAGTGCAGAATTCCAACGCAGATATTATAAACCAGAATGGGCGGAATTCAAGTAACCATAAATACAACAAGTATGAACGCTGAAATACACCAACAACACCTGTAAATGCCTCTCGAAAAGCCAACAAAAGATGTAGAATGGAAAACTGAGTATAGAATTAAGAAAGCATACTTTTCAGTAAATATAATTCCGGTTAACCATTGAAAAGTCCGTAAAGTACAGTTTGTCGCCAAGAGAATTTCATTAAACTGTATCAGAGATTACATAACAAGAGCCACGCCAAAATAAGACCGCTAGGGCTCATATCATCGCCACCAGCAGAGGGCATAAGACGTTGAAGTAGCTTAACAACTCTAGAAAACAAAGTGACACGGAAACCCTGGTAGGGTATCACAAAACTATAAGCGAACATAAACCCAAACGTCTGAACTTAACCAGCAAGGCCGCATAGGCGCTTGCCTAAATATCGACATCACCGGCCGTGAACATTGGAAAGGGGAAACGACAAGTTCCTTAGTGAATGTTCAAAATACCTATGCGCAGGACGAGGGACAGAGATTAGCTGTTTGGCACCGAGGCTAGCAGTTAGGGAGTAGCCCGAAACAGATAGAGGAGTACCTGGAAATTCCACCAACCCCGCACCTGTAACAAAACCCACAAATGTTAGAGAACGAATGGTGAGGGTGAATTCGATTACAATAGTTTTTACGTAACAAAAGCACCGAAACCTTACCAAAGCAAAACGCAGGCATGGAGAGAGAATCTGGAATGAAGAATTGTATAGCTGAATAAGAGAACCATCGAGACAGGTAACCTGTATCAAACATAACCGTCAAGGGGTACATAAACTTATGGCCATTTGGAAGCAAGAGCAAACTAACAGGAAGCCATGGTTACCTGCGTTTAAGAGCCGTCAGTTCTGGTACATGAAACCCGCAGTCTGACTGAGAACCGGAGTAGGAACCCTAACGCTGCAGTCCATACCTTCCAGTGCTCCGGCGAGGCGCGGCAATGACCGAGAAGTTGGTTGCGGGCGGGGTAGTCATTACCAGCCCTAACTAATCTACATCGTTCGTTCCAGATCGCTATCGACGGCTAGATGTATGCCAGGGCCGGATCGACAGTACCATAGATAATCCCAAGGCAATAACACTTATCCAAATCCGATAGCAATGATATAAATGCTTATTAAAGTAATTAAGAGAATTACAACCGAAACCTCCATACTTATCATGCGAAAATTCATTGCCATGTCATGTCACGGATACGTGGCAAGTTTTGGTTAAACAATGCGATTCAATTGATCTTATATTTTCGTGTTCACAAATCAAACATTGTAATGTATGTTTTGAGTAATGTATGTTTTGAGTTGTCAACTGTGCATGATTACTAAGGATTGTTTTAATAAAGTTCCCGAGAAAACTTATGCGTGGTAATAATTTTTTTTTTTTATGTTTTGCTATTATTACTGTAGTAATTGTATTTTAATGGTTATATGTGACAAGTGGTATCAGAGCCTGTTGCAAGGCTGGGGCCCAATTGGGCCAACTAACGTTTAAACTGTGTGTTATTTATGCATAGTCCAACAAGTAAATGGACAGACAAGTGAGACGGACTCCTTCGCAACAGTCACAGCGCAATGCTGGAGACATGCAGCCTCCGCCAGGGGGCAACCCGGAGATGTGGGTTCAGCTGGGAATTGAACAACACCAGCGGTCAAATCGGCTGATGGAAGAGCAGCAACAGCAGACCCGTATATTATTGCATACAGTACAACAGTTGCAGGAGGAAATGGAGAGGGTACGACAGGAAAACGCCAGGATGATGCAGGAGCAGGAAAGAATCTTAAAAAGCCTGTGTGATAAACAAAATCACAGAAATGAAAATCCCAGTGCTGACAGAGAACACCAAGAGGGGAATGAACATCAAACTGAAGAACAAGATGTGAGTCAGAAGGAAAAAAGTCTATCTCAGCGCAATATTTTGAACAGAAACCTTAATGAAGCAGAGTCTGAAAATGGAACAGAACGGAAGACAGGGAAAAAACAGAAGGTGGAATTACATGGGGAATTTAGAAAGATTAAACCACCCACCTTCGACGGGGAAAAAGAAGAGGTAGCTGAGGCCTGGTTGATAAATATGAACAAGCACTTCCAAGTGTATGATTATGACAGTGGTCTCAAGGCACGATTGGCAATTTATCAACTAAAGGATAAAGCCACCCTATGGTGGGAAGAAGTGAAGAACGTGAAGGGAATAGAAGATCAAGACGTAACCTGGGATAAGTTCCAGCAGTATTTTAAGGACAAGTACTTGACGGAGCGTTTCTACGATGAAAAAGCTCGGGAATTTCACGATTTAAGGTTAGGCCAATTGACTATAGATGAGTTCATCACCAAGTTTACATCGTTACTGCGTTATGTACCGTATCTAAGAGATGAAAAGGCCAAGGTTCAGAGATTTCTGAGCAGTTTACCCACCCATATGAAGGAACGTATCGAATTTGTTAATCCTAGAACCATGGATGAAGCTATCAGAAAGGCAAGGCTATGCTACCAGCAAGCAAAAAACAAGGTAGATCAGGGAAAAGGATGGCCCGCAAAGAAGGAAAATAGGAACGGTGCTGGATTCAAAAAAAGCAAAACCAGTAACTTCAGGAATTCAGCCAAGAATTCAATTAATAAGCAATTTGGCAGGAACCATCAGAGGGTTAGATGGCCAGGTGAAGATAAAACTGTAGAAGCTTCAAATAGACCTGAGAAAACTCCAAACCAGAGGCCACCTCTGCAATGCTGGGGCTGCGGGGCAGCGCACTACTATCGAGATTGCCCACAGCGGGGAAAAACTGAAACAGTGAATAATTTGCAGGAAGCCTCTACGGTAGGGGACGTTGCCAGAAGCATACCTAGGATTCACGCTGCATTAGAGGATCGGCAGGCTGATTTCCAACCCACCATGATAGAACTGGAAGGTAAATTGCTTTCTCAAACTATTTCTATTTTGGTAGACCCAGGCGCAAGCCTGAGTTATATAAGTCCTAAACTTGTAGAAATATGTAAACTGCCAAGTCAAAAGTTTAAGAAAAGTTGGTTGGTTCAGTTAGCCACAGGAGCTAAAAGAAAATTTAGTGCCAAAATAACAGATTGTGCTCTGCAAGTTGGCGGACAGCAGTTAACAGTGGATTTAAATATTCTGCCCTTGGGTTCTTATGATGTTTTGTTGGGCATGGATTGGTTGGAGAAACACTGGACTCTTATAGATTGCAAAGAAAAAATAGTTTACTTCAGGGATCAGAATGGTGTTCGCCAAGAGATACAGGGCTTAAAGAAGCCTGTACATCTGCGACCAGTTACCGCTTCTCAGTTAGCAAGGTGTATGAGGAAGGGATGCCAAATGTATGCCATACAGGTTGGGCTGTCCGAACCCAAAAACAAGGCTGTTATGTTAGAAAATATACCTGTGATACAGGAATTTAAAGATGTGTTTCCTGAAGAAATACCGGGGTTGCCACCTAAAAGAGAGGTTGATTTCACAATAGAACTGCTGCCGGGAGCTTCACCAATTTCACGAACCCCCTATCGGATGAGTGTACCCGAACTGACCGAGCTAAAAATGCAGCTTCAGGAATTGCTGGATAAAGGGTACATTAGACCCAGCGTGTCACCTTGGGGAGCACCTGTGTTGTTTGTCAGGAAAAAAGATGGAACCATGCGCATGTGTATGGATTACCGACAGTTGAACAAGTTGACTGTTAAGAACAGATATCCCCTACCCCGTATAGATGATCTGTTCGATCAGGTAAAGGGAGCTACTATGTTCTCGAAGATTGATTTGCGGTCTGGTTATCATCAGATCAGAATTAAGGATGAGGATATACACAAAACTGCTTTTCGCACAAGGTACGGCCATTATGAATTCGTGGTATTGCCTTTTGGTTTAACTAATGCTCCAGCCACTTTCATGAGACTGATGCATAGTGTTTTCCATCCTTATCTGGACAATTTCATGCTAATCTTCATTGATGATATATTGATTTATTCCAAGAATGCAGAAGAACACCAGAAGCATTTGCGCATGGTGCTGGAATTGTTAAGAAAGCACCAGCTATATGCAAAGTTCAGTAAATGCGATTTCTTCAAGGAAGAAATACAGTATCTTGGACATGTGATATCTAAGGAGGGTATAGCAGTAGACCCGGAGAAGATCAAGACCATTATGGAGTGGAAGGTGCCACAAAACGTAGCAGATATACGATCTTTTATGGGTCTCGCTGGGTACTATCGGCGATTTATAAATGGATTTTCAAAGATAGCTTTTCCCATCACCTCCTTACAGAGGAAAGGGAAGATTTTTCGATGGACACAGGAATGTCAGGACAGTTTTGAAAGGCTAAAGCAGTTATTGACAACTGCACCAGTATTAAGTGTGGCAGACCCGGATAAGGAATTTGAAGTTTGTACAGATGCCTGCAAGGAGGGAGTGGGAGCTGTACTATCACAAGAGGGAAAGGTGATAGCGTATGAGTCTCGCAAGCTAAAAGATTATGAACATAAATATTCAGCTTACGATTTAGAACTGACAGCAGTGGTGCACGCTCTCCGAGTATGGAGACATTATCTACTTGGAAAGAAATTTGTGTTAAGGACCGACCATAGTAGTCTAACCAACTATTTCAAACAAGCTGATCTAAATTCTCGACAAGCAAGATGGAATGCTTTCTTGAGCGAGTTTGATATCGATCTGCAACATGTAAAAGGAAAAGAGAACAGGGTTGCGGATGCATTAAGCAGAAAGGTGCACAGCATCTGTGAGTTGTATGCTAATCAAGTTGAAACCAGATTTCTGGACCAAATCAGAATAGAAGCTGACAAGGATCCTGAGTATAAGTACTTATGGCAGCAAACACAAACACCTGAAGGTCAAGGTGAGCATGGAGGTTATGAGATTAACCCAGAGGGGCTGCTGGTTTTTAAGAAAAGAATAGTTATTCCAAACAGGGTGGAGTTAAAAACCATGATACTTGATGAATATCACAGAAGCAATTATGCTGGTCACCCAGGATATCAAAAGATGTTGACTGCTATTCGAAAGGATTACTGTTGGTCCGGTATGAGAAAGGATATAGCAAATTATCTGAACAAGTGTTTAGAGTGCCAGCTGGTGAAGGTGGAACATAGGCATCCTGCTGGATTAATGCAGCCCATACCTGTTCCTGAATGGAAATGGGAGGTAATCTCATTAGATTTCATTACTGGACTACCGAAAACAAAACGAGGAAATGACTCTATAATGGTAGTAGTGGACCGGCTAAGTAAATCAGCACATTTTATACCTGTCCAATCCACTTATAAGACAGTGCAGATAGCGGATTTATTCATGCGTGAAATTTTTCGTCTGCATGGTATTCCTAAGACAGTTATCTCGGACAGAGATGTGAAGTTCACCTCTGCTTTTTGGAAGGCCCTGTTTACAGGCTTAGGGACGCAAGTACATTTTAGTACTGCATACCATCCATTAACAGATGGTCAAACCGAGCGAGTGAACCAGATATTGGAAGACATGTTAAGGATGTACGTCATGCAGCAACCCGTTAAATGGGAAGAGTATTTACACTTGATAGAATTTGCGTACAACAATGGTTATCAAGAATCTTTGAAGATGAGTCCGTTTGAGGCGTTATACGGCCGGCAGTGTAGAACCCCCATTAATTGGAGCAGCCCAGACACTAAACTTATGCTGGGACTAGATATGCTAGCCGAAATGGAAGCGGAGGTAAAGAAGATCCGACAGAATTTGAAGGCAGCACAAGACCGGCAAGAGGTGTATGCGGACAGGAAGAGATCATACCGTGAGTATGAAGTTGGTGATCACGTATATGTCCAGATTAAACCAAAGAAAAGCACATTAAGATGGGCAGCTTGTGCAAAGCTAGCACCTCGATTCTGTGGTCCTTTCCAAATATTGGAAAGAGTGGGACCAGTGGCGTATCGCTTAGCGCTTCCTAGCCACATCCGGGTGCATAATGTCTTTCATGTATCGTTATTGAAACGATACATCCATGATCCTAGACACATAATCCAATGGCAAAACATTCAGGTAGTGAACGCATGATGGTTAAAATGATAATATGATGTTAGAAACTTATAAAACTAACATAAAGATTCTTTATGTGCAGGTAGAACCGGACGGAGAGTTTTTGGTCGAACCTCACAGTATAATAGATCGGAGGGAAATCATGCTTCGGAGACAAGCCATCGCCCAGGTTAAAGTGCAGTGGAAGCACTTTGGACCTGAGGAGGCCACCTGGGAAGACGAGAGTTTCGTCCGTGAAGCTTATCCAGAGCTTTTTCTGCAGGAGAATAGGAACACCGGGGACGGTGTTCTCCTCAGGGGGGGGGTAACTGTAACCACCATCTTAAGTGGAAACAGATAATTAAGGATTAGTTTGTTTTGTTGTGTTATCTTCTTTTAAATAAGAATATGTGAACAAAATGAAATGTTTATTTTGAATAAAGATTTACTGTGGAAGCAGTTTCATGAGTAAATGTTTTGGTAAAAAAAGTAAAATCAAGATCTGATGTTAGTTAGAAAACAGTTTCACAGTTATCCAAGAACTCTGGAATAAATAAAGCATTCCAAGGGGAGTTTGGGGTTGGATCTGTGCACAATGGTCACTCTGTGAACTGGAAGCAAGAATTGTTTTTCTGGTGACACAGACAGATAATACTGGGTTGGAGTTCTGGACCGGATTGTCCCGTGAACTCCCCAGCACTACTGTTTTCACTGGAGTCGGAGGGTGTTGGAACGGAATGTCCTGGGACCTCCTCCAGAATTTGCTGAACTAACACTACTCAGACTTGAGCTCGGGGGAGAGCTGTGGGACGTGAACGCCCAGCTCGTGGAAGGGAGGCACATACACTACTTCATACAAATTTCGGGACAGATGAGTAGAATTTGTTTTAGTAGCTGTAAAATCAGAAAGATGATTATTGAATTTCTGGATATTAAAACTACTAGAGGGATATAAACCTGTTCTGTACTGAACAGGAGACTAACTGTAGATTTATGGTAGGAATGTTTATTAAATTCCAGTTGAATGAATAATTCTATCAGGACAGCAGATAAACTTTTAAATGATTGCCAGAAATTGTTATTCATTTCCAGAACTCGTAGGAGGGGTAGTTAGAACAAAAGATAGACTGTTAGAGAATGAAAGAACATTCCTGATATTATACCTGTGATAATGTAAATATACATAGAAAGAGAAAGAAAACTGAGACAGAACAATTCGTTTATTTCATAAGCAAATTATAGCTAAAACCAAGGACTTCTATAGAATTATTTTGTAAATCTGTTCTTATTTCTGTAGCAACAGATAGTTCGGTATTGTGAGTTCATTAGAACAACTTCTTAATGCAAACGAACAAGCAACCAGAGTACACCATAAAACCTGTGCAGACTATAGCCAGGAATTAAACAGCACAGAGAAGTAATTACAATTTCATCTTTCTTAGAAAAGGAAAACATCCTACCTAACCATCAGAGCAAGGAAGGCCGTTAACCCTAACGCCTGTGAGACAGGTCTCGGGGTTGGTCGCCTTCCTCTTTAGGAGCACACAGACAATGAGTGGTCCGGACACTTCTATACGTTTAGTTTAAAACAAGAAAAGACAGTAAAAAGAGCCACGCTCTAGTTATATTGCATTCTCATGAACAGTAGACAGAGTTTTACACAGTGGGACTGAGTGCAGAATTCCAACGCAGATATTATAAACCAGAATGGGAGGAATTCAAGTAACCACAAATACAACAAGTATGAACGCCGAAATACACCAACAACACCCGTAAATGCCTCTCGAAAGCCAAACAAAAGATGTAGAATGGAAAACCGAGTATAGAAGCAAGAAAGCATACTTTAAGAATATAATTCCGGTTAACCATTGAAAAGTCTCAGAAAGTGACAGCTTTGTCGCCAAGAGAATTTCATTAAATCGTATCGTAGATTCATAACAAGAGCCACGCCGAAATAAGACCGCTAGGGCTCATAAATGCTACACCTAGCAGAGGGCATAAGACGTTGAAGTAGCTTAACAACTCTAGAAAACAAAGTGACACGGGTAACCCCGGTAGGGTATCCCAAAACTACATGCGAACGTAAACTCAAACGATCAATATAACCGGCAAGGCCGCATATGCGTTTGCTTTCTAATTTTCAACATCAACGGCCGAGAACACCGGAAAGGGGAACTAAGAAGTTCCTTAGCGAGGGTTAAATAATTGCAGCAGGACTATATCGAGTTTATTGTTGAGCACTGATACAGATAGAGAGTGCTCAAGGATAGAGGAGTACCTCTAAATTTCACCAACCCCACACCCGCAATAAAACCCACCACCGTTAGAATCGAATGGTGAGGTGATTTTCGAATACCAAAGAGGCTTAAAGAAAACATAAGCACATAAAACTTACCAATGCAAAACGCAGACATAGTGAGGGGAATCTCAAATGATGAATTGACAACTGAACAAGAGGACCATCGAGACCTGCACTCTGCATCAAACGTAACCGTCGTCAAAGCGCTGCTGCATGTCACCAACTAATCGAGAGCAATCTACCTAAAGATTTCCATGGTTACCCGCGTTTAAGAGCTCGACAATCTCCGGTGCAAGAAACCCACAAGCCTCGCACGGAGAACCCTAGAGCGGCAGATTCTATCTCCGGAGCTCTAGCAAGGCGACAATGACCGAGGAGTTGGTTACACGTGGTAAGTCACGCTCTAACTAATCTACGCCGGTTTCATTCCAGATTCGCCATCGACCTAATTAGATCTTAGCCGTGGTCGGATCGACAAAAGACTCAAAAGATAATCCCAAGACAATAATACATCTTTTTCAATCCGATAAGCAAAGATATAAATGCTCATTAAAGTAATTAAGTGGTGTTACAACCGAAATCTCCAGACTGTCCACGAAAACTGAATGCCAAGTCATGCCACAGATACGTGGCAAGTATTGGTTAAACAATGCAATTTAAATAATCTTATATTCTCGTGCGCACAGATTAAACATGGTAATGTAAGTTTTGAAATGTCAACTGTACATGTTTGATAAGGACTGTTATATAATAAAGTTCCCAAAGCTTATACATTGTAATAATAATTTTTTTTTATTTTTGCTATTATTACTGTGGTAATTGTAGTTTTAATGGTTATATGTGACAGCTTCTTAAATACTATTCAACTGCGCCTGGTCCCGTCACGATATGGCAGCATAAGGGATGTTCATCCCCAGTATCCCGAGGGCCAAACCAAAACAACACACATCCATTACACTTGGACGCAAGCCAGTTAACATTCATTGAATTTGATCCAATTTTCATCATATTCTTATTTCCCATTCAAGGTGTACAATTTAAATGGACATATCATTCCCTTCTAACTAATGCTTTCGGTATAAGGAACCATAGGCACCCGATTCAGATGACAAAGAATAAAATTAGTCTAATTCATTTTAACTTTGGTTTTACCAAGTTGTCTTTAGAGGATCAAATCTAATTCATTATAATTTTCGTATTATAATTTTGGTTTTAGAAGGATTAAATTTTTCTGGAGTTGTTTTTAGTGTGATTTTTTGAAGATTTTTCTGGTGGATTTTTTCTGGTCTAATTTCTTTAAAATCCGGCAGGAATTTATTGAAAACCAAAATTTGATGGGTAGCTTGCACAATCCAAGTGTCTTAGGGGTTTTTTTAGAGTGCTAAATCTATATTTACATTTTAAAAAACTAGTTTAAATAACAGAAATCAAGACTTTACCTCAATTTTTTTCACCAGAAACTAAAAAAAGTCATAGTAAAGACTACTCCAATCTTTTTTTTTACTTTAAAAAAATACGAACTTAAAAAACTAATAGTCTTTAAGTGTGATTTTTTATAAAAATTTTGAGATTTATTCTCTAATCTAATTTATCTAAAATCCAATTTTTTTTTTTATTAAAATAAGTCTAAAATTTTTATTATTATTATATTATTATAAATTGACATAATTTCAACCCATATATATTCCATATTAAATATTAAATAGAAAGTGTTCGGAAATTACACTTGCTTATCATTGACATGTATTCAAAGCAACTTTGACTAAGCATCCGAGTGTGCGACTCGGTTGAATTAGTGTCTTTATTATATGGTTAATATCATAATAGGTATATATCATAATTATTTTGTTAACGGTGCGAAACAAGACATCACAACACTTATTCCATATTAAATTAGAAAATGTTGGGAAATTACATTTGCTTATCACTGATATGTGATATTTATTCAAAGCAATTTTGTGTAAGCATGTAAGCATTTGAGTGTGTCACTGGGGTGAATTAGTGTTTAATATCCTAAGAGGTATATATCATAATTATTTTTGTATTTTAATTGTCTTAAAAAAATTAAAAAAAAAAAAAAAAATTATATATGAATTTAAAAATAAAATAGATAAAAATACATTATTTTTATATTATTTAAAAAAATAAAATAAAATAAATAAAAATATATTATTTTTATAATATTCATAAATTTAAATATAAAATCACATTTTCTTAAAATTTCGTGATAATATCCACCTAAATATTTTATAAATAATTTTAATAATAATAGCTTCGTAATATTTTATTTTATTTTTTTTAAATGTCATCATAAAAAGATAAGATCACGGGATAAAATGGCAATATCTCCTCCGATATCGTTTATAATCACATATCTCAATTTAAAAATTTATAAGAATATATAAACTTAACCAAAACTATGGATTTTTTCTGGTCTAATTTCTTTAAAATCGGGCAGGAATTTATTGAAAACAAAAATTTGATGGGTAGCTTGCACAATCCAAGTGTGTTTGGGGTTTTTTTAGAGTGTTAAATCTATATTTACAATTAAAAAAACTACTTTAAATAACAGAAATCAAGATTTTACCTCAATTTTTTTCACGGGAAACTACAAAAAGTCACAGTAAAACTACTCCAATTTTTTTTTACTTTAAAAAAATACGAACTTAAAAAACTAATAATCTTTAAGTGTGATTTTTTATAAAAATTTTGAGATCTATTCTCTAATCTAATTTATCTAAAACCCATTTTTTTAAAAATTAAAATCATAAATTTAACAAGTCAAAATTTTTATTATTATTATTATATTATTATAAATTGACATAATTTCAACCCATATATATTCCATATTAAATATTAAATAGAAAGTGTTGGGAAATTACACTTTCTTATCATTGACATGTATTCAAAGCAACTTTGAGTAAGCATCCGAGTGTGCGACTCGGGTGAATTAGTGTCTTTATTATATGGTTAATATCATAATAGGTATATATCATAATTATTTTGTTAACGGTGCGAAACAAGACATCACAACACTTATTCCATATTAAATTAGAAAGTGTTGGGAAATTACATTTGATATTTATTCAAAGAAATTTTGTTTAAGCATGTAAGCATTTGAGTGTGTCACTGGGGTGAATTAGTGTTTAATATCATAAGAGGTATATATCATAATTATTTTTATATTTTAATTGTGTTAAAAGAAATTAAAATTAAAAAAAAAATTATATATGAATTTAAAAATAAAATAGATAAAAATACATTATTTTTATATTATTTAAAAAATAAAATAAAATAAATAAAAATATATTATTTTAATAATACTCATAAATTTAAATATAAAATCACATTTTCTTAAAATTTCGTGATAATATCCACCTAAATATCTTATAAATAATAGCTTCCTAACATTTTAGTTTTTTTTTTTTTAAATGTCATCATAAAAAGATAAGATCACAGGATAAAATGGCACTATCTCCTCCAATATCGTTTATAATCACATATCAGATCTACATTTAAAAATTTATAACAATATATAAACTTAAACAAAACTATGGATATGGAGAAAATATTCATCATAAGCGTTTTATAAAAATAAAATTCAAATCAATTAAATTTACAGTTTTTAAAATTATATAAATTAAAGTTATTTAAAGTAAATTTTAACATCATTATTTATTATATATTAAATAAAATATTGATATCACAATGCTAACCCATCATATGATGTTCCAAAATACTGTTATATCACATACTACAATTATACTATTGATTATATTATCAATTTATATAACGGTAATTTTCTGTTTATAATTTTAAATATTTCTAAATCATTTTAACCCAGATATTTCTGAAATCTCAAAGTCATCATCAAATTTTGCATTCAATCTTTTAATGTTTATAGTTTTAAATATTTCCAAATCAGTTTAACGAAGATATTTCTAAATCTCAAAAAAGTCATGATCAAATTTTGCATTAAATCTTTTACAGTGTTTTTCATTTTTATTGTTCTTTGAGATAGAGGTTTTGGAGTGAAAACGATTAAACTAATGAATTATACCAAAAACGTATTTCAAACTTATTTTATTTTAACATGCCGTTTTCATAAATCGTTTATCTATTAATATATTATTGTGATGTTTAAAATAAAACTTTAAATAATATATAAAAAACAAAATATTATTTTAATAAAAAAATAATAATTATAATTTTTTTGAAATTGAAAATTAATTTTTGAATTTTAAAAATTTTAATGTCTGATTTTTTATTGACTAATTTTATGTGGTTTACGATGAATTTGTCATAATTAAAAATAGTGTACAAATGTTAAAAACACATTCCAAACCTATCATCTTATAAATTAATATTTTCCTATAATTAATATTTTCTTTCCATTTATTGTTATAGTATTTATTAACCTATAATCATTCATTTCTTGCTTTCTATTAATTGTTGTATTCTTTTTAATAATTTTTTAAATAATTGTTGTATTATTTATAATAACAATATTTTTATTTGAGAATCAGAAATATCAGTATAGACTAGATCGATATCTCATGAACATACTTTGATGGGGCTTTGGATGCACATAATAGGCGTGGTTCTAGATTCATAATACATTTAAATGACATCAAATCTCTAGAATATTATGTGGGTATGTTGAGATTTTCTGTTTTAAATAAAATAGGAAAAATCTCAGTAGGTGACAAAAATTAGGAATTAGTTCCTAGATTAGCTCCAGTTTGTTGGGAGGGAGTTAATGCATCCTAAATTTGAGTTGAGAGGATTTATGAGACTGTTAGATTCTTCTGCTATATAACAGGTATCCATACGTTTGTTTTGGAGTGTGTGTGAATTATGTAATCTCCTGTTTGAATAATAAAGATTGCCAATGCCCTGTTGTGTGGATGTAGCCCAGAATGGTTGGGTGAACCACGGTAAACCTTTGTCTTTGTGTGCATGATTAAGTTTGCTGTTGTTGTGTTTATTCAATTTGCTGCGCACTGTCCAACAATTGGTATCAGAGCAAAGTTGGAGGTGGAGCGCACTGCTGTTCAACTGCGTGGCTGGCTGGAGCGCTGGTGCGTGGAGACCGGTCGAAGGTTTTTTGGTTGTGCGTTGTTTGCTGTACCTTGAGACTGCGCGTGTCCGTGTTCCCATGGATGCGACACCCCGTGGAGAGCCATCGTTCTGCGCGGCTGTCTCTTGTTGCCATCGATTTGCAGTTGCGTTTGCAGTTCGCCGTAAGCTGTGAGGGCCATGGATTGAATGCCGTGCTATTGACTGCTGGTGCGGGTGGAGGTCTGCATGGAGGAAAAACTGTGTTATGCGTTGAACATTGTTTTTGAAGTGGCAGCGTTGAACGGAGTTGATGTTCCGAGCAGGATAATAGTGCGCAGGTTTTGTTATGCGCAGGTTTTGTTACGTGTTTGAAATTGCTGGTTTCTGCAGTCTACATAACGCTGGTTCGTATGCCATTTATTTACAAAAGTGTTTTTATAAAGTCGTTTGATTATGAATCGTATGCCATTTATGCGATTTTCTAAAAAAGTCGATTTGGAGTTTATAAATCGACTTTGGAGTTTGGAAAAATATAAAACGCTTACATTGGAGTAAATATGAAATCGATTACATTTAAAATTGATATATATAAAAACGTTTTAAACAAAATCGATATTTTTTAAAAAGGGTATATTGAAAATCGATATGGCATATGGTAAATCAATGTAAAAGAGACTTTATAAAAATATGAAATCGATTATATAATAAATCGATTTGATTAAAAAGTCCTTTTTATAATGTAAATGCCATTTACATTTGTTTTTTAAAGTGAAAGGTCTTTTTTTTTTGTTTTTTAAAGGTGAAGGGTGGCATTTAAAAAATTGAATTTGAATATACCATTTGCATATGGTATAGGCATATAAGTGCACATTGCAGAAATTTGTATATGAAGTACAAAGGGCAGATATCAAACATAAACAAAGGCAAAGGCATTTTTTTTTTTTTAAAACACAAACTTCTTTGATTTAAAGTTGGTTTTTTGGAGATTATTGTGTTTCTTGTGACACAAGATGGCGAAAACTCAAAATGCCCAGTTTGAAATTGATAAGTTCAATGGAAAAAACAATTTCGAGATCTGGAAGCTAAAGATGCACGATCTGCTGGTTCAACAAGGCGTGGCGAAAGCGCTGTTGGGGAGGAGCAAAAGGCCTTCTTCCATGACAGAGGATGAATGGGATGAGTTGGATAACAGAGCTCTGAGCGCCATTCGGTTATGTCTGGCGGATGACGTTCTATTCAACATTGTGTCAGAGAAGACCGCTGCAGGCTTGTGGATCAAGCATGAGAAGCTCTACATGACGAAATCCTTGACAAATCGGATTCTCCTGAAGCGACAGCTTTATGGTTTGCGGATGAAGGAAGGTACCTCGATTACTGAACATCTGAATGTTTTCAAAACTCTTTTGGTACAATTACAAAGTCTATATGTAAAATTTGATTCAGAGGATAAGGCAATAACTCTATTGTGTACATTGCCTGAATCGTGGGATCACTTTGTTACTTCCATAAGCTTCAGTAATGCAGCTGTCCTTGAGTTTGACGATGTGGTTGGAGCCATGTTGTCTGAGGAGACGAGGAAGCGGTCGAACGCTGACACCTCTACATCAGAGGCAATGATGGCTAGAGGTCGTTCAAGAGAAAGACGCTCTGGTAAGCGCAGTGATTCGCGTTCAAAGTCGAAAGGGAAGAAGAGCAAAGTAAAATGTTGGTTTTGTGGCAAATCGGGGCACTTGAAGAAAGACTGCTGGAAGAGACCGCAAACAGAGAAGAAAGGAGACTCTTCGATAGAGAAGAAGGAGGCAAATGCGACAGATACAGGTTCTGCATCTGGTTCAGGTATGAGCGACGAAGTGTTGTCTGTTAATATGTCAAATCATGATCAACATTGGTTGTTAGATTCCGGTGCATCAAACCACATGTGTATTCATAGAGAATGGTTTAAGACATATAGATCATTTAATGATGGAGTCGTGTACATGGGTAATGATGTCACATCTAATATTGTTGGGATAGGAAGTATACAACTGCAAATGTTTGATGGCACAACTAAATTGTTAACAGATGTGAGACATGTTCCAAACTTAAGAAAAAATCTAATTTCACTGGGTGCACTTGACACAAATGGATATAAAACTGTAATTCAAGGTGGAGTTATGAAAATCTATAAAGGTAGTTTACTAGTAATGAAAGCTAAGAAAGTAGGAAATCTATTTCAATTAGAAGGAAGAACAGGGTCAGATCATGTGTCTACAGTGTCTGAACATGACAGTAGTTCCATTCGCCTATGGCATCAAAGGTTGGGCCATATGAGCGAAAGAGGGTTAAAGATTTTGGCTGATCGCAAGTTACTTCCTAATCTAAAGTCTGGAAAGTTAGATTTCTGTAAGCATTGTCTGTTTGGCAAACAAAGTAAAAAAAAATTTAAAACAAGCAAACATACTAGTAAAGGGATACTTGATTATATTCATTCAGATGTTTGGGGTCCAGCCCCTACAGCGTCATATGGTGGCTCGTCATATTTTGTGTCGTTCATTGATGACTTTTCTAGGAAGGTTTGGGTCTACATGTTGAAAAGGAAGTCTGATGTTTTTTCAGTTTTCAAACAGTTTAGAGCATTGGTAGAAAACAACACTGGTAGAACAATAAAGTGTTTAAGAACTGACAATGGTGGTGAGTTTACTTCCAAGGAGTTTGACAGCTATTGCAAGGATGCAGGGATCGAGAGACATAAGACCACGGTTTATACTCCTCAACAAAATGGAGTTGTTGAACGCATGAACAGGACTCTTCTAGAGAGAGCAAGGAGTATGCTGAGTAACGCCGGGTTGCAAAAGGAGTTGTGGACGGAAGCGGTGGCAACAGCTTGTTATGTGATAAACCGATCTCCATCGACGGCGATAGACTGCAAGATTCCGCAAGAGGTATGGAAAGGACACCCTTGTGACTATTCTAAACTTAGAGTGTTTGGTTGTGATGCATATGCTCTAGTGCCTAAACATCAGCGAACTAAGTTAGATCCAAAGTCTAAAAGGTATGTCTTTGTTGGGTATGGTGTTGGAACAAAGGGATATAGATTGTGGGATCCTACTACCCGCAAAATCATCATCAACAGAGATGTAAAGTTTGATGAATCCTCTCTTGTACAGTTAGATGTAGATAATAAATTGAAATAGGATGATGTATTTGATTTTTAGCACATTCGGTTTGACAGCACTTCTAATGATAGTCATGATGACCATAGTTCAGATACTAGTAATGAACAGGTTTCAGAATCAGAACATGAACAGGGTTCAGGTTTAGGTCATGAACAGGTCTCAGATACTGATCGGCAAGAAGTTCCTACAGATGGTAGTCAACCAGAAACATCCTTAAGGAGGTCGACAAGAATCAAACGGCCACCGAGAAGGTATGATGATTATGTTACTTCAGTTTCTTTGACCGCTAACGATGATGAACCTCTGTGCTATCAGGAAGCTATAGAAGGTTCGAAAAGTGACAAGTGGAAAGCAGCCATGAAGGACGAAATGATGGCCTTGAGTAAGAACGGCACATGGGATCTGGTTGAGATTCCGAAAGACAGGAAAATTGTGGGGTGTAAATGGGTTTTCAAGCTGAAACGGGGTGTGAATGATACGTAGGACAGGTACAAAGCGCGACTGGTTGCAAAAGGGTTTTCTCAGAAAGCAGGCATTGACTTTCATGAGATTTTTTCACCGTGTTAAAATTGTTTCAATTAGAATTGTGTTAGCTTTAGTTGCTTTGTTTGATTTAGAGTTACATCAACTAGATGTTAAGACTGCTTTTCTACATGGAGATCTAGATGAAGAAATTTATATGGAACAACCGGAGGGGCTTGTTCATCATCACAATAAGAAATTTGTTTGCAGGCTCAAGAGGTCATTATATGGCCTGAAGCAGTCGCCTCGGCAGTGGTATAAGAAGTTTGATTCTTTCATGTTGAGTCAGAAATATGTTAGAAGTGAATATGATCATTGTGTGTATTTCAAGCAATTGAAAAATGGCATGTTCATTATCTTAGTGTTGTATGTTGACGATATGCTTTTAGCAAGAAAAAGCATTGATGAAATCAACAGGTTGAAGACTCAGATGGCAAGGACATTCGATATGAAAGATCTAGGAGCAGCAAGACAGATTTTGGGCATGGAGATTTTCAGAGACAAGAGTAATGGTAAGTTGTGGCTATCACAACAGAAGTATGTTGAGAAGATACTTTTGAGATTTGGTATGAATAATGTGAAGCCTGTGTCAGTCCCTTTCGCTTCCCATTTCAAGCTTTCTTCGGGTTTATGTCCTAATACAGATGAAGAAAAGGATTATATGTCTCGAATTCCATATGCTAATGTAGTAGGATGTTTGATGTATGCGATGGTTTGTAATCGACCAGATATTTCACATGCAGTTGGGGTTGTCAGCAGGTACATGGAAAATCCGGGTAAAGAACACTGGTCAGCAGTGAAATGGGTGCTTCGGTACTTGAGAGGCACAAGTAGTTATTGTATTACTTACAATAAGAGTAGTGAATTTGTTTGCGGGTATGTTGATTCTGATTTTGCAGGTGATTTGGATAAGAGAAGGTCAACTTTAGGGTACGTCTTTACTCTTGCAGGTGGAGCTATTAGCTGGATGTCAAAGCTACAAAACATTGTTGCTTTATCCACTACTGAAGCAGAATACATTGCTGCTTCTCATGCTTGCAAAGAGGCGGTTTGGTTGAAAGGTTTGCTTGGTGAATTTGGTAGGTTACAGGACAACATCAGATTACTTTGTGATAGTCAAAGTGCAATACATTTGGCTAAGAATCCGGCCTATCATAGTAAATCAAAGCATATTCCAATTAAGTACCATTTTGTAAGACAGGTTATTACTGAAAGGGGAGTCTCTCTTGAAAAAGTGCATACAAAGGAAAACTGTGCAGACATGTTCACGAAACCAGTTTTGTTGGAGAAGCCGCGTTGGTGTTTGGCTTCTCTTGGCTTGCAGAAAAGATAAAATAATAAAGAACAGGGCATCAGGCTAATTGTTGTCAAGGTGGAGATTGTTGAGATTTTCTGTTTTAAATAAAATAGGAAAAATCTCAGTAGGTGACAAAAATTAGGAATTAGTTCCTAGATTAGCTCTAGTTTGTTGGGAGGGAGTTAATGCATCCTAAATTTGAGTTGAGAGGATTTATGAGGCTGTTAGATTCTTCTGCTATATAACAGGTATCCATACGTTTTTTTTGGAATGTGTGTGAATTATGTAATCTCCTGTTTGAATAATAAAGATTGCCAATGCCCTGTTGTGTGGATGTAGCCCAGAATGGTTGGGTGAACCACGGTAAACCTTTGTCTTTGTGTGCATGATTAAGTTTGCTGTTGTTGTGTTTATTCAATTTGCTGCGCACTGTCCAACAAGGTATCTACACAGGCACAAACAATTATGTTGAGTTAAGTGCTTTTAAATTCCTTTTATGTTGGCTCATTCACTTGGGGATTGTTCAAATTCATTTTTTTAATAACTTTATGAAATGTCAAAATCATATTTTGTTTTCTATCATTAAAGAAATTCTCCATTCAAAAATGTCATTTAATCTTATTACTCCGTGTCATTTTTTATTTTTTATCTTATTACTCTGTGTCATATCTAAAGAGGGCTTTCAGCAAGATATAGACATATCGTGCATAACCGAGACATTTGATGATACAGAGTATGTGTCACACAACAAACCTTAGAAACTATAATTTGTTAGTGTAACTTTTTTTTATTTTTAATTTTTGTGTTTTTACTCCTCTTACCCGGTGTACACAGTGACTTTCGTAAAATTGTGTATCTGATATATCATCTATTTTGAGACAGTTTTCTGAACTATGGTATATTTCGGTAATTTTCTCTTTTTGGGGAAGGCCTCTGGTACTTCATGTACATATTGTTTGTGTGACTATGTTTGTGGTTCTATCGCACGTGTTGCTTTTTTGTGGGGTGTTGTCATTCTTGGTGAGCTTATTATATATTTTGAATGGTTAAACGCATATGCTGTAACATTTTATTTTCTGATTAAAATTTTTGAACATGTTGATTTTTTTTTAGGGCTGTTGTCATTTTTGGTGAGCTCACTCTATATTTTGAATGCTTAAACCCATAAGCATATGCTATGTAACATTTTATTTCTTTATTAAAATGTTTGATTTTTCCTTTGAAAATAAAAACCATGTTTTTATTTTCAATAACGATCTAATAAAAAGGTGTCCTCATATATATATATATATATATATATATATATATATATATATATATATATATATATATATATATATATATATATATATATATATATTCCATAATTAATATTTTCTTTCGATTCATTATCATATTTATTTTTAACAATAACTATTTATTAACCTATAATCATTCACTATTTGCTTTCTATTAATTGTTATTTTATTTCTAATAACAATGTTTTTTCACTTTTTTTCATGAATATATTTTATTAATCATAATATTTTCTCACAGTTTAATTATTTAATTTTTTCCTACAATTTTTCATAAAAATATATTATCATGTACCAATAGATTATTACCAGTTTTATTTTCCGTCCACCAAAGTTATGGTGCTTAAATCATGCACTTAATATAACTAAGTTATATGATCACATTCACTCCATAAAGGTTCTATATATTTTGCACAAAAACTTAGGTACTAAGCAACAATGCTACATATTACACTTGTTAATTCATATTACCACATCAAAAATGTGAAATTCGAATAAGATAAACCTATACGAGTTTTTCATAGAAAAAAAAGTCATTTTCATGTATTTTCTTTCTTAATTTACCTTTTTATTTTCTTTTCAATACATTTGGATTCCTAATAGATACTAATTTTTATTAAAGCTAAGAATTTTTTTATTAGAATATATTGTATATAAAATGTTTTCAGGACTTGTAGTTGGTTAAACATGTCTTAATAAAAACTATAAATAATATACGAAATATGTATAATATGTGTAATTGGTTAAATAATGACCTATTTAAAATCATCAATAACATGAATCTTTTTTCTCTTTGAAATGGTGTTGTAACACCCTCCTCCCATATTTACCCAAGCTGGTCCACTGCGGTAAACATGTGACGAGATACTACCATGATGTGATTCAACCTCCCAGGTCACCATAAGTAAGTGGAACTAACATAACACAATCAAACTAACCTTATACACGTGCTATAGAACCTTCAGGATCCAACCCACCCTTCTAGGACATAAACCCCTGAGGAAACTTAACTTTTCACTGGTCTAACACCCTAGTCGCTCCCTTGAGAAGCCATGCATGCGAATTTAGGCCTCCAATCGCTCCCACAACAAGGGAAAGCCAACGATTGTGGACCTTTTCAACTAGTTATATGCTAGCGACCCCCAATTATGTGCCACGTTTTCTGGGCTAAGACTTTTGCGACTGCCCAAAACTTCATGAAAACTTCAGAAATGATGAATAACACTGAGAAAAAGGTACTACTAAATTTTTTTGATTAATGAATAGACTAGAACCACACTTGCCATGATATACATTTCGTCAAACATGTCACAAACATGCATTGTACATGTCTTAAAAACATATTTGAGCATAGGAATCTCATACTTATCTAAGATTCGCTAAGAAGCATTAATGCTTTATCACATTAGTTGCATTATCATCTGTTATGTCATCTATTCATTGTCCATTCATTTACGAATCAAAGCATGATGATATCTATACATCATTATTGTCATAAAAAATACTCATAACCAACATATAAAAAATAGAAATAAGAAGGATATGTCAGTCATAAAATCCACATATAAACCAATACATTTTGCACATGAAAATCTAAGGAGAAGAAAATCTTATTAATGAATGATTAGGCCAACCAAATTGGCTACTTCCATGTACCACCTGACCATAGATTGGATGACACAAATATTATTTGAACCAATCACCCCTGTGCCATATTCCAAGCATGAATGTGGGACTCATAACCAGAAATGAACCGAGGTTTCCTGATGCTAAACCACCTCACTAATAGAAATAGGTTTTACTGCAATCCCCGCTGGATCGCTAGGCCCTAAACAGACATGGATGCCATTTGATCTCTCCACCTAAACCATGAGGAATTTATCTATCTCAACCTCTTGGCTTTACCGTGTATCCTGCCATTACCGATAAAGGGATTCCTAGGCCTATGAGTTCTTCACCCTCTGGGATTTACCATGTAACCAATCCCAGGATTCCTAGGCCCAATCAAGGATACTCACCACTGAGATTTATTGTGTATCCTGACATTCACCAGTCAAGGGATTCCTAGGCTCAATCAACGTGTTCACATATAGGATTTATCATGTATCCCATCTAAGTATTCTTAAGCCTTGTGAATAGTCCTAAGACCACCCCACTCAGCTTCGATTTCATTAGGCACTCTAGCTCAACCAAATACAAGAGAACCCACCACACCATGTCTATCCAGAAATCGAACAGATAGGTTGAAGAGCATTGTCACACCTAGAAAACCATGCCAATGAGAGAAGAGAACCAAGAAAACATATGCATTGCCATGCATGCAAAAAATATCAAGGAATCATATATGCAAATTGATACCTACAAGTAATCTAGTTGTAGCTACTTGATCCTACTCTTCCTTGCTTGATCTTTGACTCCTGTTGTCTTCTTTTCCTTTCTTGATCCAACCCTAGAATGCTCCAAGAAAATTCTAAGTGTCTGAGTGACGCAGTCACTCCGCTGAAAGTCAAACTCTCCCCTTATTCAATGCCCTCGTTCTTTGTCTCCCCGTGGTCCCCTTTTATTCTTCGGCAATGTTATTCATCAATTTTGGGAAAATTGATAAATAAACATAATTGGTAGCTTTTATAATATTATATTGCAGTCCCGACTTATATATATATATATATTCCACTATATATTCACTCTATAATCAATATTCACTCTTTTAAATGTATTATTATTATGAGCCGACGGAATAATATATCGATGATTTTTAACAATAACCTTTGTAATAATATGTGGGTCCAACCACCTTAGCCTAGCGAACCAATCAACAACGGCGTCGTACCTTGGTTAATTATCGTGCATCTTCGTCACGCGAGGGCCGTCCGATGGCCTACTCTGAGATCAATGGCCTGTATAGATTCCGTTGTGTGTCCCACGACAATCCTTTAACGCGCGAAATGGTGGTTTTGTGGGACGTCCCATCCACCACGTGTCATCCTCTCAGTGGAATCGCTCCACGACCCAGCGATACCGCCTTCGTTCCAAAGGTGGTGCGGAATGGGGGCAATCCACCATTGTAATTCCACTCTGGTTTTCTACAGTACTTGCCTCGTTTAATGTATCGTTTTTTGCTATATTTGGCTATTCTCCGCGTGTTAACCAGTTTAATTCTTCGGTGGAGGAATTTAGTTACAAATAGACGGGTTATCTCGCGTTAGTGGGAATTCCACCCATGAACAAAGTCCACGACGCATGTGCTTGTGATTAGGATTTAATACACAAAGACCATTCGAACCATTAAGAGACACAGTAAACAGAGGGAGGGAACTGTATGGTAGTATTATATACGCATAGGCTACAATCGCTTCACGATTAAATAAATTTACTCAGAAATACCAATTCGAGACAAATTGATAATCAAATGGGAACAACATTCACTCAGTCGGAAGAAATTGCGCAACACGGAATTTATTATAGAAACCTTTCTTCTATCCTCTCTCCACCTTCTTACATCCGGAAGCATACATTTATATACAAAATCTCATGACTCTTCGGTTCCTCTGTGAGGGCCGTTCTAGAATTCAACAGTCTAATTAAAACAATTCGACCAACTGGACTCTGACAGCTAGACTAACTGGCTATTCAACTTCTACGACTCCAACTGAAATAATAATACAATCAGCTAAGGTGAAGACACCTAGTTGTAGAAATTTGACTGTTTTTCAGCCCTCCTAGCCACAACATGTGGACAAAACTCCTACATTGCTGGGTAGTGCCTAATGCTCCTGCATCAGACTCTTGAGGGAAATATTCTTCATGGGCTCCTGTCCATGAGCTCCTCCACTGATCCGCCCATCCTCTGCAACATGTTTTCTGTCATCCAGGTGGCATCTTCTTCTGGTTTATCCTTCCATTTGATCAAGTATTGATAGTACTCCTGTCCTCTGGTCTTCCTGAATGGTCTTTTATCCAATACCTTTTCTCGTTGCAATGGTTCTGCTGGTGGTAGATGTTCTTTCCACTCAATCGGTTCCTTGTCTTCTGATATGTCCTCTGCACCATCATCTTCATACTTGTATAAATCTGCAACATTAAAAATGGGAGATATTCCAACATCAGGTGGCAATTCAATCTCATAAGAATTTGCAGAAAACTTCCTAAGTATCTTGCATGGCCCAATCTTTTTGAACTTAAATTTGTTGTACTGCTTCTTTGGGAACCTCTCCTTCCTCAAGTGTGCCAAAACCAAGTCTCCTACTTCAAAGTGAACTTCTTTTCTACTCAAGTCTACTCTATTTTTGTATTTGATGTTGTTGCCTTGTAGTGGCTGTTTCACTTGTTCATGTATGGCCTGGATCTCTGAAGCAAATTCTTCACCATCTCCACTCCTTAACTCTGATCTTCCCAGATTTCTTAATTCTGATATTCCTATGGGATGCATTCCATAAACAATATGAAATGGACTCTGCCCTGTGCTTCTGTTTGGTGAATCATTATATGCATATTCTGCCTGAGGAAAAATATGATCCCACTGCTTGGGATGTTCTCCTGTAAGACTCCTCAACAAATTTCCCAAACTCCTATTCACTACCTCAGTTTTTCCATCAGTCTGGGGATGATAAGCTGAGCTGAAACTTAGTTTAGTGCCAAGTTTCTTCCATAGTGTCCTCCAAAAATGACCCAAAAATCTGGTGTCTTTGTCTGAAACAATACTCTTGGGAAACCCATGCAATCTAACAACTTCTTTGAAAAACAAGTTAGCAACATGGGTGGCATCACTAGTTTTATAGCATGGAATAAAATGTGCCATTTTGGAGAATCTGTCTACCACAACAAAGACTACATCATTCCCTCTATGAGTCTTGGGCAATCCTAGAACAAAATCCATACTCACCATGTCCCAAGGCCTGTCTGGAATAGGCAAGGGAGTATACAATCCTACATTCTGGCTCCTTCCTTTAGCATATTGACAGATCTTCCAATTCTTCACAAACTTATCCACTTCTGTTCTCATCCTGGGCCAGAAATAAAAGTGACTCAGATGTTCATAACTCTTATCAGTACCAAAGTGTCCAGCAAGTCCACCACTATGCTTTTCTTTGATCAAATTTTCTCTCATGGAACATTTTGGTATACACAGTTGGTTCTTTCTGAATAACAAGTCTTCCTGTAGAAAAAAATCCAGCCACTGACTTCTATCTGTTAGAACAGGGTTACTACATGCTTCAAATGCTTCTTTAAAATCAGGATCTATTTTATACAATTCTTTGAGAAAATCGAACCCTGCAACTTCAAAATTAGTCTCTTGAACAAGCAAATGTCTCCTACTCAAAGCATCAACTACTTTATTGGCTTGGCCACTTATATGTTTCAAAACAAAATTAAAACTTTGGAGAAACTCAACCCATTTAGCATGCTTATGTTTCAACTTGGGCTGCTGTATAATATACTGCAAGGCATGATTATCAGAATACAATACAAACTCCCTCGACATCAAATAATGTCTCCACTTCTTCAGTGCTTGAAGAATTGCATAGAATTCCTTCTCATAAGAGGAATAATTTCTCCTGGTATCATTCAACTTCTCAATGAAATAGGCTACAGGCCTATCATCCTGACTCAAAATAGCTCCAATGGTTTCCCCACTGGCATCACATTTTACTTGAAATGGTTTGGTGAAATCAGGCAGAATTAAAACAGGCTTCTCTGTTATCTTTTGCTTCAAAACTTTAAAATTTCTCTCTGCTTCAGCAGTCCACTTAAATGGCTGTTTGCTCTTCCTTATTTTCTCAATTATGGGTGCATTGATCTTACTGAAGTTTCTTATAAACTTTCTGTAAAAACTAGCAAGTCCATGGAAACTTCTTACCTCAAAAACATTCCTGGGTGAAGGCCATTCCACAATTGCCTTAACGTTTTCTGGGTCCATCTTCAATCCTTCTGCAGAAACAACGAAACCTAAATACACCAACTCTTCCTTCATGAATGAACATTTCTTCAAATTTATCCGCAGCTTCTCCTGGTGCAGCTTCTTCAAGACATGATTAAGATGCCTTAAATGTTCTTCTCTAGTTCTTCTGAAAACTAATATATCATCCAAATATACTATCACAAATTTACCAATGAACTCTTTCAATACTTCATTCATAAGTCTCATAAAAGTGCTAGGTTCATTTGACAACCCAAAAGGCATTACCATCCATTCATACAACCCTTCATTTGTTTTAAAGGCAGTTTTCCACTCATCACCCTCTCTTATCCTAATCTGATGGTATCCACTCTTTAAATCTATTTTTGAGAAGTATTTAGCACCACTCAAAGAGTCCATCAAATCCTCTATTCTAGGTAAAGGGAATCTATACCTGATTGTGATCTTATTAATTTCTCTGGAATCAGTACACATCCTCTAGCCTCCATCTTTCTTTGGGCTCAATACTGCTGGTACTGCACATGGACTCAGGCTTTCTCTGATCAGTCCTTTTTCCACCAATTCCTGTACTTGTTTCCTGATTTCCTCATTTTCTTTGGGAGTCATTCTGTAGGCTGCCTTATTTGGTAGATTTGAACCAGGGATAAAATCTATCTGATGGCTGATCTTTCTCACAGGTGGTAGTTCATCAGGTAAATCATCCACAACGATGTCACAGTAATTGTCTAACATATCTTGTATCTCTACTGGTAAATAAGAAATCTTTGTAGAAGTAAGAACTACTTTTGGTTTGCAAACTAAAGCAAATATTACCTCTTCTTCTTCTATCCGCTGGAGATATTCCTTCCCGTTCAGCAACAAGGTCTTTGGATCAATCACTCTGCTGGATGGCTCTCCTTCTTCCATGGGTATCAATATATGATGTACCCCATCTTTGAAGAACTTGTAAGTTTTATTCTTGCCATCATGCACTGCTGCTCTGTCAAACTGCCAAGGTCTACCCAGCAGTATATGACACACATCCATGGGCATTACATCACACAAAACTTTGTCCTTGTATTTTCCCATTTGCAGCTCTATCTAACACTGTTCTTTCACAACCAGCTGGTGCCCTTTATGTAGCCAGGACACCCTGTAGGGAGTGGGGTGCTCCCTAGTCTTCAGCTTCAGTTTTTCTATCACCTCAGTGGAAACCAAATTGTCTGTGTTGCCACTATCAATGATTCGCTGGCAGCATTTCCCTTGGACTTTGCATATGCTCCTAAAAAAAGTCTTCCTTTGTACAGGCTCAGTGACTTCTTTGGTTTGTTTCAACAGGACCTTATTAACCACCAAGGACTCTCCCCTCTCTGGAAGAACTTTTTCTTCAATTTCTGCTTCTTCTTCAACCTGGGAAACAACAACATTTCTTGGGCCAGCACCCACATTCTCTGGACACTCATAGTGCTTATGTCCCACTCCCTGACATCTATAACACCTCAACTCTCTACCTCTGCCTCTGTCTCTGCCTCCTCTTCCTTTTCCTCTGTAAGGACCCCTTCTACCATTTGCATCCACCTCTGTAGATGCATTCTGAGGTGAGCTACTGTTAGCTCCATCCCTGGGTGTAGGATTTCCTCTACCACCCTGACTTCCCTTCCCACAGGAAGTACCTCTCTTCTTGGCAGACTATTTTCTCAGGAATTTCTCCTCTGCTTTCAAGGCCATTTGATAGGCCTCTTCCACTGTCTTAGGAGACAGAAGACCAATCTCATCTTGGATTTCCAGTCTGAGACCATTCACATATCTGGAAGTCTTCTCTGGTGTATCTTGGAATTGTCCAGCTCTTATGCTCACTCTGTAGAATTCTTCTGTGTATTCCTTTACTGTCAGCAACCTCTGTCTCAGGTTCTGAATTTGTTTATACAATGTCAGCTGGTAATCACTAGGTAAGAATTTACCTTTCAATTTGGCCATCATTCTGGTCCAGCTCTTGATAGGTTGCTTGCCAACTCTCCTCCTTTCTGCCTGCACTCCATCCCACCAAAGTGCAGCATGTCCTTTCAGCTTTGTCACTGCAAAATTGACCTTTTTATCTTCACTTATTTCTTCATAATCGAAGCACTTGTTTAATTCATTTATCCAGTCTACTAGTTCTTATGGATTCAGTCCCCCTCTATAACTCGACACTTCAATTCTGGGCTTAACTGCAGGTCCCAGAACAGTTATAAGGAGCCTCAAATCAGGAGGAATTTCAACATTTTCTTCAGCTTCTTCTATTTTAGGTCCGCTGATGTCTTCAAGATCTCTGGGTTGTCTTCTCTCCACGGCATCCATTCTAGCCTCGACCCTCTGCAACACCTCCAACACCTCTGCGTTGGCTACAGGTCTCCTCCTCCCAGCACCTCTACCAAGTCAGATTTCCATGTCAGCAAACATCTCAAAATTCCCCCTCTGATACCAGAAATGATGCAGTCACTCCGCTGAAAGTCAAACTCTCCCCTTATTCAATGCCCTCGTTCTTTGTCTCCTCGTGGTCCCATTTTATTCTTCGGCAATGTTATTCATCAATTTTGGGAAAATTGATAAATAAACATAATTGGTAGCTTTTATAATATTATATTGCAGTCCCAGCTTATATATATATTCCACTATATATTCACTTTATAATAAAATTTTACTCTTTTAAATGTATTATTATTATGAGCCGAAGGAATAATATATCGATGATTTATAACAATAACCTTTGTAATAATATGTGGGTCCAACCACCTTAGCCTAGCGAACCAATCAACAATGGCATCGTACCTTGGTTAATTATCGTGCATCTCCGTCACGCGAGGGCCGTTCGATGGCCTTCTCTGAGATCAATGGCCTATATAGATTCCGCTGCGTGTCCCACGACAGTCCTTTAACACGCGAAATGGTGGTTTTGTGGGACGTCCCATCCACCACGTGTCATCCTCTCAGTGGAATCGCTCCACGACCCAGCGATACCGCCTTTGTGCCAAAGGTGGTGTGGAATCGGGGCAATCCACCTTTGTAATTCCACTCTGGTTTTCTACAGTACTTGCCTCGTTTAATGTATCAGTTTGTGCTATATTTGGCTATTCTCCGCGTGTTAACTGGTTTAATTCTTCGGTGGAGGAATTTAGTTACAAATAGATAGGTTATCTCCCGTTAGTGGGAATTCCACCCATGAACAAAGTCCACGACGCATGCGCTTGTGATTGGGATTTAATACACAAAGACCATTTGAACCATTAAGAGACATAGTAAAAAGAGGGAGGGAACCGTATGGCAGTATTATATACGCACAGGCTACAATCGCTTCACGATTAAATAAATTTACTCAGAAATACCAATTCGAGACAAATTGATAATCAAATGGGAACATCATTCACTCAATCGGAAGAAATTGCGCAACACAGAATTTATTGTAGAAACCTTTCTTCTATCCTCTCTCCACCTTCTTACATCTGAAAGCATACATTTATATACAAAATCTCATGACTCTTCGGTTCCTCTATGAGGGCCGTTCTAGAATTCAATAGTCTAATTAAAACAATTCGACCAACTGCACTCTGACAGCTAGACTAACTGGCTATTCGACTTCTACGACTCCAACTGAAATAATAATACAATCAGCTAAGGTGATGACACCTAGCTATAGCAATTTGACTATTTTTCAACCCTCCTAGCCACAACATGTGGAAAAAACTCCTACATTGCTGGCTAGTGCCTAATGCTCCTGCATCACTGAGAGTGATAGAGAGAGAATAGAGAGAGAGTTCTAAAACTGAATGGAAAAAATGTTACCAATTGATCCTTAGAAGTCTTTTTTGTAATGAGGCCTCTAATTTTCCTCACTATCCATTATTTTCCTTCATTTTCCTCCTCACATGAAACATGTTGCGTTTCACCTTCCTTTTATCCCAATTTCCATTATTTTCATAAATAAAGTGCCAATTAATTCCTCTTTCTTTTCCAAAGACTTTTCCATTACCTTTTCCAATTTCCTTAGTCATAATAAACCTAATGAACAACCACTAGGATGTATTTCCCAACATTCAGCTTGGAATACATGTCCCTTAACCATGGTTATTATTTTTCCTTTATTAGCTTTTATTACATGGAATTTTCAGCAGGGTTGTTATAGAACCCTCCCCCTTAGGGGAACACCATCCTCGATCTTCAATGACTCCTACAACCAAAAAAACTATTGAAAACCAAAACATACTGTCCATGGAGCGTTATAACACATTTCTTTGTATATTTACAATGAGAATTCAAATATATATAACAATCATACCGTTTACTCGAGCTTTATAGAAAAAGTAATTACGGTATTTACAATAACGACCACATATAGTTATGCATATTTTCTTCAACCGACAAATAACCATAATTTTTATGGAGCTTGATAAATCCATCCTGATACAGTATTTACTATAATATACACATATACACATATGCATGTTTTCTCAACCAACAAATAACAGGATACGATGCCTCTATCTACAACAAGGGAATCTAGAGGCTCACACCTTCACCCTCAAAAGTACTACCAGGATCCACCTCCTTCGTAGGAATTCCATAATCCACTTCCAAAGTCAAAACTGCATCCAATTTCCAACGCTACAATCTTGAATTGTTTTCCTCTCAATGAACAATTATCGACCCATTGTTCCATGGCACACTCCCAATGTGAGTATTTAAAGAGGGGAACTAAACTAGCATAGATCCATGATATCTAGGGATATACCAAGTGCCAAGATGGATCAAATATGACTTTGTCTCAAGATATTTTCATCTCTATATATTTTCATATCGAGATATTTTGATCCCTCTCAACACTTGCTAGATCTCGAGTTAAGATGGATCTTGGAAGGTCTGTTATTTGTATCTCCAGAAGGTAGCTTGATCCTTTTCTATTTCAAGATAGAGTTTGAGGCCAAAAAAATGTTGTCAAATATGAAGCTTTGCTGTTCGAGCTGCAAGCTCGTAAAAACCTTAACATTGGGTGCTTGAATTTTTTTGGGGATTTAGTGCTGGTGGTGAGGAAAATTAAAAAAACAATGTCAAAACAAGAATCCAAGATTTAATTCTTATAATAAAAAAGTATGGGATTTGATTGAAAAAAATTCTTAGCCTTCAATATTCAGTTTCTTATAGGGAGCACAATAGGATGGTTGACTCCTTGGAAATTGCTACTAGCAATTTTATGCCTCCCCAAGATCCCTTGCTCAAATATGAAGTCTAGGTCAGATCCATGCCTTCAGTAACAGAAAATGTGTATTAATGGGAGTTATTTGAGGATGAAGAAAATATTAAGCGCTTCATGGGTGTAGTTGGAGAATTCTCAAACTCGATTATTGATTAGGAGGAAAAAAATATAACTAATGAACCACAAACCGATTAGAGGGAGTCTATTTCTCATCACAAAGTATTTCAACTAAAGGGAAATACCATCCCAAGAGGTTCAGTTCCATTCGAATGAATTTAAAACTAAAATTATGTGGTTTCTAGGCCAACTGAACAAGAGCTTAGGGAGAAGGTTGAGAATTGTAATATTTTCAGAGAAGAAGAACCTAGAGTCATCAATCTAGCTAAAGGAGTTCCAAGGCAATACAAACAAATATATCCTAATCTTTTCAAATATTACATGGATGTGCTTTTTTGGTCATATAAGTATTTGAAGATCTTTCACACCACTGACATAAAACACAAAATTCCTTTCAAAACTGGAGTGAATCCATATCAGTAGAAGCTCAGCTATATTAATCTTTTGTTACTCCCATTAATTGAAAATGAGGTGAACAAATTGTTTCCTACTGAGATTATTGTGCCTTTGAGGTACTCAGAATGGGTAGAAATTTTTTTCCCAGTGAGCAATAAGAATGGGTAAATAAGGCTATGTGTCGCTTTCCTAAATTTAAATAAGGCCTCGCTAAAAGATAACTATTATTTGGCTAAAATGGATCACATTCTACAGAAAGTGGTGGGGTCTACCTGGATGTCCATGATGGATGGTCTCTCTGGATACAACCAAGTCATTGTACACCGTGAGGATCATAATAAAAAAACTTTTACAACACCACGGGGGGTGTTTATGTATTTCATAGTGCCTTTTGGCCTCATAAACGCTCGAGCTACTTTCCAATGTGCGATGGATATAACATTTGTTGGAGAGTGGGATGAATTCACAGTGATCTACTTGGATGACATCATTGTTTTCTCGAAGATAGATGAAGAACATATCAATCACTTCCATCTCAAATTTAAAAAACGCAGGAGGTATGGTATGTCCTTAAATGCAAAGAAATCGCAGTTTTCTTTAAGTGAAGGGAAGCTATTGGGCCACATTATGGAAAAGGAAGGACTAAATATTGATCCCAAAAGGGTGGAGGATGTTAATATTACTCCATTACTAAGGAATAGAAAATAAATTCAGGTTTTCTTGGGCATAATAATTTTTTTAAGAAGATTTATACCAAATTATCCAGAAATTGTCAAAGAAATCACATAAATGTTGAAGAAGGACAGGAAAGTCAAATGGATGATAGAAGTCTGAGAGTGATTCTCTAGGAATAAAATATATTTTGTAGAATCCCTAGTCTTACAAATCAAATATTACCATAGTTCATTCCTCATCTTCTTGTTTTCCTCTCCCAACATGGTGGAAGTTGTTTTATTGCAGAAAAAGAGTGAAGCACAGGAACAACAAATTACATTTTTTAGCTAGGTGTTGAGAGATGTAGATCTAAAGTACAATATCTAAGAGAATCAGGCCTATTGCTTGGCCAAAGTTTTGAAGGCCTTTCAAAATTACATCTTGGGCCAAATATAATAGCTTATGTTTCTACAGCTGACATTATGAAAGACATTATCATGTAGGCTGATAGTGAAGGTAGGAGAGGCATGTGGGTTGTCAAGATTCAAGAATATGATATGGATATAAAACCCAATAAGTGATCAACGGGAAATGATTGCCTAAAATATTGTCAGCGGATGACTTCCAAGACCTGGGCATAAATATGTTGGAAGATAATGAGGGAGAGCAGGAACAAACAACATTCATATCTCAACCCAAACAATTCAGATGAAGTACCTTGTCTCACAGTGGTATAAGTATCTTGTCCATTTTTCACTTTTTATGAAATTCGCATTGAATTTTGACTAAGTTAAATACAACTATTTTAGGTTACAAGCTCATAAGTTTGTTCTCTCAAATAGCCAGTTGTACTAGAAGGACATGATTGGGATTTTTCTCCTATTTCTTGTAGAAGAAGAGACTCATAAGGTGATTGATGCATTCCATAACTTTATTTTTGGGGGACATTATAGTTGGATAGAAACAACCCATAAGATCTTTAAAGAAGGTTTATGTTGACCCAATTTTTTTGGTGAGCTTCATTCTTATGTTAGGTCCTGTGAAAAAGATTATATTTTTGCTAAGAATTATAAATTAACACCCCTCTGCCTGATCCCTGTTTTTGTAGAGGAGCCCTTGACTCAATCGAGGATATACTTCATAGCAGAAATACATCCACAATCTAGTGATAAACAAAAATAGATACTTGAAACCACTGATTGTTTCACAAAATGGGTAGAGTTCATCCCAGCTAGAAATGCAACAGATGAAGTGGTCATTAATTTTATGGAGGAGAATATAATTTCTAGATTTGGATGTCTAACGAATATTGCCACTAAAAACGGTGAACAGTTTAAGTCAGCCAAGTTTATTAGGTTATTACAAAAGTAAAAATTCAACATGGGACACTCCACCACCTACTATCCACGGGGAAATGGACTAGTTGAATCTGCAAATAAAACTCTAGTGAGGATTCTGAAAAAGACCATATCAAAAAATAAAAAAGGTTGGGACTCAAAACTAAACTTTTCTCTATGGGAAAACATATTTACTACCAAAAGGTCGAATATGAAGTCTCCTTTTGAGATGATATATGGAAAGGCTACAATTTTCCCTATTCAACTAGCCATTCCTGTGGCTAAAATTATACAAGATGTGCAGGAGGAGCCAAACTCTATGACCAGGAGAATAGATTAACTCGTATAAATTCAAGAAACCAAAGGGGAGGTAACTCACAATAAGATTAAATATCAGTAAAATATGAAACCTCTTTTTGAAAAAAATACAAGGGACATATATTTATAGCTAATAGATTTAGTGTTGATCAAGTGGATTGGTAAAGTGCTCAAAATTGTTAAAAAGTGCTCGAAACTAGTGCCAAAATGAAGATCTCATCACCCTGAATCCAACACAACTTGAATCTCTAAAAATATATATCATATGCTCCCAATATCACACTCTTCTCATTTTCTTAAATATATAAAAAAAAATTGTAGGTTATTCTCGTACGTTGATTAGGCAATCTGTACATTGACTTGTCAGGGTTATTGGGCAGTTGAATGTGTTTACAACGACCAATGGCATTTCTCAAAGTGTACTCATTTTATTGGTCGCAATTTAGTGCATTTTGGTTGGTTGTTGTTCATATCACATGGTAAAATGAATTTAGGCCACATGGGCCAATGGATGCTCGCCATGTGGCCTCCCAACATTGGTGTAAAAAAATTTAATGGCCAAACAAGCCTCCCGTAGGTTCAAACGCCCGACTTTTGGAGTGGCAAAATGGTGCTCTACCACCATTCCACCGGTGGTTCTTATAAACTATGGTGGCTAACTCCTTTATAATGTTTATGCTATGGGTGGTTGGGGCATGGGGTTGATTTTAAGCCCTAGTCCCTAGTCACCCCATACACACGAGACCGCAGGTCGAGTGTAGGGGGTTGGGGCTAAACCTTGAACCATGCCCTGGTTAACACATTATACCACAATTCAATGGATATTTAGAACCTCCAATGGTTACGAGACCATACCACAATGAAAACCACCGTCATGGTTAGAGTTAAAGTTTTTGCGTGAAGTTTGAATGGACATGGGGTAACATAACCCAACTACGGAGATGATACATTAACTGAAGCATGGTAAATAAACCTGGTGGGGCCCATAACACTGCCACCATTCAACTGTAGCCTTGGTACGTGTTTGAAAAACCATGAAACCAAATTTCAATGGAACCTAACTACATTCAGAGTGATGGTTAGATAGTTGGAAGGTGACCCAACTTTGAATATGATGATGGAAAATATGCCATGTAGTCCTATTGTATCTCCTCATGTAGGTTCATTGGGAAATTAAAACTGATAATAATTTTCACCCAATCTAGTGTGAATCTCGGTAGTGCGGGGTGTATTTGTTTCTCAAAGGTGCCAAAAATGGTGGATTCATAGGATGGTTAGTAGGAGAGTGCAGTTTGTAGATTAGTTAACAGCAAACCTTCAACAAATCGTAACTTCTTCATTTTTTCGTCAATTTGAGCCCAAAAAGGGCTCAACTAGGGGATTTTTCCTATTCTAGAGTCATTGAAGACATTATTTTTACATTCTGAGCACTAAAACGCCATGTAAAAACATATTCGAACACTTAATGAAAGATGCCCCACATTAGAAACTGGAGCAAGAGATGTATCCTAGGCGGGGTGAACTTCTTCATCGTTTTGTTGTCTTTTGTTATTGTCTATGGTATTATTGTCTCTATTTTTATGTTGCGAAACTAAGTTTAAAACACTTAATTTATCTTCTTTTTCTACTTTCCTAATTTCATAAAAGAAATAAAATTTAACTTGCAAATTTCATCAAACCTTCAAGTTTTCAAATAAATATCACGTGCTCAGATGGGATGATAGGAGAGAGGTAAAAGGAAAATATGGTAAGTTTGATCCCTTGTGTTCTGTACCTTTCAAGTTATCAGAAGAAAAAGAAAACACCACCTTCCTACTAGAAAACATGGATGGTGAGGTGTATGAACTTCCTGTGAATGGGAAGTTTCTCAAGTTCTGTTTTCAATATTATGGAGGTCAATGTTCAACCACTATATATACCGATGATATATTTTACATACCAGTGATGTTTTAAGTTCTTACTTTTTCTATTTTTTATCTTTATGTATTTGAATAAAATGACTCTGGGCCCAATAGATAGAGGCACTAATATGCAGGTTTTGAATGCATTTCTTGCAACACATTGTACCCAATTGGAGCCAATTTTGTTACCTATAATACCCTTTTGAAATTATGTCAAATGGTCCTATTTTTCATCACTAGTACAGAGATATATGGGTGCAATGTTGTGCTTCCAAAAGGAAATTCAAAAGGGAGAGCCTAAGTCCAAAATCTGGGGGCCGATTCTTGGAATGAGGGATATGAAGGAAACGATTAGAATATAAGACCCTGATATCAGAAGGAATAGAAGAAAACACATCAGTATTTTTGGATATAAAAGTTCATAATGTGGGGAACTCAGTGATTTATTTAAAACAGGACCCTAAATGGAATATCAGAGAAGGAAGTTGGAAGGAAGGCACATCGGAACCTTGGAGGGTAGAACCTTATAAATATTTATAAAATAAATTCTTTTGAAAGAGGTGAAGGTAGTGGAGAATAGAATTGTAAAGGAAATTTTTAGAAAACCAAAAGACCGAGGGACCCTTTCTCTCTCCTCAAGATGAAACACATGGGAGCAAGTGATTGGACCTGAGGAGTTGACGAGGTAGATGACGTCAGCACAATGTGGCAGTGTGGAGGACATGTGGAAGTGAGTTTCAACATTTTTCGGTGGCCTAGTGGGGAAATCCATGTGAGACGTGTCACCACTCAGAAGGTGTCACATCGAGATGATTACCGTAGCATGATTTCATCTCAGAGGTCGACATTTTGGAGGGAAGAGATTTTAGAACTCTTATGTATTTTCAAATCGAATTTTTTTTTATGAAAGGGGCTTCCAATGTATGAATGACACTTGGTCATGGGGACCCAAAATAACCAAGGGCATACAATAGGAATTAGCGGCTAGTGCTATAAAGGAACCATGCGGAAAGTATTTCAAAGGTCGATTTATCAAACATAGGAGGAATTAGAAATTTGTTCTATTTTCATTTTGAATAAGTTACAAGATATAAAAATTCCGATGTTGGTGGATGTATAATCATAGAATATCAGAGGAAGGATACATCGTAACTTTGTTCCAATTTCAATTTTAAAAACAAATTCTGATGAAAGGATCTCCAATGTGTTAGTGGAGCTTGTTAGGAAAACCCGAAGAGCCAAGGAAATTTTTGCGAAAAATACTTAAAGGAGGGGTGGGAGGTGAATGAGTATTTAAAACTCATATAGAATTTTAATTTTCTTTACTAAATTCTATACACGACTATTCTTAAGCCAACTAGCATATGTACGCGACTTTGATTGATGAAAATAGAGTATGCTTAAAGAACTTATAATTTAGATAAATATTCAGTAACTTTACTTAGACCAATCCATTGATGATTCATCAAAAATTTACTAAGCAATAAACATGTGTAGTAAGAACAGAATAAATCATCACACATAAGCAACACACATGAACACCAGCATTTAACGTAGAAACAATGTGGGAGAAAACCACCGTTGTTGTCAACTCTATATGCAATATTTATTATATAGAAAAATGCTTACATTCTTGTACTAGCATAGAATCATACCAACACACAGAAACCCACCTGTAGAAGGCTTCTATCTTCACTCATTCTCCAGTTGCTACAGGAAGGGATCTCCAATCCATTGATCTCATTTACTAGCCACAATTGGAAGGGAGATTTGACCCCATGTTCTCGTTTACGAACCACTACTAGAAGGGAGCTACAACGCCATGATATGATCACCAGCTCCTATTGGCAGGAAGCTTCAACTTCCTCATTGAAGGCTCCAACCGTCAACACCAACACGAACCACGTTGCATAAATTTTCACACTATATCCACTTTCATGAACACATCACAACCTGTAGGAATATTTTCATGATATTTTCAGATTCGACCCACTACACTCATTTAAGCTCAATACCATACATCAAAATAAAACATAAAATTGTACCAAATAATTCACTGAATTATCACTCAACCAGACAATCACTCAGCTTTAATCACAATAAAATAGTAGCATAATCAATACTTAAACAACCTAGAGATATATGAAGACATCATAGACATACAATAGAAACACAACAAGAATGATCAAACAATTTCTTCAACATTTTTCAACAAAACACTTGCTTGCATACTTGCCTTCCAATAGAATTATTCATGTATGTACGCCCTTATCTTGAAACCAACTCACGTACAAATCTCAACATAACTCAATATATATGCTAATCCGTAGAACCAAAATTGTGTGTATACACCCCTTCCTCGTGTTAAACACGTGTATATATAAGTAAATAATTCAGGACTGTGCAATAATTCAGAACATCAAAATTACTCAGATCATACCCTTTAATAGAACCAACATGCGCTGGATAACAGATCTAAAAATATCATTAACAAATCATGCAAATACATAGTCGTTTCAGGTCTAGAGATCCTGATCCATGATTGTATTCATGATTTCATCATTATATCATATCTATGAATCAACTATATCCCATACCATAAATATACTTTAGATTGAAGTAATCGTTCATTAATCTCACTCATCCACACTTCGCACTTTGATATTATCCTCCTTATATAGTTTGAGCCTTAGCTAGTACCATGAGCCAAAACCACACAAGTGCCAATGGTATTCTTGGATGAGATCAAATAATTGTTACTAAACTCAATATTGTGGGATAATAGCATGGTAAAGACCCTCGATATGATTAAATTAGTGCGACAACACATACAAGACTTTTTATCTTCGTTCTCGTGTGTATAGGAAACTTTTCCTTGACAAACCCGCGTAAATATCTTCAAATATTTAGTTTTAATAATATTATGATTCTAACCTACAAAACTCTGCCCCATCATCTTGTCATTTTTTTCCATTAATGATCTTTGTTACAAGTGGGTTGCTGCTAAGGACAACACCTTTATCATAATGCCAACAATCTCCCCCTTTAGACTTGATGGCAACCTTTTCAGTTTTTTATCACCACAACATGAAGCTACCTATTAGACACACCAATATAATCATTACTCAAAAACCAGGTTATGCTCCCCCTTTGAAATCAAGGGAAAATGGTGAACCAATACTGAAACAAGAGCTCTATAGATATGATTTTCACTATACTGACCATGCTCCTCATCAGTACATTGAATATTAAAAATATTTTCAATTAGTTACATGACTCGAAAACTCATCAGATTATGACATTTCCTATCACTAAGGACTTATACTTACATCAATCACCCAGCTAAGTGGGTTTGCAGATTTGACATGACCTCAAAAGTCCGTAGATGACTGAATATGAAATATTTACATCATAGGTCTTAATATAACCTTTACAAATATGAGTTTTATAACCAAGACCAAAGGGCCTCAATAAAGAGATATCACATAATTCAAAAATCACTATAAACATAATGCTAACAAAGAATTATACTCTGCAAGGTTAATGCTCGCCCTGAACCTGTGCTATCTATTCATTGTTAACAACTCATCAAAGCATCTTCGTAAATCAGATAAATATCAATTAAAAATCATAACTCAATACCATATTAGTATACTGTAGACCAATGAAATCATAGCTGTTAGCAACATATTAGATTTTGATCTTGAGGCTGACCCACTGTTTTTATGCTAGATAAAAACATACGCAATTGTCTGCAAAGAAACTCACATACATACACGATTATACTTAATGAAACCTGCGTACAACAAACAACCTTTTGAATTTTCACGTGTAGGCTGAGTATGGACTGGATTAGTAGCAAAGTGAGGCAGAGGAAACTCATAGTTTAGTAAATATTCAAATGCTTCTCTGGGGAGAGGTTTAGTAAATATATCATAAACATGTTCTTTGGAGGGAACATACTCTAATTTAACCTTTTTCTCAAGCACTTGTTTTCATAGAAAGTGACACTTAATAGGAATATGTGGGGTTTTGGAGTGCATAACAATTTTTTTTGAAATACTAATAGCACTTGTATTACCATGTAGGATGGATATGGGTGGATAATATTTAATTTGAATATCTTGTTATGTCTACATCATCCTGAGAAGTTGTGTGAAGAAATATTTAGCAGCCACATATTTTTATTCCATTGTAGATAAGGCAATGGAACTTTGTTTCTTGATGAACCAAGATACTAAGCGAGGCCCCATATAAAATTCACCTCCACTAGTGTTTTTCTGGTCATCAACATTTCTAGTGGAGTCTGCATCTTTTTAAGCTTGAAGAGTAAGATTGAAATTTTTAGGATACCATCGAACAAATGCTTGAGTTCCTTGGATATATTTGAATATTATATTTACTTTCTGAAGATGTGATTCATTTGGATTGCCTTGGAAATGTCCAAAAATCCCAACTGCATGCATGATATCTGGTATAGTACCTATTAGATAAAGCAGACTTCCAATCATAGACCTGTATTCTGGTTGGTTTACAGTGGGAGAATCATCATGAGGACTGATATTACATAGTGTCATCATTGGAGTACATACATGATTGCATTCTTCCATCCCATACTTCTTCAAAATATGCTTGAGATATTTTTTTTATGAGAGAAGGATGCCATTTTTTTTTCTTGTTGCACTTGTAAACCAAGAAAATATATTAGTTCCCCAAGTAAAGAAATTTCAAACTCTTGTTGCATAACAAAGGAAATTTTTTGACTCATATATTCTTCATTACCCCCAAATATGATCTCATCATCATAAAAAACAATAATTATTAGTTTATCATCCTTAATTTTAAATTTGTGTATAGGTTACTGTCTGCAGATCCTTTTATGATGCTTTATTGTTGAATATACTTGTCAAGGTGATAATACCATGCACATGGAGCTTGTTTTAGCCCATATAAAGAATTTTTGAGTTTGCATAGAAGGTTTTCATCATTCCCCAAAATGAATCCTTCTGGCTTTTCTAAATATACTTCTTCTTCTAGATCTCCATTTAGGAAAGTTGATCTTACATCCAATTGATAAACTTTGAAACATTGAAAAAATTGAAAATGCAAGAAACATTCTTATGTCTTCAAGTCTGGCTACAGGTGGAAATGTTTCTTCAAATTCTATACCTTCTTGTTGAGAATAACCTTTACAAACAAGTCTAGCTTTGTTTCTAATTACTTATCCATTTTCATTCATCTTGTTTTAGAATATCCATTTGGTCCCAATAACATTTTTATCATGGGGCCTTGGAACCAATTCCAAAGTATTATTCTTTTCAATTTGATCAAGTTCTTCATCTATGGCCTTAACCCAACATTCACCTTTACTAGTTGGATTTACATTTTATAGTTCAGTAGTGGATAATAAAGATAGATAACTAGGAGATCCTACAAGATTTATCCTTGTCTGTACCCCAGATTCCATTTCTCCTAGAATTTGAGATTCTGGATTATTCTTTTGGACATACATGGATGGAGTCTTTTCTTTATCTGATGTGTCTTCTTCTGGTGCTTCCTTAGTTTCTTCTTCTATATCATTGTGATTTTATGTGGAAAAGAATTCATCATCATCATCATCCTATTTTGTTGTTGTTACCCTTTTGGGAGTTGTGCATGCTTCATCAATCACAACACCAATACATTCAACAATTTTACATCTATAAGAGTAACCAAGAAGTACTCCTTCATCTGCTCTAGCTTCAAACTTACCAAGTTTTTCATAATTATTTTTTATGAAACATTTGCTTCCAAAAATCTAAAATGCTTCATAGTGGGAGCCTTATGATACTAGAGTTCATAAGGATTTTTATCACTATTGACATGAACATGAGCCTTGTTCAGAATATTTACTCTAGTATGTGCAGCTTCACCGCAGAAGGTGCGAGGATTTCTAGTCTCATCAAGCATAGCACGAGCCATTTTCTCAATTTTTCTATTCATTCCTTATGCCACGTTATTTTTTTAGGAGTTTTGGCTAAAAAAAATTATATTTTTATGCCATGTTGTTCACAGAAATCAAAGATTTCATCCAATATCTATTATCCTCCTTGGTCAGATCTCAGACATTTTATTTTGAGATCTAATTCATTTTCAACTAATTCTTTGAAGACCTTAAATTTATCAAATGTTTCATCTTTGTGTTCCAATAAACCGATCCAAAACATTGTAGAAAAATCATTAATGAATAATATATAGTATTGTTCTCCACGAGGTCAATTTTTCATTACAGGTCCACACAAATCAGTACGTATAAGTTCAAGGGGCTTACTTGCTGATCCTTCTTTGTCATTGAATTGAGCTCTACTTTTCTTACCGAATTGACATGACTTGAATATGGTACTTTCTGGTAGGGTGATGTTGGGAATATCACAAACATATTTGAGCCTTATTGATTTTATTGTTTGAGAAAAAATTAGATGTCGCAACCTTCTGTGCCATAGCCAGTTTTCCTCTACTTTTCCTAGGTGACATTGTTCATCTCCACCTTTCAACATCTATAGAATGCTTGGTATTCTTCTTTCTTTTATTATGGTCTTTATTGTGTCAATTTCACAAACCAAAAATTCTTTTGATCGGAAGAGTGCCTCATTTCCTTGGTCACATGTTTGGATAACAGTCAACAAACTATGCATTAATCCATAAAAATACAAAACATTGCCATCTTTAAACTTTTATTTTTTAAAAACAGATCTATCAGACACCTAATCCTCTATGGGTAGGCTTAGAAGGCGAATGGACAAAAGGAGTCCAAGAGACCACTTGGAATGTGAAACCAGGGGTCACTCTTATGTATTATGTATATGCATATTTATGAATAGTAATGCAACTCATGCATATCATTTCCATTGTTGTCTATTCTATCATATTTGTGTGTGTTTACCATGGATGAGTTCAAAAATATCCTTTGCCATTAATTACATTAGGGGAGTCATTTCGAAAAGTGACATTCTTTTATTTCTCTAATACATTGTATGAAATTATTCTACCTTTATCACCTATCATGTGTTTTGAACATCTGTTATCAATGTACCATTGATTTTCTTCTCCTTCTGCAAATAAATCTATGCCACAAATTTCAAATTATAAGCCTATATTTTTCCATACCTTAGAAGTTGTTGATATTTTCTCCTTTGGCTGTAATTTTCTCATGCACTTAGATTCCTCATGTCCAAAGTTATTGCAAATTAAGCATTCAATTTCATACTTAAGAGAATATAAATTTCTATAAGTGTTCTTCTTGATTCTTGTCTCATTCCTTTGTTTTCTTCCTTCTCTAGACATGATGATTCTGTATGCAACACATTGAGCAGCTTTGTGACAAAAATTATGAAATGAGAAACATTGTTCATTAAAGAAGAAATTTATGTGATCTAAGAACCTTCTAGTGTTTTTTACCTTTTGACTAATGATTTTGTTATTGTTCATCCTTGAATTAGAATGAACATGATTTACCTGTGAAGTGTCCTTGTTCTTATGCTAAAGGTTAGAACTTTTCTGAGACGCTTTGGTTTCATTTAGATAGCTTCTAGTTGTGGCTAAGGATTTCCCTGTCTGCGATGATTCACCAATGTATCCAAGACCTATCTTCATAATAGGAGAGCGTTCAAACTTGATAATTTCATCCAAGGTTTTAGATCCTTTAGAAAATATATAATATTTATAGTTTTTTATTTTCTGAAGTTCCTTTCTTAGACTTATTATTTCACATTCTAACTTCTAATTATGCTTATCCTTTTCTATGAGTTGATTCTTTAGTATATCTATGGGTACTTTTTTTTCTTCCACACATATTTTGAGTTGAGTAATTTCTTCAATTAAATATTTTTCTTTTAAAGCATCCCTAAAGTTAGACACATTAGTTTTTTTCTCAAATTCCAGGAGTAATATAAGATCCTAATCAGACTCTCCTTATTCACCATTTGACAAGCCATCACTATCTTCATGATTAAAATAACTTTCCCAATTCTCAAATTGTCTCCTATTACCTTTTCTAATATCCTTCCCTTGTCATGCTTATCTTTATGAGGGAATTTAGCAGCATAATGACCCACTCTACCACAAGGAAAAAAATTTAACGGAAGCTTACCTCTGAACCTTTGTGTGTCAAGTTGAAGTTTCTTTACAAAATTTCCCTCCTCTTATTCTCATACATACCCTGATTCCTTTTGTTCTCCCTTTTAATTTCCTTTTTTGGTTGCTTTAAATGTGAATTTTATGACTTCTGAAGAAACCTCCTTTTCTCATTTCAATAATAGTCAATATATGCAGTATTCCAAAATGGAAAAGACAGGAATATAGAAACATATGCACAATTCCAACTACGGTAAAATAAGAATTAAACTTGTAGAGCTCGAAGGATGTTGTAATACAACAAAACATGATACATATGGGCAGAAAATAGCTGAACCATATCATTAAGGATAAAAATCAAGGTAAGTACCTAGTTCTCCAAAAGGAATACACTTAAGCTACAATATGGATGAAATACACTAAAGGAAACTAACACTGGAAATGTTATGCTGCTACTGCTGTTGCTGTTTGAAACTACTGCTACTGTAAAGACGAACCATGTGTGGTAGGATTTTGGAGAGCTCAGAAAGACCTGGGATTTTAACCATGGACTCTGCTAAAAAAACCCATAAAACTGCAGAAATGGTTTGGCCAGATTTTAAATTTGGATTTTCGGCCCCTTTTTTTGGGTGGCACACTGCACCCCTTCTAGCTAACTTACACACTCACTGGAGAAAACTACTGATATGGGGCTGAAATAATGATCTATCAACTGTAATACCACCCAATCAACTCACTAACTGAAAGGTTGAACCCTTATCTTGATCTCCAATCTAGAAGCTTGAGATCTAGCTCCTCCTTTCTCTACTCAAGTTGGAGCTACAAACTGCACAAATGCTGGACTAGACTACAGTGTTAAGGAGGTTGGAGTTTTAGCTTGCTGCTCAAAAATGAAATAATGCTCTAAGTTAATGTAAATGATCTCTCCAAAGTGAGGGAAAGACACCTCAGAGGATTCCAAACTGAAATACTTCGAAATTCCTTCCTCTCTTAGATCTCCCTGGATGTACTGTGCAATTCCTAAAGGAACTATTGTTGCATGGAGTTCTAATATGATGGCTTGATGCCGAATATAAAAATTCTACTCCTGGAATACTTAAATGAAATCTCAAGGTGAAAGGATGAATCCTCCACCGGTTTCCTACCTGAAATGCTAGAAACTACCTTCCTCCTCTCAAAATCTAAGACATGAATACGTAATTCCTGAAGTTTTATATGTAGAAGAGAGGGGTTGAATGTGGCACCAATTTCAAATGATGAATGGATACTCAAAATAACCTTCCCATACTAGGCACTCAAAGTCCCCTATGAGTAAGCGTAGGATTCCCTCTCTGAAACACTTGTGTGCTAAAAAACACAAAAAAAATAGCTAAACAGCTGAAGCATGCAAATAATTTCAGATGAAAATACAATGTCAAATTCCAGACTTGGCTGCCCTCACCTTCCTTTTATGATTTTTGAGCCGCCCCTAGCCTTGGCCCGCCTCATTACTCTGGTGCACATGTGGCCACTAGCCTCCATGAATAATGTGTTGTCTCCCCATCGTCTCAATCATTTTTTCATTTACTCTCCACTCCCTCCATCATGTGTGAATTCAATGCACCAATTCCTCCACTGCATCATTATTGCTCTATTATCTTGTATTCCTCCAATATCTCCATCACCTTCCCCATTATGGTTCTATGATCTTCACTCTTCCTTCATAAATAAGCTACTCCACTACTCCATAATGTTGATCCACTATCTAACTAACCCACATTTACAAAAAATAAGTGGATTTTGTTCATGTATGGGGTTTATGGGTCCCTCCACTCTTTTATTTACTTAACTAATTAAGAAAAGTAAGAACTCTAATATTCCAATTAACTGATGGAAAAATTGCAATATTACAGTCCTCCCCGGAAAAATGTTGCTTGTCCTCAAGAAACTGCAAAAGTAGATGTTGCAGAAATTTATCTCCCTCCCAAGTGGCATCCTCATATGGAAGGTATCATCATCTACTCCAATGTGATATGAATGGACAGCTCCATATCTACCTCTCTAGAATGTCTAGAATGGCCTCCAACTGTGTATTTAGATGCCTCTCCTCATCAATGAGTCTCCAAGTGGCAACCATCTGTTGTCCAAGAGCCTCTTCTCTGCATGAGATATATGGAGTGAAGTGGTTACTTACCCAAGTGGAAAGTCCCAACTCATGAACTATATCTCTAACCCATGCTACATGGAGTATGATGTATCGCTCCATGCTCTGATCATTTTCCCTGATGGCCATGATTGCTCTAAGAAAAATCTTAAAACTATGCAAAATAGGAAATAGTGACATATGGTTTGACATGTGAAATGTTAGACCATACTCTCCCAATAGAAACCACCGCAACAATGCCTCTTGCTGCCACATCACACCATCACCATTCCAAGTATGTTAGCCATACTCTCTCAAGAGAATCCACCACAACAATGCATCTTGTTGCCACACCACCTCATCATAATACCAAGTATGGTGGCCATACTCTCCTAAGAGAAGGCAATGTAGTAATTCCTTCTGTTTCCATCCTACATCATCATCATGCAAGATGTGGTATAAAATTATTAGATACTCTTGCAATATTAACCAAAGCAACAATGAATCTTTTTTCCACTTCACATCATCATAATTCAAATCATGGAGCAACAATATACTAATTGACATGTAGAATGTCAAATCAAACCACCATAACCAAGCTCCCTGCTGCCACATCATGTCAGTGCCATGCAATGTCCCAAACAATGATACAACCATTGACATGTGATATGTCATGTGATGGTCAAACTCTCTCAAAAGTAACCAGTGCAACCATGACTCTTTCTGTTGCATCACACCATTACTATTCAAGGCATGGATCATACAAATGTGAAATGTTGGGTAGTAATCATACTCACCCAAAATCAGCAGCGCAACCATGCTCTTTTCTACCCCGTGTCATAGCTCTGCAAGTATCCTTTCAACCACTTTCTCATCATCCTCACCATCCATCCAAATTTTGGTGCTAACTCCTATCATGCTCCAACTTGGTATACACCCAATGGAGAATACCATCCTCCTCAATCTGATGATAATATTTTCACTCCATAATATGTTGAAGTGCATCCTCAAGGTTTCTCCATGAGAACCTCTCATCGATGACCCAGTAGAATCCATGAGATTATGAATATGTTGTAGGAAAAAGCTTCTCTTTAAGCTGTGAGATTCTCATCAAGAAGTTTGTACCCTAATAATGGAATATGGTATCGATCACAAGATGTTTATCATCTACCATTTTCCCATCCAATGCTTCATAAGTGAAGCGCTCATCAGAATGCTCCAAGAATAATTGGGCCCCCAAATCATCACTACTCCTCAATGACAGTGTTGTTGATCTCCATGATGGTGCATATGTTGTCTCGTGGCTCTCTCCATATACAATGTTGAACTCATAGTCTTGCATTGTAATTATTAGGACTATGCTCATCCTATCCACCGCACCTCCACACTTCAACACAAAGGGTTGTGTGCATCTCAACAATGTCAAACTGGGATGGCTATACATCTCCTCCTTGAATAAGTCAAGGGTCCTTTGCACAGTGATATATTGCTGCTTCAAATCAGCAAGGTTCCCTAACCCTTGGTTATGCAATTTCCCTGATGGCATGACCCCACAAATCTCAAGATGAGGTGTTGAAATAATATGAGATGGAAATTTTTACAAACCTCAGATCAACTAAAACCTGTGAACATCTTGCAAAGCCACAATATTTCCTCCAACCGGTGCAACGAATTCTGCAACTGCTGGTGATGGTGATTGCTGCTCCTCTATTATTGTATCAACACTGGTTTCTACCTCCTCTTCCTCATCCATATCCTTAATCATGCATATGGCTCTTAATGTCAAGTGCTCAAGACCATCTTGAAAAGATGCAAGTGCTCCTTCTCCTGATGCAAGTACTTCTGCAACTGTTGGTGGTGGTATTTGCTCGTTTTCTAGAGTGATAGTGTTGACATATTCCTTTTTCTCCTCATGTTATTCCTCATCAATTTCAAAAAATGTCTCAATGGGAATTACCTTTGGTTTTCTTCTATCAAACCTATTTACTAGCCTTCGGTGAAGTCTGCATAAGCTGTCACTCTTGCATGTTTCATATGGTTGAACCATCAATCCTTTGCCTCACCTTCAAGGTGTAGCACTACAATATCAACAGCCTCTCTTTTTTATACTGGGTGTAGCTGGAAGAATTCATCTAACTCCTTCCTCTAAGACTCTTTTGTGCTTGCTGATGACCCATCAAATGTAGGAAAGAAGAATCTATTCTGTATGTCCCTTCTTCTTCTATTTTTCCTCTAGGATCTCTGGTTTTCTTTGAGCTGGAAAAAATGTTATACAGTTATATTCTCCTTGAATTATCTAGACTGAGATTTGTACTCTACAAGATAATTACTCAGAGTCTCATGCTCTAAGTATCCTCCATCTCCATGCCCTTCCCATTCCTCTGCAAATAAAGTGGACATAGTAGAGTGTTTTGGAGCTCTTTGCATTATTGATTGTTTATGCAACTGATAGGAAGTGCTTGGACCTTTATCATTCTAAAACCTTCTTGAGGTTCCTTTTTTCCTATCCCTTCTCATTTCTTTGACCTCCTTGGAGAGATCCTGCATAGATCTAAAGAGAAGTGTGGTAAAAATTAATCCCTCCATCATTGTAGATCTCTACTTTCTATTTCTTCTTATGATGTAATGAAATGTATTGCCAAAAAAATGAGCCAAATATCATGCTCTGATACCACTATAGTATTCCAAAATGGAAAAGAAAGGAATATAGAAACATATGCATAATTCCAACTATGGTAAAATAAGAATTAAACATGTAGCACTGGAAAAATTCTGGAATAAGTAAAAACATCATACATATGGGAAAAAAACAATTGAACCATATTATTAAGGATCAACAGCAAGGTAAGTACACATTTCTCTAAAAGGAATGCACTCAAGCCACAAGATGGTTGAAATACACTAAAGGAAACTAGCACTGGAAATTTTGTGCTGCTATTGTTGCTGCTGCTAGAAATTGGAGCTACTATGAAGAAGAGCCATGTGAGGGAGGCTGTTGGAGTGCTCAAAAATATCTAGGATTTTAACTATGGACCCTATGAAAAGAAACTCAGAATAACCCAGAAATGTTGGCCAGATTTTAACTTTGGATTTTCTGCTCTTTTGTTTCGGTGGCACACTGTACCCTTGTTGGATAAGTTACGCACTCCCTAGATACAAATACTAATATGGGACTGAAAGAATGATATATCTGATGCAATAGCACCCACTCAGCTCACTAATTGAAGGGTTGAACCCTTCTCTTGATCTCCAAGCTAGAATCTTGAGATCTAGCTCCTCCTTTCTCTGCTCAAGTTGCAGCTGAAAATTTCACAACTGTTGGACTAGACCGTGCTGTCAAGGAGGATGGAGCGGTAGCCTACTACTGGATGATGAAATAATTCTCATATATTATGTAAATTTTCTCTCCAAAGTGAGGGAAATACCCCTCCCAATATTCCAAGCTGAAATTCTTGCAACTTCCTTCCTCCTTTAGATCTTCCTGGCTGCACTGCGCAATTCTTGAAGGAACTGCTGATGCATGGAGGTGTAATATGATGGGTTGATTTTAGATATCACAATGGTGCTTTTGGAAGACTTAAATGGAAGATCAAGGTAAAACTATGAATTATCCACCGGTTTCTTAGCTTAAATGCTAGAAACTACCTTCCTCCTTTCAAACACTAAGACATGAAAGCGTAATTCCTGAAGTTGTATATGTAGAAGAGAGGGGCTAAATGTGGCACCAATGCTGAATTATGAATGGCTACTCAAAATAACCTTCCCAGAGTAGGCACTCGAAGTCCCCCATGGGTAAGGGTGGGGTTCACACTCAGGAACACCCGTGTGCTAAACATCACAACAAACTTAGCTAAATAGCTGAAGCGTGCAAAAAATCTCAAATGATAATACAATATCAATTCTAAACTGATTTATACGGCTACCCTCACCTTATTTTTATGCTTTGTGAACCTCCCCTAGCCTTGGCCCACCTCATTACTACACTGCACATGTGGCCACTAGCCTCCATGAATACTACGTTGTCCCCCCATGATCTCCATCATTTCTACATTTACTCTGCAGTCCCTCCATCATGTGTGCATTTAATTCACCACTTCCTCCATCACTCCATCATTATTGCTCTATGACCTTACTTTTATTCCTCCACTATCTCCCTCATCTTCCTCATTATTGTTCTATGATCTCCACTCTTCCTTTATTAATAAGTTGCTCCACTACTCCATAATGTTGATCCATTATCTAACTAACCCACATTGACACAACATAAGTGGATTTGATTCATTTATGGGGTTTATGGGTCCCTCCATCTTTTTATTTACTTAAATAATTAAGAAAATTAAGAACTCTAATTCTCCAATTAAATGATGGAAAATTTGGAATATTACAAGATCCCATGAAGTTGAACAACAATAAGAGTCTGAAAATTCTGCTTTTCTTCAATGGAAGACACCTTTGACTCGAATTTAGGAGTTAGACATATTAATATTTTCTCTACTAAAGTTGTGTATTTTATGTATTCACCTATATTTCTCATACGATTTACAATCTCATATAGACGTATATAGAAACTATAAATACTTTTATCATTATGTGTTCTGAGATTTTTATAGTGAATTCTGAGAGTTTGTAGTTTAGTAATTTTTACCTTGCAATCATCTTCATAGCTTAGCCTATGATTTTTTCCCATATTTCCTTTGTTTTATTTAACTACATAAATTTGACAAATTATTATTTGGTCACGCTTCCCAATAATTCATTGACAACTTTCACGTTGGTTTCATATGTCTTCTTTGATACTACATCTGTGGGAACTATTCCTGGATATTGGTAACCTCCTTCAGCAATTTCCCAAACATTTGCTCCAAGAGACTAAATATAGAATCTTGTTCTGGTCTTCCATAAGATTAAATTATTTTCATGGAAGAGTGGTGGTCTGATATATGATGTTCCATATTTATTTCTCATCTACGTAGATATTCCTTCAAGTGATCAAGCTTCTTCTAAAGGACCTGTTATGATACCAATTGTTGGGAAAAATAGGGAAGGGGGGGGGGCTGAATAAGTATGTAAAACTCACACAAAATTTTACTTTATTTACTTAATTCTATACAAGATTGTTCTTAACAAAAATAGCATATGTACACAACTTATATTCAGGAAACTAGCGTATACCCAAAGAACTTATAATTCAGATAATTCTTGAGTAACTATACTTAGAACAACCCATTAATGACTCATCAGACATTCTGTAAGTATTAAAAATGTGCAATAAGAACATAATAAATCATCACACATAAGAAACACACATGAAAACCAGGATTTAAGGTGGAAACCCAATATGGGAGAAAGAAATTGGTGTTCTCCTCTCCGTCTGCAATATTTATTATAAAGGAAACTTCTTAAAATATTTTACTGACACAGATTCATACCGCCACGCAGGCACCCACCTGCAGAAGGCTTATACCTTCACTTGTTCTCAAGCTTCTACTGGAAGGGAGTGCCAACCACTAAAATTTTTTAGCAACCACCACTGGAAGGGAGTTTCGATCCCTTGCTCTCCTTTACCAACCACTACTGGAAGGGAGATACATTGCCCTCATCTAATCACTAGCTCCTACTGACAGGAATCTTCAAGTTCCTCACTAAAGGATCCAACCCTCAATACCACAGCCGACCATGTTTCATAAATTTTCACATTGGATCCACCTTATTAAACACATCCCAGCTTCTAGGCCTGTTTTCATCATATTTTCAAATTGGACCCACTACACTCATTTAATCCCAATACCATAAATAAAACTGAAACACAAAATTGTACCAAATCATTCACTAAATCATCACTCAACCAAAAAATAACTGATCTTTAATTACAATCAACCAGCAACATAATCAATACTCAAACAAGCCAGATACATATGAAGAAATAACTGAAAAACAATATAAATGCAACAAAAATGATCATACATTTACTTCAACATTTTTCATGAAAACCATGGCTTGCATTTGCACCTTCCAGCAGACTTATTCCCATATGTACCCATAGCAAAAAGAATACGTCGATTTCTGAGGTGATCTATATCATCAAGTGTACCCATTCCAAATTTCACCCCAATAAGGTAATCCACAACAACCAATACATCTTGTGGTAATGAAAAAATCTCGTTCTCAGGTATATCAAGGTGAAACCAACTGGTGTATAGATGTCAACATATTATAGAATATATACGCTACTCTGCAGAACCAAACTCACATGTATACATGCCTTCCTCATGTAAAACCCATGTATAAATCTGTAAAAATTCAAGACTGCACAATAATTCAAAACATCAAACTTACTCTGATCATACCCTTTACTACAACAAACATGCACCAGACCACAGATCCAAACATCTCATTAACATTTCATGCAAATACATACTCATTTCAGGTCTATAGATACTAATCCCTCATTGTATTCATGAGTGCATAACTATATCATATATATCAATAAAATATAGCCCATACCATAAGTATACTTCAGATTGAAGTAATTATTCATTAATCTCAGTCATGCACACTTAGCACTTTGATGTTCTCCTCCTTATATAGTTTCAGCCTTAGCTAATACCATGATCCAAAACCACACAAATGCCGATGGTATTCTTAGATGAGAGCAAATAACCATTACTGCACTTAATATTGTGGGCTAATACCATGTTAAAGACCCATGGTTTTATTAAATTAGTGTGTCGGAACATACAGGACTTTGCTTCTTTGTACTCGCATATATGCACGTCTTTGCCTTGACGAACATGCGTATAGATCTTCAAATATTCACCTTTAATAATATTTTGATTCTAACCTAGAAATAGCTAACTCATCATTTTTTCATTGTCTTCCATTAATGAGCTTTGTTGTAAGTGGGCTGCCATCAAGGACAACACCTTTATGAACAACACTTTTATGAAAAACACAATTATCATAATACCAACAGAAATAGAGTGATTACAAAGGGAAATAGGCCCCCGATAGGAGCTTGAATGCTTTAGCACCCAAGTGGCAAGCCACCAGTCATGAAATCTGGTCCAATGGAGGAAAAAAAAAAGGGGATCTAAAATGAAGGGGGTGGAAGGCATCATAATTTTATGATTTCATACTGTTTCTTTTAAATAGAGTGACAATATGATATGGCTCCAAAGTTGCACTACATTGCAATGTTACAAGATAAATTTCTTTGCTATTGCAATAAAAATAGTATGGAGGTTGGATGGGTCGAAGGATAAGTTATAGAGAATCTCTAATTCCACCACACCTAATCACATCCAACTCCAAAAAGGGAAAATTCAAGCAATTAAAAAGAGAAAGCAACAGGCGAATTGGCAGGTAACTCAGAGGAATGAGAATTGGAGATATTTTACTATGTCAATGGCATGACACCTCATATTTTTCATATTTTTTTAATTTTTCACTTTTAAGAAAATAATTAATTATGTTCTGTAATTAATTAGGAAAACTAAGCTAATGGAATGCTGAAACAACTATGTAGATCAGACCGTTGTGTATTCTAAGGTATTTTGTAAGTGTTCTTATTTTGGTTGTCCCTATAAAGGGGGAGGAGAAACTATTTACAATGGTTCCTAATTATATGATCAAAGGTTTTGAATTCTACTTTAAGTAGTTGTGAATTATGTTTTCAAAGAGAGGATCCACGGTTTTCATTTTCCTGATCCAGAGGATGTAATAGTTTTTCAAATTTTGCTTGTTCAGATCTGTGACATGGGTTTCATTCCTAGATATTAATGAATAATTTTTTGGTGACTCTAAGAATTGGAATATATATTATGTATTTTTCCTCTATATGTCATTTCATGTGTGTTTTCTTTGTAAATCGTAGTTGTTGGATTCACTCTTAAGTCACATATTCATCTATGTTATATTGTAGCAGGTGGTACCTGTGAGATTTTAGATTTATCTACGTTATCTAATAGCAGAAGATATATGTGATACTATATATTTTCCATTTTAATGGTGTAGAAAAATATTCTTGTGAGATATTGAGTTGATAGCCTTAAAATCTGCTTCATAATTTATGTATTTAATTTATTTTATTATTTAATGATTCTACTAGGATTTATTTTTTAGGATTTTTTGTTTGTACATCCCTCTCCACTAGGTTCCTTATAATTTTTCTTTCCATATTTATTGCAACGACCAATTAAGATGCATTTTCTATGTTTAGGCCATCAAACCTAAACCATTTACTATTGGGAATGATATATTGTTTAGGTGTATATTGAATCTTCCTCCCGGAAGGCTTATTGAACCATATTTAAATAATTTTATATTTACCTTTTGCGAAATACTGATTTATTTTCAAGAGACTAATATGTCCTACGCACTAACCTCTCCTCAACCCAGTGTTTGCCTCTAGGAGCTACAAAAAATAACAAGATGGTAGACTATATTTTCAAGATTATCCCTATAGATCGGATGAGCAACATGGTGATAGGTACTCCCCTAATGCAGAATACAGTTTGAGAAGTTTTAAGGAAGAAATAGGAATTTGTCAAGTAGATAATGATAGGAACATTCAAGCCCAGGAGAAACAAGAGGAATTTAATACACTCATTCGCTAGAGTCTGTCAGATTAACAGAGGGAGAGACTGCTTAGGATCAATCATGGAAAGGACAACAAGACTAATGGAATATATGGTAGTCAATCTCATCATGGTCATAGGTTGGATATAGATTCCATGATTAGGGATGGAAGGTTTGTGGACACACCAAATAGGAGAGGTGATGGACACAGGTTCTATTCTAGTTCTGCTTTTGATAGGTATCATGGTCATCATCGTTATCATCCTTAGAAGATGAATGAAAGGGCATGTTTTCCATATGATTTCAAGAAATCAAATCGACCTACTCTTAATGGATATGTGAAGAGGCTAGAAGATGCAGAGGAATTGTTACATGGGATGAAGAAATTATTTGAGTTGCATGATTACACAGAGAACATGAAGGGCAACATAACTATCCTTAGCCTAAGAGGAAAGAAGGCATTTGGTTGGAATATTTGAAGTGGGGCAGAGACATTAGGAAAAAGGAGTTGAGTTGACACAAATTCGGGAGACTCTTCAGGAAGAAGTACTTCTCAGAGAGGTACTAATACAATAGGGCCAAGGAGTTAGATGAGCTAAAGATGGGATCAATGAAAGATAAGGACTACACGTCTAAGTTCTTGGAGGTATTGAGGTATGTACCATATCTTAAGGATGAGAAGACAAAATTTCAGATATTTTTCAGTGGATTACCATTAACATTCAGATATAATATTATATATGGTGAGCCTTGGTCACTTGAAGAAGTCATTGGTAAGTTGAAGCATTGTTATGAGCAATAAAAGCGCAAGACTAAGTCTCAACATGGTTGGAAGGGGAAAGAAAATTCTAAAGGTAAATGGAAGCCGAAGCGAACAATACCTGAGGATGTAGGTGAGAAAGAGAATGTTGTTCCTTACAAGAATTTCAATGTACTTAGATAGGGACATGGGTCACAACCCGAAGGGAAGAAGAATAAAGCTGATGGTACAAAACAATTGGAGTGTTGGATATCTACAAATGAGCATCTTAAGAGATATTGTGTGTAGTATTAGGGTCGGAGGCCTTAGATTTATAGTGCTCAGGAAGCAGAGATAGTTGGGGATGTTGGGAAGAGCATTCCATGTATCTATGCGACATTGGATAACAGGCGAGTGGATCACCAGGCACCTATTATAAATATGGACAATAAGCTTTGTGATCAAGTTGTTTCTATTTTGATTGACCCTCTATCTAATTATATCTATTTTAATCCTAGCCTATTGGATAAGTGTGGTTTGAATAAAGAAGCACATGCATAATCTTGTTCAGCGCAGTTAGATATAGGTAAAAAGGAAAAAGTTCATCATTGGGTAAGATCTTGTGCATTTGAGTTGAATGGTATGCCTAAATCAGCAAATTTGATGTTTCTTCCATTGGGATCATATAGTATGATTTTGGTTATGGAATTTTTGTATCTTTAGAGGACCAAGGTGGATTATTATGAAAAGGTTATTGAATGCTTGGATGACAATGGAGAACACAAAATCTTGTAGGGTAAGAAGAAAACTACATCAATCAATATGGTTACAACTATGCAGGAAAAGTGTAGTCACATAAAAGGGTGTGTGTTATTTGAAATATTTCTAGTGATAAAGGTAAGGATGTTGAGGATGCAAATGTATTGATAATGTACCAAGTTTTACAACAGTTTTAGGATGTTTTTTCCACAGATATTTCATATTTTCCACCTCAAAGGAAAGTGGAATTTTCTATTGAGTTACTCCGAAGGGAAAAACCAGTAGCAAAGGCACCATATATGATGAGCACTCTAGATTTAGTGGAATTGAAGTTGAAATTGAAATAAATGCTTAAAATGGGATATATTATGCTAAGTGTGTCATCGTGGGGTGTAACAATATTGTTTGTGAGGAAGAAGGATTTTATTCTCAGGTTATGCATTGATTATAGGCAGTTGAACAAGGTAACCGTAGAGAATAGGTATCCATTGTCAAGGTCTTAGGACTTGTTTTATCAGTTGAAGGGAGCAAAAATGTTCTCAAATATGGATATGAGATCAGGATACCATTAGGTATGCATCAAAGAATAAAACATTTACAAGTCAACTTTCTGAACCAGGTATGGGCATTATGAGTCTGTTGTAGTTCCATTTGGTTTGAATAATGCTTCAACTACTTTTATGTGCTTGATGAATAGTATATTTCTTCCCTATCTGTACAATTTTTTTATTGTGTTCATTGATGACATCTTGATATATATAGGAATGAGTAAGATCATACTGGACATTTAGCAACAGTATTGAGTATTTAGCAACATTATTTATCCCAATGAACCCCACCATTCCAACCGAATGTGATACTCTTGCCTTCAACTTCCCTTAATCATGCACCGAGCTTCATTCAAGCCTTACATTACTTATTGGGTTCCACACATCTCTCCCCGACCTTCATCAACTTTCCTCTTTCCCAAACAATTCCCAATACCCCAGAACATAAAAGGAAATAACAATAATAAAAAATAAGAAAACCATGAAAATGAATAAAAATATGACACCACAGACAAAGTGGAAAGGCCTTTCACCATACATAAACAAAATTACAAATCAAGCACAAAGAAAAAAAAATAAATTTGAAACCATAAAATTAGTGACAAACATCATGACTCAATCCACATGGGTTCCCAATTTTTCCAAGCGAAAGCTCAAACTAAGCCTTATTCAAGTTTTATTTCAACCTATTTTCCATGCAATCCCCTACACCATATTGCAATAAACACATAATTGTTAGTGTATAAATAAATATACTAATATATGAGTTATCTTACCTTGTTGTGCCAAGCACGCTTCCTTGTAACATAACACTCATGTAAACCACATGTTCCAAAGATCAAGACAACATATCTATCGATTTGGAATCAACCTTTACCAATTCTAACAACCATGTCATAATAAAAAATCAACTCACATTCATTAATCATAATACATAATGCTACAACTATCCCCTACTTAGACTCAAGTACATATCAGTGGTCTCAACACATATGTGTTAGTAAAACCATCTTAAAACAATATAATTTCTTCAAGAAGTATTATAGACACATACTCATATCATGAAATTAATCAAACATCCAAAAAACTATAAACGTACCATTTTATATAAATGAACTAGATGACATAATAGACAAAAAACACTAAACACCAATAAAACATCATAATCAAATAGTCAAGAACCAAGTATATGACATAAGAAAACTCATACCTCAATGTATCACAGGGGAGGCTATCTTGTATGCACAATCAATCTATATTATAACAATATAACCTCTCAACATATCAACTCAAACATAAATAAGGTCATGATATCCATACCATTAACTAGCTAACATGTTCACATCATAAAATTGTAAACAATTGTCATTCATGCATAAAAATCACATCTTCATAGTCAGTCTAGATTAGTAAAACACAATGTGAGAAATGAGTTGACTCATACCTAAATACTGTAACCATAACCATCTGCCTAGGCCAATCCACTTTATCATGATACATATAACATCAATATCTTAATGCAATAACACTAATATTCAAGTTAACTATCATATAACAATAAAAAAGTTAACCAATAACATACTTATCAACAACATATAACATAGAAATCAAGTTAAATAACATAAAACAATAACACCATTGCATATAACAACAAGTTACTATCATTCATGACTATTTCACACATGTGCATAATACTACACTAATCAACTAGAATTTATCATACATGTAACCATAATAATAGAATGAAGAGAAAATAAGCAACCCTAATGCTTATAACAACCATTAACCACATACCTTCATGCAAAAAATACAAACCTATATGACGATATGCTCTTACTCTCAACTGTAGTGCTACAACCTCACTTAGATTTTTTTCATATCCTACTTTTTCTCAATGAACACATCAACATCATAACAACCAACAACATCATGATGACACATATGACATATGATGACCTCACAATGCATGTCTGACCTACTATACATGCATATCTATAACCATGACAAATCATGGATAACAACATATAGAAACTGACATGCATAGAAAATTCATGTACAACCGACATGCATTCATGTCTAACACATCCCAACAAAAGCATCATGAACTCATACATGGAAACAAAATTGTAACAATGACCGCTATCATGCATACATAACAAGCACATATAAAACCTACATGCATGCATGACAAACACATTCTTCCCATCAATTCCAAGTGTTGAACCATGCTTTGATACCACTCTATAACACCCTCTTCCCACATCTACGCAAGTAGCCATCCAATCAAGATAAACATATGATAAAGAGTTACTAGGATATTATTCAACTCCTAATGTGTAAGTTAAGGAAGTGGAACCGACATAACAAACACAAACCTTCTACACCTGCAACAGAACCTCCGGGAACCATCCAAACCTTCGAGGTGATAAACCCCTGAGACAAGCTAACCTTTTGGTGCATACATCCCCCATTATCTCCCATGACATGGGAATGATTGGGGTTGTGACCCTCCAATCACTCCCACAACATGGATATGCATGTAATTGAGGAATTTCCAAAGAATTTTTGTGCCACATTTTCAGGCCCATGGCGTAGGTAACTACCCAAAACTCTATGACACTTATAGGAATGAAAGATAACAATGTAATAGCAATACAATTGCAATTAATTAAATAAGCACTTGACTAGACCCTTACTAGTCATGGTAGGAATTTCGTCAAACATGTCGCAAATATGTAACCTATAGGTTTAAACAACAAATATCAGCATTGGGGCCTCATAATTATTTGAGAATGTGTACGAAGCATGGATGTATCATCACATTAGTTTCATTATCATCCATTAGGTCATATATTCATTTCTCATTCATTTACAAATCAAAGCATGATGAGAGCCATGCATCATCACTGCCATACAACATATTCATAACCAACATATAAACAACAGAAATGAAAAACATAGAACAACCATATAAGACACATAATAAAAATCACATTTACCCGTAAATACAAGAAGAAAAGAGTTTTTATTTCAATAAGAAAAATTCAACCAAGTTTGGGACTTCCACGTACCACCCGACCATGGACATGGCTGAACCAAATGTCTCTTTGAGCTAGTTGTAATAGCCCGGTGAAAATTCTATGTAATAAAAGTTAAAAATGATAACCACTATTGATGGGATACTTATTCCAAGTTGAGTATTGCGAAAAAAATCCTAGGGGGAGTTAATTTGATCTAATATTACTAAGGAAATAGGAAAATGAAAATGAAAAGGCTTTGTGGAGGAAAAATGGCATTTTTTGCACAAGTATTTAAGAAAATAATGGAATCTAGGAGAAAATGGAAATGAAAGGTCACAGGTTGCATGTGAGGGGGAAATTGAAGGAAAATAATATACAATGAAGAAAATAAAGGCCTATTCTATAAAAAGGCTTCTGAGGATCAATTGGTGCCTTCTTTCATTGCATTTTTGGAGCTTTCCCATTATTCTCTCTCTCTCTCTCACTCACTATTGGACACATAGAGTTTTTGGAGTACTTTCGGATTGGAACAAGAAAGGAAAGAAAGTAGGAATAAAGAGAAAGGAATAAAGGAGGAGAAGAAATTAAGTAGCTACAGCAGGATTCTTTGCAGGTATTGATTTTCATGTATGATTTCTTCACTATATTTGGCATCCATGGTATTGCATTTGGTTCTTTATTGTCTTGGCATGGGTTTTTCTAGGTGTGGCAAGGTATTAAACCTAGCCTTGACATTTTCGGATAGCCATGCTATTGTGGAGTTCTCATGTTTTTGCTTAGCTGGATTTTCGAATGGATTCGAGGCTGAGTGAGGTGGATCTCCAAATTATTATAGAACCAGTTCGCTTGTTGCCTTGGTTTAGGGCCTAGTAATCCGGGTTTGGATTGTGATAAATCTTGAGATGTGCTATTTTTCTCTCCATTTCAGGCCTACTAATGTTAGGTTTGGGTTTGCAGTAAATCCTAGAGAGTATTTCTTTGTTTAGGACATAGTGACCCTCGATTCATATTGTGGGTTGCAATAAAGGCTGAGAGAGTAGGAGACATGAAACTTCCTCATGTTTTAGGTGTAGAGAATATAGTGATATCCATTCTTTTGTTGGCCTAGTGATTAGGTGTAGATAAGGGTAAATACTGATTTCTATTTGATGAGGGTGAGGTGGTTTAGCCTCGGGATTCCCTAGTTGGTTCTTTCTTTTTAAGTCCCACGTTCATGTTTGTAATATTCCATGGGGGTGATTGGGTGAAGTAAGATTTGGCTCACCCTGTTATCACCATAAAAATTTTCTAAACTCTGAAAGTCTACCTTTGTTTTAGTCATGGTGTCAAATAGGTCTTGAGTCATTTCATTTTTTTTTTTAAAGGGTGGGTGATAGGTTTAAAGGTCTTAAAAGCTTAGTTTTCATTTCCAAATAAGGTCTTTAAGTCTCATTTCATGGTTATAAAGTTCCACCATTCATTTAGAAGTCATTTTTTTAACCTTCGGAAAAATTCTCTGCTATTAGCCACAAAAATGCAGTTTCGTAACATGGTCAGTTCAAAAACCCAGTTTTGCGCTACGAAAGAACTTCTACTTTCGTAGTGCATATCACCAAATTTTCACTAAGTGCGCTACGAAAGCGTGGATTCATAGGAGGGTCATGTCAAAGCATAGAATCTATTAGAATCCATTAATTTTTTCATCATGAGTCAGTTAGGGGTCACTTCCAAAATGTGTAACCATTCATACTCATCATTGAAATCATATAGGTGTCATTTATGAAAATAAATTTCAAATTTGAAGGGTTGATATGCGTTACTTAATCCAGTTTTCATAACAAACATTGAAACATATATGTTTCAAGTTTTTAGCTTATTTTTTTCTTACACCAAAGCTATTCTACCGTCAAGCGAGGCTGATTTCTTTTCATCAAGCAAGGTTGATTACTTTTCATCAAGCGAGACTGATTTCTTTTCATCAAGCGAGGTTGATTACTTTTCATCAAGTGAGGCTGATCATCAAATTTTGAAGGAAACAGATAGAAATTTCTGAAAGCAAGAATGAAAGAGGAGAAAAATAATCATAGGTCAGGGCATTTCTTGAGGTCAGAACCTAAAAGCACAGGAGCTCTAGTTAAAAACAAAACAATATTAGAGGCTTTCAGAAAGGCAGGATGTTTGAATTTTTGTGAAAAGCTGCAGGGAGGACACAGTGAGGTAACAAAATAATTTTCTTTGCATTTCAATGGTTCAAATACAAAGATTGGAATCTTGAATTTGTCAGTGACTCCTGAGACTATAGCCTTAGTAAATGAGATACCAAGAGGACAAGAAACATGGTTTAAGGGTTTCATATTTGACATGGGGCCATGCAAGATGTTTTTAAAGCCAGAATTTACAGAGTTGGATTTAAATAATGTAATTCCCAGAAGCTGTATTAAAGATAGCTATGCTAATTTACTCTTCAATATCCAAAGGTATTTTGCATGCGAGGGAAGGTACCATAATTTTTATTCCTATGATTTTAAACTTCTATTACACTTTACAGGTATGATATCTTTATATTTTCCATTTTTCTTGTATCAAAGCATTTCTAAGATGGTAGATAAGGTTCAAGTGAAATATGAAGAGTGTGAGACATCTCTGTTTCACCATGGTTTAATCAAACTGATGGTCTTGAGTGAACTCCAAAATATTAATAGAGATTGGTCATCTTTTCTATTTTTATGTGGATTTGGAGTAGAATCTCAAACTCCAGCAAAAAATCCTAAGGAAAAAGAATATTTACCAGAAGAATCTAACAAACCTGTAGTTGTAAGGACAAAAAGGTTTGTGAAATTGAAGCCTAGGAAACAAGTAAAAGAACGGGTAGAAAAGACACCAGTTGTCATTGCAGAAACTCCTCCACCTGAAAAACAGAGGTTGTAAGAAGAAAATTCATAGAAAAAGAGAGCTAGTAAACAAACTCCACAGATACTGACTAGAAGTCAAGCTGCAAAAGAGAAAGGTAAAACGGTGCTTTCAGAAACAAGTGACAGTCCAAGTTTGAAAGGGAAATTAGATGATATTTTGCAAGAAATATATATAGAAGAGTCTCCTTTAGTACAAGATGACTTCATAAAAATTGATCAAGGTAAATAAAAAAAGATGAAGTCATCTAAGAAGCTGGAGTTCAAGGATGAAGATGCAGCATTTGTCTTCAAGGCTAGGAAGCCTTCAACTAGAAAGTCAAAGAGAATACAAGAGCTTAATGCTGAGGTGGAGAACAAAGCACACACTGCTTATGAAGAAATAATAGATATTTCTTCACCTGTATCAAAAAATGCCAAAAATAGAGTATTCTCAAAACAAACAACAAAAATCAATTATGAAGAGATGAAGGAAAAATCAAAATCAGACAATCATGAAATTTTCAGGTTAAATAAAAGAGCTAGAAAGCATGCCATTGAGAAACAAGTTTCAAGAGAATGAAAGCCTTTTGGGAAGGTGAAAAAGTCTCTAGACCTGAAATACCTAGCAACGAAGAACAATTTTTCACTTAGACTGTACCAACGATAAAAGAAGAAAAATTTGTGAGAGTTATGAATACTCATTTGAGGGAAAAAAACATAAGGTTAAAAAGACAGGTTGAAGATTCCGAAATTCAACTAACAAGATCTCAAGAAAAGTCAAAGGAATAGCGAGACAGAGTAATGGAACAATGCAGAAAAATGATAAATTTTAAATCAATCTTTCATTAAGTTGAAGATAAAGTTTTATTAAAATCATATTTTTGAGGATAAGTTAATGTGTTTTGAAATAATATCAGCACTTATGAGGTATAAGCACCCCCAACACAAAAAATTTTAAGACTTTTTAGAAGACTGTGTTGAAAATCATCTTGCACAGCAGTTTCGTAGCGCTCAACGAAACTGCTGAACATGTCTTTTTGCATATTTTCATATAAGTTTTGGAGGGAAGATTGATGATTTTTGGGTTTAAATTTGCTGGTGGAACCATGGATATAACAGATGAAGTTTCAAATGAAGAAAACAGGAGAAAAAATGATCAAAAGGAAAGGTTTTACACTAACCTACAAATTGCGCTACGAAAACAGGCTACTTTCGTAGAGAAGACCTATTTTCTATTCTTTTACATCATTTCGGAGATGCATTTCTACACAGCTAGAAGATTAAAGGTTTTAGGGAAATTCTTGGCAAATGTGACACATGTGAAATTGATTCATCAATGATCAAAGTGCCCAAAACTGAAAATGAATGTTAAAGGCTGAAAAGCAGGAAACATGTTTCCTAATTTTTAGGACAGTTATGTCATCATCAACAGGATCACATCAAGGTTGGAGACAACATCAAAGTTCAAATTTATGGGATTGCATTTGGAAAAAGGATGAATTAAAGACTAGATAATTTTGTTAGAAGCATTTTTAGGAGTTTTATTCCTATTAGAATTAGGAATTTTCAAAGGCAGTATAGCTGTCATTTTGTAATTAATGTCATGTTTAAGATTAGGAAAGGTGTCAAAGCATGGGAATTCGAATTTTCTAGTAAGTGACAAAAGAATCCTATATTGTAAATGTTCTATATAGAGCAAGAGGTCGAATTCTAAAGGGTTTGGCATTTTCATTAGCAATTGACTGTGTTATTGTATGTCACTGTGTCTTTTTCAACTTAATACAGAGATCTGTTTTGACAACTCAAGATTCATAAGGAGTTTATTTTTATCATTGTTCTATGACCTTCCTTAATTATTTACTTGCAGTAGTATTTTCATGTGATACTTATAATTCATTTGACAATGCTCTAACTTCCTTTACATGAAAATAAACTGTGTTTTTCACTGTGTGACTGTTTTATTCATTTACCTAGACTCCAAGTGCCTTGACTTCCATGCTTAATAGGTAGTGATGTTTTGTTGAAGATTATCTTGACTCCATGGCCCAATGAAAGTTTTCTAATCTGTGATACAACCAGTTATACCAATTTATCTTTTTATTTTAGAGTTAGCCGTCTATCCATTAATCAAAAATCATAAACCTTTCAGAGAGCCCTCTCAGGTTGAGGAGGTTAAGCCTCAGCCAAAATATTAGTCTGAAAGAGTTACACAAACTCTACTTAATGAGCAGCCTATCGGGGTATGATTTTGTGATAACACACCCAATATATGGTCGGGTGGAAAATGGAAGTCCCATCTACGGTTGGTTTTTACATTTAGTAATGAATAGCTCATTAATTTGGTATTTTGTATGCAAATTTACTCATTATTATGTGGATTTCATTCATTTTATATCCACGGTAATTCTGTTGGTATTATGTTGTTTATATGAATGTATATTATGAGTGATGATGTATGGCTCTATCTATGTTTTTACTTGTAAATGAATGCACAATGTATCTAAGTTCAAATAGATTGTATTGTAGCTAATGATGTAATGGAGTAATGCTTCTTAGAGAGTCTTAGATAAGTATGATACCCCTACGTTTAAATATGTTTTTTACGCTTGTAGATACAATGTTTTGACATATTTGACCAAATACTTGTCATGGTTGGGAGGGGTTCAGATGAGTTCCTGATGATGTGATTTCTTACATACCTTTTTTTAATGTTATTTATCCTCTTCTAAAGTTTCAGGAAGTTATGGGTAGTGACCTCGACTTTGGGGCTAAAAAGGTGGCACAAATCCCAGAGGTCTAGGCACAAAACTAAGTTTTTTGGGCCCTCACCATGACCTTTCCTTGGCACACCCATGACTATAGGCTTCTATCTACTCCATTCCCCTTACATTCCTGCGTCTAAGGCTTAACATGGTAAAAAATAAGTCCCCGCTTGAGGTTTAGGGTCCTCGGAGGTTGGGTTACCTCCTGGAGGTGTTGTTTATGTTGTCTAAGGTATGTTTGTTAGGTTTCTGTTGGTTCCACTTCCTTACGGTCATCTAGGAGGTTGAATCTCATATTAGTAGCATCTCATCACATGTTGGCCCTGGTTGGCTAGTTACTTGGGAAGATGTGGCAAGAGGGTGTTACAAAGTGGTATCAGAGCATGGTTCAACTCACGAAGTGGTTGGGTAGTGTGTTGATCATGTGTTATGTTTATTGGTGATGTGTTTCCATACCTATGTTGTATTTGGTTGTTTGGTATGCATTTTGTTGGCCATGGTGGCAGTGGTATCGCCATGGAAGTGTTGAAAATGTTTTTGTCAACATGCTGTCATGAATGTATGATTGATTATGTGTTGTTCATGTTTATTTATTGTGCGTGCACCCTTTCTTACATATTGTTACATGTTGTATATGCATTTCTTGGTTATACTAGGTCACTGTCATGCTTCTGTATTGGTTGTGCATGTCTACTTTGCTAATGTTATATGTTGAATATGCATTGGTCGGTCATGCTGGGGTACATGTTGCTTATGCTGATGTATAGTTTTTTCTTATGGTTTTATGTGTGGTCAAGGTTGCATTGGTGTGCATTTCGTATGATCATGCATGGATGACTAGAATCCAAGTAGAATTAATTTATATGTTTATGTCCCTATCAATTATATTTTTATATTCATTCATGATTATATCTATACATGTATTACATTGATTGATTAATATTGTTGGAATTATCCTTCCCAAATTACATTGAGGTACGTTGGTTTATTGTTATTTGGTTTAGCTGAAATATTATACCTTGAAGGAGAAATACCAACATGGATAGAAATATGGTAGACTACAATGACTCCCTACATGAGTCATATGAGTAGCATGGTGGGCATTATTATGATTAGGAAAAAACATTGAGAAGCTTAAAGCAATAAATAAGGAGTTGTAAGGTAGACAATGAAAATATCATACACGTACAAGAGGAAAAAGCAGAGGTGAATGCAATGTTTGTTCAGAGCTTGTCATGTTTGTAGAAACAAGGGCTATTCTGGATTAATTATGGAAATGAGGATATAACTAATGGGGAATATGGAAATAGGTATCCTAGTAGAAATAGTTGAGATAGAGAAGATACAGTGAGAGATTGCAGGTTGTTGGACACTCTCGATAGGTGGGGTGATGAGTACAAGTACCATTATATTTTTGGTTCAGATATACATAATGATCATCATCGGTATCACCCTTACAGGAGGGGTGACAGGCGATACATGAAGGATCATTTTATGAAGGAAAATCCACCTACTTTTGATGGGGACTTGAAGAAAATAGAAGACGTAGAAACTTGGATACTTGGGATGAAGAAATTATTTGAGTTGCATGAGTACTCACATAACATGAAGGCCAAGATTACTATCCTCAGTTTGAGAGGTAAGGCAAACATATGGTGCGAAGATGTGAAGCGGGTTAGACACATCAGGACAGATGAATTGAGTTGGCATGAGTTGAAAAGAATTTTTAGGAAGAAATATTTGTCAGAGAGGTACTATGACAACAAGGCTAGAGAATTTTATGAGCTAAAGATGGGATCAATGACAGATGAGGAGTATACAGAAAATTTCTTGGAGCTACTGAGGTATGTACCATATCTTGAGGATGAGAAGGATAAGGTTCAACAATTTGTTAGTGGTTTTCCAATAGCATTTAGAGATCGGATTGAGTATGATGAGCCTCGACCAATTGAGGAAGTCATTGGGAAGTTGAAGAATTTCTATGAATAGTCAAAGCGAAAAAATGAGCCTCAGCAAGGATCAAAAGGGAAGAAAAAAATGTAACTGGTGGCCTAAGAGAGAAAGACCTAAGAGTGCATATGAGAAAGAAATTGCGGCACAAAAAAATAAGTTTAATGCAGTTGGACAGGGACATAGGCCTCAAAAGAAACATAGTGCATAGCAACGACACAGAGGTAATGGTATGGGATAGTTGGAGTGTTTGACATGTGGCGAGGAGCATATTAAGAGGGATTGCCCAAAAAATCGAGGAAGGCCTAATATATATAATGCATAGGAGGTGCAGACTATTGGGGATGTTGGGCATAACATTCCTCGTATTTATGTAGCAGTGGACAAAAAATATGTGGATCACGAGGTTTATATCATTGAGATGGATGGTAAGCTTAGTGATCAATTTATTTCTATTTTTATTGACCCTGGATCTAATTATAGATATGTTAGCTTTGACTTGGTGGATAAGTGTGATTTGAGTAAGAAAATGCATGACAAATATTGGTTACTGTAGTTGGCCACAGGTACGAAGAAAAAAGTTCACCATTGGGCATTTGAGTTAAATAGTATGCCTACAGAACCACACTTAACCATATTTCATCTAGGTTCCTATAGTATGCTATTAGGTATGGATTTGTTATATCTTCACAAGATGAAGATAGACTGCTATGACAAAGCTATTGACTTCTTAGATGATAATGGGGAGCCAAGAGTTCTACAAGGAAAGAAGAAATCAAAATCAGTTAGGATGATGATAGCCATGCAAGCCAAGTGCAATTGTCGGAAAGGATGTGTTCTATTTGTGGTCCAGATCTCTAGTGACAATGGTAAAGAATTTGAGGATGCAGATTTGTTGAACATATGTCAGGTCCTTATATTACTATTATAGTCCCTTATTGTTGTTAGTGTAACCCCCTTATTGTTATTGTTGTACCCCTTTAACCCCCATATTTTTATTATTGTTCACTTAAATTATTATTGTTAGGTCGGCTACGATTACATTGTGGCCCCATGGACTCCTATATATAGAAAGGATGTTTTTTCATTTGTATCATCCAAGAATTTTTGATTCATGTAATGTATTGGAGGTTGCCCCCTCAAAGTGGAATATTTTCAAGGCATTGATATCTCTTTTCTTCTATTTTTGGAGCTGGTTTCACAACATTTGGTATGAGAGCTTTGGATTCTAGGGTTTCACTGCACCAAACAGGTCATCGTGGAATTTTCGCTATAACCATTTTTTTTACGTAGGTTCAGAAGTTGAAAATTTTCAAGCGCAAAGCAGAAATCCTAAGGAACATCTTCACAACATTTCAGATCTTGTTTCACAACATTTTTGGAGATATGATGTATGAAAGTTAGGTCTTTTTCAGGCTCCCGAATTTCATCTCAAAAAGGTGATTGTGGGAAAATCTTCATAACTCTCTCTCTGAGCATCGGATTGGAATTTTGTAAAAATTGCCTAGAATAATACATACTGCAGTTTCCTATATATCAATTGCAGAGCCAAAGGATCAAACAGTGACACTTGGAAAGTATTACAATTTCTCTATATTGAACCAATCCATAACTAGGTCATTGTGGGAGATTGAACATAACTTTGCCTTGAAGAATCCAAATCAGGTTAGACCTGTAGAATTCGAAATAGGATTCAGATGGATACTGCAGGGCCAAATTTCAGATATTGAAGGTCCAAAATTATAGATATAATTTAGTTTCAATATATAGCTCCTCAAAACTAAGAAATCATAGATATAATTTAGTTTCAATATATAGCTCCTCAAAACTAAGAAAAAGGTGTGTATTTTTTTCGAATTACATAAGTATTGTTTGAGAAAAATTAGTTTGAATTTATTCCAAGGACATATTTAAGAATAGATATTAGTATTGGGTTTTAAAATTACCCCTAAAAATAATTCAACACCCATTAAGCCTTCAGAAGGCTCTACTATGACTCATGGAGACGAAGAAACACAACAAGAGATATCAAAATTACAAGAGAAAGTGCACCAAATTTCACTATCGCAAGAGCAACAAAATGAAATGGAATTTTTGAGGAAATGCGTAGAAAGTAAGATTGATGGTTTGAAGAAAGGCGTGGAAGCTAAGATGAATGGTTTGGAAGCTAATATGGATGGAATTGAAGTGAGAATCAAAGCTAAGATGGATGACATGGAAGCTAACATCGATGAAGAAATGAAAGACAACATGGAAAACATGAAGAATGATCTAAAAGTAGACATCAAAGGTTTGGAAAATTTTATACAAGAAATGTTTCCTAATTGCAAAAAGATAGTAGAGGAAACTCATGATGAGAACAAAATAAATGTTAATTGTGATTTCATAAACTCTAATGCTGGATGGAAGAAGCACCATATTCCAAAGATGGATATGAGGAAGTTTGATGGCAAGGACCCCATAACATGGATACTACATATGAAGCAATATTTTTATCTCAATAATGTGAAAACCACACAAAAGGTATGCATTGCAGCTTTACATTTAGAACAAAATACATTTGTATGGTATCGATGGCTTTTCTCTCGTAAAAAAATTGTCACTTGCTCAATTTTTACAGACGAAATGATAGCACAATATGAGGATACAAAGAGCAACAACTTCTTTAGCCAATTGATAAATCTCAAACAAAAGGGTTTAGTGGTGGAGCACATTGAGGACTTCCAAAAATTGAATATAAGGGTAACTGATATTCCAGAGGAACACAAGATTGATGTCTTCATAGGGATAACATCTAACATGAAGTTTGCGTTTGGCAACCTGATTCATTAGAGAAGGCATTCAGGTTGGCAAGAAAAATTTAATGTAAAATTATGGCGACTAGGAAGCCTACCACTCACATCTATAAATATGGAAGTCTTGCTACTCCTAGACTTCCACAACCTACAAGGTTGACACCATAAAATTTGGAAGAAAAAAGAGCAAAAGAGCTTTGCTTAAGTTGTGATAGAAAACACACTAGGTCATAAGTGCACTGAGAAGTAATTATTTTACATAGATTGTGAAGAGGAGGAAGAAAATGGAGAAGAAACTTCAAAAGTAGAGGACATGCACCAGGAAGAAACCCTATAAGAAGAAGAAATGAGTCCAACCATATCATGTAATGCATTGGCAGGAATTACCACTCCTCAAACTCTCAAGGTAGAAGGACATATCAAGAAGAAAAAGGTAATAGTTTTGATTGATTCAAGTAGTGCCCATAATTTTATTCATTGTAAGGTAGCCAAGGAATTGAATTGTTTCCTATACCTAGCACTAGAATCTCAAGTGATTGTCGCAAATGGAGGAACTATAAATTTCTCTAAAAAATTCCATAATATTAAGCTAGCCATGGGGGAATATGTATTGAATATTCCAATGCTTTCCATCCCAATGGGAGGTGCTAATGTTGTACTAGGAGTAAAATGGTTACAATCTTTGGGGACGGTAGCTTTTAATCTTCAAGAAATTTTCTTGAAATTTTTTTCGGAAGGAAAGGAAATTGAATTACGGGGTATCACAGGGAATCCAGGAAAGATAATAAGCTCTAATGTCATGAAAAATCCTCTGAAGAAATAACAACGAGGAGTAATTGCACAATTATGCTCACTAGAAGTTCCAACATAAAAATCATCTATTTCTCCATATATCCAAAAATTATTGGACAATCATTCCAAGGTGTTTAACACTCGCAAAGGACTCCCACCTATTCACGATCACGATCATGCTACTCATTTGATTCCTCAAAGCTTTCCTCCAAACATCAGGCCTTACATATATCCTTATGTCCAAAAGAGCGAAATTTAACATATGATTGCAGAAATGTTAGACGCTGGTATAACTCAACCTAGTCAAATTTATTTCTCTACTCCAGTAGTATTGTTGCACAAGAAAGATGGATCATGGTGCATGTGTCTGAGTTATAGGGAGCTCAATAAGCTCACTATTAAAGAAAAATTTCCCATTCCTGTGATTGATGAATTATTGGATGAATTACATTGAGCAATTTATTTTACCAAGTTGGATCTTCATTCAGGATATCATCAAATTAGAATGAAGACTGAAGATATTCCGAAAACAACATTTCGAACTCATGAGGGTCATTATGAATTTTTGGTCATGCCATTTGGCTTTACCAATGCACCTTTTAAATTTCAAGGGTTGATGAATTCCATTTTCAAACCATTCCTTAGACAATTTGTGCTAGTATTTTTTGATGATATACTAATCTACAGCAGGTCTTGGAAGGATCATATTCTACATGTTGACAAGGTGCTCAAACTATTGGAGGAGAAACAATTATATGCAAAAACATCAATATGTTTCCTTGGAGTACAAGAGGTGGAATATCTGGGTCATATTGTATCTCACGAGGGTGTTAAGGTAGACCCTAACAAAATTAAAGCCATTAAGGAATGGAAAGTCCCCACAGCCATAAATTGGTTGCAAGGATTTCTGGGATTAACAGGGTATTATCGCAATCTTGTTAAGAATTATGGGAGAATAGCAACACCTCTAACAACATTATTGAAGAAATATGCATTTTCATGGACTCCCGAAGCAACTAAGGCCTTTGAACATCTTAAAGAGGCAATGTGCCTAGCACCAGTCTTAGCTATGCCAGACTTCACAAAAACCTTTATTGTGGAATGTGATGCCTCAGAATGGAATTGGGGCTATTTTAATTCAAGAAGGAAGACCCATTGCTTTTGAAAGTCATTCAATCAAAGGAAATTATTTACAAATGACTATTTATAAGAAGGAAATGTTGGCAATACTACATGCAGTAAAGAAATGGAGACCTTACCTAATGCGAAGACACTTCAAGGTAAAAATTGATCATGATAGTCTTAAACACTTTTCGGAACAAAGACTATCTTCAGAAGAGAAGGAAAAATGGGTCACAAATATGTTGGGTTATGACTTTGAAATAGTCTACAAAAAAGGGAAGCTAAATGTTGTTGCAGATGCACTCTCAAGAAAGGAGGAAGAGGTGGAAGCATTGCTTTGTGCCATTTCAATTATCCAACCATATTGGACAACCGAATCAAGGGATGAATTTAATAAGGACGAAGAAGTGTGGACTCTCATTCAAAAGTTGTAGCAAGATCCTAGTACATCTAATACATTTAGTTGGAAAAATGATTCCTTATGGTACAAAGATCTCTTATATATTTGTAAGAATTCCCAACTAAAACAAAATATTCTTTTGGAATTGCACACTTCTCATTTAGGAGGACACTCGAGATTTTTAAAAGCTTACCACATGGTGAAGAAATAATTTTTTTGTCATGGCCTTAACTCTGATATTCAAAAGTTTGTGGCGAAATTTTTGTTTTTCCAGCAAAATAAAGTGGAGACAATTAAGACCTCGGGTCTTGTACAACCTTTATCCATTCCAAGCCAACGTTGGGAGGAGATTTCAATTGATTTTATCACAGTTTTACCTAAGTACGAAGGAAGGAGTGTCATCATGGTGGTAGTTGATAGAATTACCAAGTATGCACACTTTTGTGCATTATCTCATTCATTTAAAGTGAGTACAATTGCTACTGCATTTATGGAAACAATTCAAAAGCTACATGGAAACCCGAAGATTATTGTAAGTGAGAGAGATCCCATTTTTACATGAAATTTTTGCATGGAATTATTTTCTTGTTTGGGTACTCAAATAGGTCATAGCTCATCCTGTCATCCTCAATCCGATGGTCAAATAGAGATAGTGAATAAATGTTTGGAAGGATATCTTCGTTCTTTTGTATCTGATAAGTAAGCACAATGGTTCAAGTGGTTACCTTTGGCTGAATGGTGGTATAACACTTCCTTCCATATTGCAGCAAAAATGTCCCCATTTATGGAACTTTATGGATATCATCCACCATCCATCACATCTTCTTTAAGGGAAAATTATAGGGTTCAAGCAGTGGAGGATCACATCGAGCATCAACAAGAAGTTCTCCAACTCTTAAAGGATAACCTAAATTTGGCACAAAACTGAATGAAACAACATGCATATCAACATCGCAGTGAGAGAAGTTTTGATGTGGGAGACTGGGTATTTTTACGGCTACAACCATACAAACAAATGTACCTCAAGCAAGATAATAAGGATAATAAATTATCACCAAAGTACTATGGTCCTTACAAGGTTTTGAAAAATATTGGTACTATGGAATACAAATTGGAGCTTCCTGCTTCTTTGCGAGTGCATCCAGTTTTCCATGTTTCATGCTTAAATAAGGTTATAAGGGACAAAATTCCAGTTGAAACAATATTGCCAGAACTTGATGAGGAAGGAAAAACCATATTCGAACCTGAAGAAATCACGGAAGAAAAAACTTGACAACTACGAAATCGATCAATTTAAGAGTATCTCATCAAATCGAAGAACTTACCCACAAAAGATTCTACATGGGAGGATATAATTTTATAGAAAATAACTCGGAGCTACTGAAGCGTTGAGGACAACACCTTTTTGAAGGAGAGGAGCATGTTAGGTCCTTACATTACTATTATAGTCCCTTATTGTTATTGTTGTACCCCTGTAACCCCCATATTATTATTATTCTGCCCTTAAATTATAATTGTTAGGTTGGCTAGGATTACATTGTGGCCCCACTAGGATTACATTATGGACCCGTGAAATCCTATATATAGAAAGGAGGTTTTGTCATTTGTATCATCCAAGAATTGTTCATTCATGTAATGTATTGGAGGTTAGCCCCTCGAAGTGGCTTATTTCTAAGGCATTGATATATCTTTTCTTCTCTTTTTGGAGTTGGTTCCTATAGTATGCTATTAGTTATGGATTTGTTATATCTTCACAAGACAAAGATAGATTTCTATGACAAATCTATTGACTTCTCAGATGATAATGGGGAGCCAAGAGTTATACAAGGAAAGAAGGAATCCAAACTAGTTAGGATGATGACAGTAGTGGTAGGAAAGGATGTGTTCTATTTTTGGTCCATATCTCTAGTGACAATGGTAAAGAATTTGAGGATGAAAATTTGTTGAACATATATCTAATTTTGCAGCAGTTTCAGGATGTATTTCTTATACAATTTTCAGAGTTTCCATCACATAGGGAAGTATAATTTTCTAATGAGTTAATACTAGGGGAAACTCTAACATCAAAAGAACCTTACAAGATAAGTACACCAGAGCAGGTAGAGTTAAAATTTTAGTTGAAGGAAATTTTGGACAAGTGGTACATTAGAGCAAGTTTATCGCCATGGGGTGTACTAGTGTTTTTTGTGAAGAAGAAGGATGGCATGCTTAGAATATGCATTGAATAAAGACATCCGAACAAAGTAAATATCAATAACAGATACTCACTACCTAGGATCGATGGTTTTTTTGATTAGCTGAAGGGAGAAACGATGTTCTTTAAGATCGACCTTAGATCAGGATATCATCAGGTACACATCAAACAGCAAGACATCTACAAGGCTGCATTCAGTAACATGTACGTTCATTATGAGTTTGTTGTACTTCCATTCAGTTTGACTAATGCCCTAGATACATTTATGTGTTTGATGAATGATGTGTTGCGTCCTTATTTGGACAAGTTTGTGATTGTGTTTATTGATGACATATTGGTGTAGTCTAAAACTGAGGAAGAGCATGCCGAGAATTTTGGAAGTAGTATTGAGGTTATTGAGAGAGCATCAGTTATATACTAAGATAAAAAAATTTAGTTTCTTCCAGATGGAGGTAAAATACTTGGACATGTTGTCTCCAAGGAATGCATTGCAGCAGATCCAGTGAAGGTAAGTTCCATCATGGATAGGGTAGCTCCAAAGACTGTATATGAGGTGAGATCATCTATCGGATTCGTAGGTTACTAGATGAGGTTCATCAGGAACTTCTCATATATTTTTTATCCTATTATATCATTGCAGATGAAAGGTAATAAGTTTGATTGGAGAGAGGAGTGTGAGGCTAATTTTGAGCATCTTAAGTAGTTGTTGACACATGCTCCATTTCTAAACCTTCGAGATCCAGAAAAGGAGCTCATAGTGTGTACAAATTCTTGCAAGAGAGGAATTTTTGGGGACCTTAAGAAGGATTTGAAGGTGGTATGCTATGCGTCATAGAAGCTAAATGAACATGAGAATAAATACCTGACACATGATCTTGAGATATCAGTTATCATACATGCACGGAATATGTGGAGCCACTGTATTTTGGGCAAGTAGATTTCATTGATGAGTGACCACATTGGGTTGAGGTACCTATTTGACCAGCTGAATTTGAATTCCCAGTAGGCTAGATGGTTGGTTATGATCAATGAGTTTGAATTCAAGACCAGGTATATCAAGGGAAAGGAGAATAGGGTCGCATATGCTCTTATCAGGTGAGTGTAGGTAAATCACTTAGCCACAATGATATCCTATGAGACAAAATTATAGGATGGGATCTTGCAGGTAGGTTAGCAGGATCATTGGTATATGGAGATTGTACATAGGTTGGAGCAGAGTACAGGTACAAGTACAAGTTTTCATACAGGTATAGGTACAGGTGTTGGCACAAGTACATGTATAGGTGTTGGAACAGGTACAGGTACATGTGGTACATATATAGGTATAGGTACACATGTAAATAATTTGGAGTACCTTCTCATAATTGGTTATATTTAAAGACAAGATATATGTATTGGATAGTATTGAGCTTAAGAAGGTGATCTTGAGGGAGTTTCATGCGAAACCATATTCGGGTCACCCATGCTACTAGAAGAATTTTACTTTAGTGAATAGATTCTATTATTGGTTGAATCTAAAGAGGGATGTGGCAGATTTTGTAGTGAGATGTTTGGATTTTAATATGGTCAAGGTAGAGTGTAAACATCCATATGGAAATGGGAGACCATTTCCATGTACTTCATCACATAGTTTCCCAAGACATTTAGACAACATGATTCCATCATGCTTGTGATGGACAGTGATATGAAACTATATGTCAGTCTTTCTGCGCTAATTACAAGTTTAGAATTATAACTTATTTTCTTCTTGTTGGCTTGTGTTGCTTTATTTTTCTTGGTGCAGGTAAGTGTCAAAACATGAATTTGTCTTGTGTTTTATGTTGAAATTAATGAAAAATAAACAACATAAGTAAGAATTGAAAACCACACATAAACATGTGCAACAAGCCAAAATAGAGCTATCAACACAAATTTTTGATGAAGTTGTTCACCCCTCCTAGGCTACATCTCCTTGGTCCAACTTCCATAGCTTCGGCCCCTTGCATTAGCTCAAATTTGGAAAAATTGCTATGTACATTATTAAATTTCTCCTATAACCTATTCTATTGTCTTCAGAAGATACAAATCATCTAAAAATGAGTTTCCAATTATCGAAAACTGAGTTTGGCTGGTCTAGACTGGACCTCCTTCCTTGGTGGCACTAGGCTCCCTTCAACTTCCATGTAGAAAAATCACATGTAGAATTCGTTTTCAGCCTCTGAAACCTATGCCATTTGTCTCAAGAATTCCAAAATAATTTAAGATTGTCTATTAATTTTCCGAAATTGGTTGAAATATAATGCAGATAAGCCTCTTTTAATTTTCCCCTAGGAAACTACCTCTAAAACTAGATATCTGCCAGATAACCCGGCTAAGGTCGGAACCTTTCCTGGATTTGGGGGTGCCTCCAGAATCTCCGCTAGATTAAACTCACCTTAACTAAAGTTTAATTAAAAATAAAACTAGATTACAGCGCTAATGGCGCTCTTTAATTAAGGCATGACCCTTAGGTCATATGTTTGGGGCATATGGCAGGAGGGGCTGGCCACTCTACGCTCCGCATGTCCCACCAAATAAGCATTAAATATAGGTTGGAGTGGATGGTTTATCAAATTCCACCACTGCGCCATATTTTTTAGTGGGCTGGCTTGTGGGGCAAAGGTTCAAGGTTCAAACTCGACCCCACTCCCATTACAAAGCTTTTACCCATATTAATTCATACAGACCTTTGGCATGATATTTGGTTTAGCGAACTATATAAATTGCAATGGACCTTGCATTAAATGGACCCAACAAAACTTTGGTTTAAATTATAATTTAAATATAATTAATATATATATATATATATATATATTATAATGTATTATATGTTTAAACATATCATATATATATTATATAATATAATACATAATGTATTATATAATATAATATATATGATATGTTTAAACATATAATATATATATATATATATATATATAGATATATATATATATATATATATATATATATATATATATATAAAATTAGGCCATGTCAACAACTTGTCACTGTTTTGCAATTTCTTTAGTTGTTTGAGAAAATAGACAATAGGCCATAACTTACTCATACGAACTTGGATTTTGATGAAACGAGTTGTGTTGGAATCATGGTGACGAGCTCTACGTTTTCGTCTTAGTTTCGAGAAATTCTGAAAACTTTTATTTTTGAGATAAATAATTAGCACCTGATCATTCCTCCCCACTATAAGGATTTTGGACCCCAAAATATCTCTTGATTATTGATTATTTAGATTAGGGGGTTGTTCCCTCACTCTTGTAGTCTCTATCCACTGAAATTTTCCCAATTTCATCATTTGGAGCTTTTCATAAAAAGTGAACTTTTTCCTTGATTCTTGCAACCTTCTCTTGTTGTCATTGACACCTTCACGCTGCAATATTTTGAATTTACAGAACAACAATATATTCTTGTACAAACCATCTTGTTCCTACATTGGTTAGCAATCAAAGAAAACTTAGAAACTTTTGCACCTTGCACATTGTCATCATGGAAATGTTTAGCTTCTTTTTCCTTCTACTTTCATCGACTCTTGACCAAGTATCTTCATCATTTCCATATACCTTGTGGAAACCATAAATAATCATTTTTGGAACCCATGCCTTCTCTGACAAGCTGCTTTGTCACTTTCTCTTTGACCTTTGCACACTCTTTCTCCGACATCTTGTTTACAACACTGCTCAACACTACTATTGACTGCTACAAATGTTTTTCGCCTTCTTTCTAATGGAACATGTTGACAATCTAAAAAAAATCATTACAAACATAGAAATCCTTTCGAAAAATTTTATTCAATACATCTCCTTATTTGATTATCAAAATTTACAAGTTCTGACTTGGATTTACTATCCTCTTCATTTCACGGAGACAAACCTATATTCTTCTCATGTGCTCTAATTATGTACTCAATACCATCCTTAAACAAGTGATACTTGTTCTCATGGTGATGAAATAAAACTTTCCTATCATATAGATAAGGACTTCCCAATACAATAACTAATATTTCAAGTGGTGCCACATCAAGCTCAACTTCATTACGAAAGTTTGAGTTAATGGCAAATCTTCATAAGCACTTCCTTTTAACCTGCAAGTTTGCATTCTTGCAAATCCAACCCAAAGGATATGGTCTTGGATGTCTAATAGTTTCAAGTCCTATGTGCTTAACCAAATATTTGGAAATCATGTTAGCTTGTTGCACACTATCAAAAAGTGTATCAATATTGGTATGTTTAGAGACAACTCTAATATGGAAAAGTTATATTATTGTATCTTCATCATGAGTATCATTTGAAAATTTTGAAAAAATAGTTCTTGTGACATGTTTACCTTTCAGACCCGTGGCTGTAATTTTGTCTCATCTCCAAAATCCGAACGTAAGTATTTTTTAGCTATGGCAACAATTTTCCCCTTCTCTTTGGCTTAAAGTCTATTTGGTTTCAATTTTGGATGCAGTTGCCAACAATGGCCTTCATCATGGACAGTCTTTGAACAGTTTTTTCATGTGAGTTTTTCCTTCTCTTTTTTTTACAGAACTATTTCTTTTTCCTCTTCCATAAAACATTCCTTTCCCTTTACCTTCACTTTCCCCTTTCTCCTCTATGCCTTGTTTTCCCCTTGTCTCTAAGTGTGTGGCTTGTACACAAAATTTGTCTAAATATCTTGGATTAAACATAATGATAATATCTTTAAAATATGAATATAAACTTCCAATATATTTTAAGAGTGTGTCCTCGGATTACAAGTTTACACCTAACAACAAATCCCTCTTTCGAAACTCCTCAGTATAATCTTGAACTGTTTGACCCTTGAGCTCCCTAAAATTTTTCCAACTCATAATAGATTTTTGCATGTAAGCTAAAGGATAAAACTGTTTTTTAATGGAAGAAATAAATTCAACCCAAGTGATGGATATCTTACCATGGATTTGCATTTCCTCGTAAGTATTTTCTTCCCATGAGACTAGTGTTTCTCATTCAAGCGTCAATAAAGCCAATTCAATATTTTTTTCATCATCTTTTAGGTTATGAATTCTGCAATACACCTCCAATTGACGAATCCAATTTTCCAAATTCCTTGCATTTACCTCGCCATTGTACATGGGTAATTAAAACTTTATGTCAAATTTTAGTAATGTAGTTTTTCCTCTTGGGATCTTGGAATGAGTATCGGCATGGGTGGTTTTTTTGGTGGAAGTGGAAGATGAAGCTCATGGTGATGATGAAGGTGATGAAGATGGTGGAGATGGAGGTGGCTTTCCTCTGGTGTCCTTTGAACTCTTCTCTTCATCCTTCTTATCATTTTAAGTTCCTTCTCCATGTGGGAACTTAGAACCTTATCCTACCATTCCAACAGTGAATGGATGAAACATAATATTCAGCATCCTCTTCATGTCATTGAAGTATTTCTTGTCATCCTTCTCTTCTAAATTTCCTTCATTATAACCAACACCTGACATGATGGCTTCAGATTCAACTTCAGTTTCTAGTGCAATTTGAACCTCCTCAATCTAAAACAAAGACAACACTTGAGGTTCTTCAGGTGCAAATGGGAGTGAAAATTTAGGTAGAGACCGTGGCCTTGTGCCTCTCCTTATTTTGGTCCTCACCTCAGGTCTAGAAACCAATATTTTCCATTACCCTCTCTGAAATCTTAACCTTGTAAGCATCAAAAAATTTAAACCGTTAAAAATCTTTTTCAAAAACTCTAACAAAGAAAGAAAATAACCTTAAGAAACTAATTTTCTGATACCACTTGATATAAACATGTATGTTATTTTTGTTGTGCTAATTAGAAGTTTAGAATTATAATTTATTTTCTTCTCGTTTTCTTGTGATGCTTTAGTTTCCTTGGTGCAGGTGAGTGTCAAACAGGAATTTGTCTTGTGTTTTATGTTGAAATTAATGACAAATAAACAACATAAGTAAGAACTGAACAACATCATAAAAATTTAAAGCAAGCCATAAAGAAAGACATCATCACAAAGTTTTGATGAAAGATTTCACCCCTCTTGGGCTACATTTCCTTGGTCCAGCTTCCGTAGCTTGGACCTATTCTATCACCTAAAATTTGGAGAAATTTCTATGTACGTTATTCAATTGATCTTGAAACCTATTATATTGTGTTCAGAACATACAAATAATCTAAAAATGACTTTCCAATTACTAAAAAATGACTCTGTTTGGTCTAGACTTGAACTCCTTCCCTAGTTTCCCTAGGCTCCCTTGAACTTCCCTATAAAAAAAATACATCTATAAGTTGTCATCAGCCTCTGAAACCTATGCCATTGTCTCTGGAATTCCAAAAGCATCTAATATTAACTATTTTTTTTTCCAAAATTGGTCAAAATCTGATCCATATAAGCCTCTTTTAATTTTCCCCTAGGAAACTGCCTCTAAAACTCGATATCTGCCAGATAACCCCACTAAAGTTGGAACGTCTTCTAGACTTGAGGGCACCTCCAGAATTTCTGCCAGATTAAACTCAGATTAACTGAAGTTTAATTAAATATAAAACCGAATTACAATGCTAATGGCACTCTTTAATTAAGACATGACCCTTAGGTCATATGTTTCGGTCATATAGCGGGAGGGGAAGTCGCACTCCGTGCTCTTCTCGACCCATCGCATAAGCATTAAATATATTTTGGAGTGGATATTTTAACAACTTCCACCACTGTGGCATATTTTTTAGCGGCTGGCTTGCGGGGCAGAGGTCTGGGGTTCAAACCCGATCACTCTCCCATTACAAATCTTTTACCCATATTAATTCATATAGAACTTTGGCGTGATACTTTATTCAATGAACGATATAAATTGTAACAGACCTTGCATTAAACAGACCCAAACAAAATTTGGTTTAAATTATAACGTAAATATAATTAATATAGCATATATATATATATATCTATATATATATATATATATATATATATATATATATATATATATATATATATATATATAATATATATAATATGTTTAAACATATATTATATTATATTATATACTATATATATAAATATATATAATATTAAATCATAAAAATAAAAAAATAAAAATAAAAAAAAAACACACACACACACAATTTCCACCTTAGAACCATTTGGAAAATTTTACCCACATAGACCAAACTGGCGAATTTGAAAGTACCACTTGTCATAGCTTGATTGGAAGAAACCTGAAAAATATTCCCAAAATATTCCTTTTCGCTGACTAGGTTTCCATGTGAGCAACCTCTCACTATTTTGCAATTTTTTTAAGTGTTTCAGAAAATGGACAACGGGCCATAACTTACTCCTGAAAACTCGGATTTTGATGAAATGAGTTGCATTAGATTCCTCGTGACGAGCTCTATGATGTAGTTCTAATTTCGAGAAATTCTAGAAACTTTTATTTTTGAGCTAAATACTGAGCACTTGATCAGACATACTGACAAAGGTTGAACATTTTATATTAGTGAAGATTACATACTTAGCTAGTGATGTAGCACATGTTTATTAGAGACATAGTCAGATTGCATGCTGTTTCGAAGAAAATTGTGTTTGATAGCGATGAAATTTTAACTTCCAAGTTTTTTAAGGACTTGTTTGCATTTTCGAGAATTAAGTTGGCCTTTCACACAACTTATCATCGGCAGATAGATGGACAGAATGAGAGGGTCAATAAGATATTAGAGTAATATGATGAGGATGTATGTGATGCATTAATAGTGAAAGTTGGAAGAGTATCTTCCACTAGTAGAGTTCGCCTACAACAATGGGTATTAGGAAACATTTAATATGAGTCCTTTTCAGTGTATGTATAAGCGATGAGCCAACACTCCTATCATTTGGATTTTTTTTGTTAACAGGGTACTGGTTGGACCAGAGATGTTGGCAGAAATGGAATAGGAAATGTAGGTGATCAAGAAAAAAATGAAATAATCACAGGATAGGTAGAAGATTTATGGATACAGGAACATATTTTTCAAGGAGTTTCAGGTTGGGGATTAGGTTTACTTGTGTATCAAGCCCAAGAAGAGCTCCTTACATATTCGATCATGTACCAAGACAACATCACGATTTTATGGTCCCTTCAGGATCAATGAGAGGATCAGAACAATGGCCTATCGACTTAGACTTCCTTCCTTAGTGAGCTCCCATGACGTTTTTCACATATCTTTTCTTAAGAAGTATGTTAAATATGTTGATCATGTAATTGACTAGTCTGTATTGCAGGTGGAACTCGATGGAGAATTCATGTGGGAGCGTAAGCGTATATTGTAGAAAAATGTGTTCATGCTCTGGAACTGATAAATATAGAAAGTTAAAGTGCGATGGAATCACTTTAGGCCCAATGAAACTACATGGGAGAAGGTGGATCAGATGCGGGCCATGTATCCTTCCTTATTCATCAGTTGAGGAAAAGCAATTTTGGTGTTATTTATTTTTGTTTAGCATATGTTTTGGTATATATTTTGATGTGATGGTTGGGTGTATGTACATATGTATATGGATGTAAATACCTCCATGAGCTAAGCTATAAAGCTACAATAAGTGGTATGGTTTCATGTCATTTTAGTTGTTATGTTGTTATGATGTCATGTTGGTTTGCTTTTCAGCAGGGTGATGATTGTAAATACTGCATCGAGCTATGCTATAAATATCTATGGCACATATGGTTTATTTTAATTGGTTTTATAAGGTATATTTTTGGTTGAACACCTAGGACAGTGTCCAGCAAGGGGGATGGTTCTATAACAACCCTAGAGAAAATCCCATGTAATAAAAGTTAAAAATAATAACCAGGATTGATGGGACACTTATTCGAAGATAAATTTTGAGAGAAACATTAAAGGATTATGTTAATTTGGTTTAATATGCCTATGGAAAAAGGAAAATGAAAAGGAAAAGAATTTGGAGAGGAAAAATAGCATTTGTTTCACATTTATTTATGAAAATAATGGAAACTAGGAGGAAATGGAGATGAAAGGTGACCAGGGAAAATTTTAAGGATGGATATCTATTTGAAATTTTAAAAACCTCGACGAATATTGGTAATCTATAGTAGAAAAATTGTAAAATGTTTGATGATATTTTTGTAAAAATATCTAAAATTATGTTTATATTATATTACTTTATATAATATCTTTGTGAATTTTAAGGTAAAATAATTTCATACTATAAAACGTGGGCGAATTAGTTTTAGAAAAAAATGGAAATTGGTGAATATTTTTTTTGGAAAAATTATAGAAAACTAGCCCACCTGCAAATATTAGCCCCTAAATTTTCCCTGAAGGTCATAGGTTGCATGTGAGGAGGAAATTGAAGGAAAATAATGGAAAATGAAGAAAATAGAGGCCTCTTCTATAAAAATACATCTGAGGATCAGTTGGGACCTTTTTTCATTGTAGTTTTGAAGCTCTCTCATTATTCTCTCTCTCTCTCTCTCTCACTCACTCTTTGACACTTATATTTTCTATAGAAATTTGGAATTGGAGCAAGAAAGGAAAGAAAGCAGGAAGAAGGAGGAAGCAAGCAAGGAGGAGCAGGAATCAAACAACTACAACTAGATTCTTTTTCAGCATTCAGTTTCATGTATAATTTCATTTCTAGATTTGGCATGCATGGTATTTCATGTGGTTCTTTTCTTTCTAGGCATGAGTTTTTATTTTGCCAGGTTCTCTTGATTTAAGACCCAAATTCATGCTTGGAATATTCCACGAGGGTAATTGGTTGAACTAAGAATTGGCTTAGCCAATTTATGGTTGGGTGGAACGTGGAAGTCCCATCTCTGGTTGGTTTTTACATTCATTGATGAAAATCTCACTCCTTTCGTATTTGTTATGAAAATTTGTTGTCTATTATGTGTATTTAATTCATGTTATATCCATGGTATTTATGTTTCTATTATGTTGGTTATAGGCATGTATTTTATCAGTGATGATGTATGGCTCTAGCTATGATTTTACTTGTAAATGAATGCACAATGTATCCATGGTGAAATATATTATATTGAAGATAATGATGTAAGGGAGAAATGCTTCTTAGCGACTCTAAGATAAGTATGGACCCTTATGTTTAAATATGTTGTTTACACATGTAGATGCAATGTTTGTGACATTTTTGATAGAATTCTTGTCATGGATGGGGGAGGTACACATGAGTTACTGATGATGTGATTGCTTGTATACCTTGTTTTTAATGTTGTTTATGCTTTCCCAAATTTTCATGAAGTTTTAGGAAGTGACGTGGGCTCAGGGGCTAAAACGTTCGAACAAATCCAGTAGTTGTAGGCATGGAGCTAACTTTTTGGGGCCCTCGTCGTGACCTTGCCTTGGAATTCCCATGGCCATATTATTTTAGCCAGTATCTTGCCCTTATATGCCCTTGAATAAGGCTCAAAAGGTTAAAAAATCAGTCCCTGCTCAGGGTTCAGGGGTCTGGTAGGTTGGGTTACCTCCTTGAGCTGTTGTTGATGTTGTGTAAGGTTTTTTTGTCAGGTTTCCGTCGGTTCCACTTCCTTGAGGTTATATAGGAGGTTGAATCTCATATTATTATCCTCACATCGTATGTTTACCTTGGTTGGTCGGTTGCCTGGGTAGATGTGGAAATAGGGTGTTACACTAATCACCTCCATGCCATATTCCAAGCATGAATGTGGGATCTCATAAAAAAAATCAACCAAAACCTAAGATTGGATTCTAGAGTTGAAACCACCTCAACCCTCCACTAGTGATTCCATCTCACAGTCAGACATCACAAACCATCATTTGATTGGTATCTACCCAAGTTGTCTAGGGCTCTGGAGCATTTGTTCCAATCATGGATTCCAAGACTAGTAACTCAATTGGAAAATAACACCAGGCTTCTAGAGAATTTGTCCAACCAAGGCTTCCAGGACTAGTAGCTCAACCCACCAAGGTCTTCTGAAGATTTTTTCCAGCCAAATCTTCGAGAACTAGTAAATCAAACCAAGTTGTTACAGGGCTTCCAAAGTGTTTTTCTAATCAATTCTTCCAGGAAAAAATAACTCAATCCATAGCTAAAGGGGCATGAAAACCAACTAGAAAAAAAAAACACAAAACACCATGGTTATCTAGAAAATGGAAAGGCTGGGCAAAACCACTGTCAATCTACGAAATCCTCCATGCCAATGGCAGATCATGACTAAGAGACCACATACATATGCCATGAATACAAAATGTATGGAGGAAAACGTACATGAAACATGATACCTGCAAGGAAAACCCCTTGAATATGATGATCTTGATGTACTCTTGCGCTTTCCTACTTTTCCTTTTCCTTCTTTCTCCAAATCCCAAGTGAACCCCACTCCTCCAAGAATGGTCCAAGAAAAATCTAAATGTCCAAGAGTATATGAGATAGAGAATAGAATGAAATCTCCAAAACTAAACTGATCAAAAACGATGCACTGATCCTCATAATCATTTTGACTAATGAGGCCTCTAATTTCTTTAATTTTTCACTATTTTCCTTCATTTTCCTCCTCAATTACAACATGTTACCTTTCACCATATTTTTCTCCTATTTTCCATTATTTTCATAAATAAATGTCAATAAATGCTACTTTGCCTTTCCAAAGCCTTAGGAATTGCTTTTGCCAATTTCCATAGCCATAATAAACCATATGAACACCCACACTAAGATTTTTTCCCCAAGATTCATCTTGGAATACATGTCCCATGACCTTGGTCTTATATTTTTTACATGGAATTTTAACCAGGGTTGTTACAAAGTATACGGTGCTAACATGTCTATATGATAAGGTATAAGGATAGATCTTGATCAGAAATTTACAAACACATAAGAACACTTCACCAAACGCATGATAAAAATAGCAGATACATTTCATGAATGGATATATGTTCAATTTCTCTTTAACTTCATCAAAATAATCATCAAGAAGGCTAAATTCCCTCTCAAACTAGCTGCAAGAAAACCTGTTAGCCCATGCATTCATATAACCATTCATTAATTGAAAAAATCATATGCAAGATTCATAACAAGATCGTGTCATCTAACCATGCATATAACCAACATATAAATAGAAGGAATCCATAAGAATCCCGTCATAAAACAACCATAATTACGAACACATTGTTTTATAAACCATAATAAGAAAGTAACTCATATTAACATATGCAAATGCCAACCAAGTTAGGAAATTCCACTTACCACCCGACCATAGATTGGGCTAAAAAAAATATCTCTTTCATCCAACCATCCCAATGCCACAATCCAAGCTTGAAAGTGGAATCATATGGGTTAAACCAAAATAGAACCAAACAAGGATTCTACAGGCAAAAATACCTCAACCCTCAAGTGACATTAATTACATGTAAACTGGTCTAGAAATCACTAAACCAACACAAGCTTGGATTCCTCCAACTTTCTTCACCATAACCAAAGGAATTTTCCTATCTCCACCCATCCATCAAGAGTTCTAGGAGAATTCCCATATCCACCCTTGACCCTTGGGGATTTCCTGAGACGACCTCACTAAGTATAGAAATTAATAGAAATTTTCTACTACTAAAGAATCCGAAGTGAAAAAAAGTGAAAAAAAGTTCCTGTACCATTTTTTGAAATGGAAATCACAATTTAGAAACACATGCAATGAAATCACAAACCCAAAAAAAGTTACAGGGGAACCCGAATGGCATTAATTCAGATTAAAAGAGAAACAATTACAATGTCTTGCTTCAATTCTGAAGTACACCCTATATTGCAATCATGTTTTCCTTATTCCAGACCTATTCTAGCCAACACAACCAATTCCAGGCTTAGCCAACCTCCAATTTCCTTATGCAATATTGGAGGAATTGATCACCTACTCAATGAAAAATCACTATACACTCAACAATATACAATTATAAATAAAAATGTGAATTTTCCATCTAATCAAATAGGAAATTCGAATTCCATGCATTAATATGTATATTTTTAGCTGATTGACTAGTTAACTAAGATATCACTGAGTTAACAATAGTTCTACTACTCCACTTAACTTCAACTAACTCAACTAGTTACTTAAGCTCAGCTAATTAAGTTCAATAAAATAATTAAACTAGATTGCTAAATTTTAGCAATCACACATGCATGAATGAACTCCAAGCCCACTAACTCAAAATTAATGAGGTAATTTAGTGGAAATATCCATGGCACATTTGTTAACTTCCTCCAAGTTGTCCTGCTAATGTGGAAACTCGATTTACTCAATTTGACTATGTCCAAACATAAATTGATCCTTTATTGCTACATTTTCTAACTCTCCCTCTTAGAAAGAAAGTGATTTTTCACCACCCATATGTAACACCTATAGAATGTACTGTAGCACTACCTGTCATTGTTGTTGCTACTACAGCAACGACTGAAATTGAGAAGCATAAAAAAAACACTGAATAAATTTTTTATCCATTGGGAAAACTACATTGATGTTGAATTCTCATTGTGCCTCCTGCAAAGCTATTGTTAGTACTTTGTGCTCCTCAGTGTTGGGCTAAGGAAAAGGTACATTTTACCCCTATATTTACCACGATTTGTCATTTACTTTTATATGTTTTTCCTTCATATTAGAAATAAATTAAAGGAAAATAATGCAAAAGTAAGGTAGAATGAATTATTTATAAAAGGTGTGTTTAATAACATAAAAACTGATTTTTTTTTGTCTTTCTTGATAGGGAAGCAAACACCCAAATCGCTGACCAGAATGACCAAATAACAACAGACAAGAAAACAAAATAGAATCGTGTCGACTCCTATGAATCAAGAGAAGGTATAGAGGCATGCCTATTCTTGGAGTATTCAGTTGATAGCCACAAAGCGACAGGATCTCCTGATCCTGAGGATCCGTTACTCTATTTTATTTCGACTTTAATTTATAAAAGGCTATAGGTGAAAGATATGATGGAGGAAATTCATATATTATAATTTTCCTGTAATAAGTGTATTCCGACAAAATCATCGAGTCTGTGCTAATGTATTTATCTATTTATTACTGAAGAAATTTTCATTTTCAATATAAACAACTTCTAAGTATTTATTAGTAGAATACTTGTAGAGACTTCGGGCCCAGTCCCTAGGATTTCTCCTGCTATTCTGTGCTATACTTTTATTTACAGATATTTCATTTTTAGTTATCCTTTGTGGTTCATAACATTATCATTCAATTGTTTAATCGCAGGCGTGATATGCTATAAATTCCATTTCAATAGATTAGATTTATGATTAATATTCTTTTATCAGGAAGTGACGCTTTTACATTCGTTAGACTAGTTTCAACGTGGTTGCTGTTCAATTCTGCATAAATTTATTTCTTGAATCTTTCTATCATAAGTGTGATGTTTGGTCTGATGTTTAATTCTGAATGATGCTATTAGTTGATTGATAGAGAATTCCATTGCAAAATCTATAATAATTTATTGTTGTTCAATTAATTAGGATTGTTGTTCAATTCATTAAGGTAGTTGTTCAATTCAACAAAATGTGTTGTTAAATTGCAATCTATTCTTTATTTAAATATTGAGTGGTTATTTATGCATAAGATTAGAACAACAGTTGATTCCTTTGATTAGTTTGAAGTAATACATAGTTACCTTTGAGCTGATTTGATTGAACTTAGAGAATTAGATAACATTTCTCACAACGATTTATAATATTTGGCCTCTAACTTCACTCGCATATATTTTTGTTGCACTCTTGAAATAACAGGACATGCCCTAGGTTGATGATTAATGTGAATAATTAAGGTCACCTTTAACAGTCACCTTTTTGACCCAAAATTTTGGTGTCATTGCCACAGAGAGTGTTTAGGAGTGATCTCTTTTATTTATTTTTTCCTTTTGCTGTGAAAGAATTGGGTATTGAAAACGACAGGTAAGAACCTGCGTACTAGCAAGAAAAATGCTTGATCTCCATCCCTATTCTTACCAATTGTGCAGAGGTTAATGGGATAGGTGTTTTTGCTTTTTTATGAATAGGAAGAAAAAGATAGAATTAGATCAAAACACCCCACTTAAATCCACAAAACCCAAGGGATTGGTGGCCCTTGGCAGAACAACATATACAGACGAAATCATTAAGGCCAAAGCTTAGGCATCCGTAGGACCTAGAAACATTCCTTCACAGAATCCTACTATACTCCCTTAGGCAACAGCCTCACCATCTATAGCGCATGCCGAGATTCACTAAGAAATAGAAGGGTCTGAAAGAAGCCTTCATACTATAGAAAACTTAAGTCACGACCCTTCGAGAGAGGGAAATTCTTGAAATTTGCAGGAAGGAGAGGGAGAAACAAGCAGTACACTAGAGGTAAAAACTCTAGAGCCTAGATCTCCTGAGAGAGTGGTTGAGACAAAGACACCAATTATCCTAGATCAAGAAAGTGTTGCAAGCCTCCTCCAAATCCACTCCCTAATTCCACTCAAATTATCCTCCCAGATCAAGAAATCCATGAAGATTATTGGCACATATTTGATCATATGGTGCACAACCAACACCAGAGACAGAAATCAACATTGGAGTATCCTATTTTTGATCCGGGCACAAATGCCCCTATGAAAGCTATTCCATTACAAAACATCCCCACCTTCTATGGGCTGACCTCAGAAGATACAGATGCATTTTTATTTGAATTTGATGTCTTATGTAGGGGATATGACTACACCATAGACTCTCAAAAAGTGAAACTATTTCCCTCTACGTTGAAGGGGAAAACACTACGCTGGTTTATGGGGCTCGGTGGAGGAACCATTAATAGTTGGGATTAGATGAAAAAATATTTTCTTAACAAATATCAAGATTACTACCGGACTCGAGAACTAAAAGATGAAATATTTAATATGTCTACAAAAGACAATGAGACATTAGAAGAATACATTGAAATATTTCAATATAATTTGCAAATATCTCCATATACTACACTATCTAAATATATTTTAAAACTAACAATGATTCAAGGAATGAAAGAATAATGGGTAGAAAAACTTAATATAATGGTAAAAGGGGACATATATCAAGAAGAATATGATGATATTATTGCATTATGTATCAGGTTCTCTTGAGGTAGTACGCGAAGTAGACCAACTGGATGGGATTCAGTTACGAGGAATTATAAACAATTAGGTGGTAGCGCAGCCAAAGCATAATTCAAAAATATTTTAGAAGATTTTAAAACTGATCTCTTAGGCACCCTCACAACGCAGCTAGATGTAATACAAGCCAATAAGAAGCAAGATTTGTTAGAACAAAACTTGGTTGCTTTTTTCCCACATTGTCGTAAGAAGCACCGCCAGTGGGAGCATCCATTAGACATGGTCCAAACATGTGCTATTTGTACCAAGGACCACGCCACTGACCATTTCCCTTCAATATGAGGGTTGAAAGTGGTTTTTAAACAGGTAGAGGAAGAAACAGAATATTTGAATCTAATGAATAAATGTTGGCAGTGGCAAGCACAACAAGGCATGTCACAAGACCCGTCTGATTTATTTTCTCCTCTACAATTTAATCAACAGAACCATGGAACAACATTGTAGGGCCAATCACCTTTTTCTCTCTTTCCATCCCAATCATTTGCCATGCCTCCTTGGCCAACACAATCCCCTTCAGGAAATAGTTGGTCAAATTTTCCTTTTTCTACCCCTTAATGGAAAAAAAATCCATATCAGTCCCAATGGCCTGCCTCCACTTCACAGAATAAAAAATGGTCTCAAAACTGGCAGCAACCCCTAGGAATGACCAATTTACCTATGGGAAGAGGGGCTCATAATCAAACCACATTACTAGCTTCGTATCTCGTCCAACACAATCCTCAGCCTATTATACATTGTCAACTGCTAGCTCAACCCAATCCTAATCCTAATAACAGACCAGTTCAGATAATCCAGATTATCAAGAACCCAAAACCTGAAATTGAATAGAAGCAATGCAATGAACCTGGGCTGAGATCAAGGCATGTTATTTCACCTGAAGAAGATGTGAACCTGCCACAACTTGAGTCTGAAATTCCAATAGTACCTAAACAATCAACTATGATAGAAATTAGGATAGAGCGGGGGAGGGACATAGTTGACCAAAAATATCCTCAAAACCTTATTATTTCCTCTCCTCCATTCCTTGAGAGATTAACACTACCTAAACCAATAGTCTTTTCAAATTTTGATCTCTTAGGGGAATTAAAAAATATTTGAATTAAAATTCATCTCCTACAGGCTATACAAGACATTCCTATCTATGCCAAAACAATTAAAGAATTATGGAGAAAAAAATAGGTGAGGAAAGAAAAGACTGTACCAATTGATCATGTAGTGGGAGCACTGTCAAACTTACTTCTAGGTAAAGAAAGACCAATAAAACATGAGGATCTAGGAAACCCCATAGTCAAAGTATATATCTCTGGCCACTCCTTTTCAGGCACATTAGTTGATTTGGGGGCGTCCATTAACATCTTAACTACAGAAACCTGCGAGAATTTAGGTATAACAACCTTGGAACCCACATCTACCTTGTTGGAACTTACTGATAGATTCTTTATCAAACTAGAAGGTATATTATAGGACATCCGGGTTTCTGTGGACTAATTGGAGTAACCGACAAATTTTTTAGTTATTAACCCAAAAATTAGGTTATATGGACATCCCCTAATATTGGGACAACCTTGGTTAGCAACGACTGATGCTTACATAGGATGTCGAACAGGCAGCATGACCATTGCTAGAGGAGATTCCATAATGAATATTTCCATATACCCCCTAGCCAAACCAAGTATTCCCATTTTAAATATTCACAAACAACCACATACATACTCGGAACACAACATTTGTTCACCACTGACAATAGTTGAAGCACTTGAATTCAAAGATCAAACTGAAGACGATGTAATCAATAACTTCATGAACCAACCATCTACTTCAGAAAATTAAAATTTCCAAATGTTAAAAACAGTTCTTGATAACGAAGCACAAGAGGACTACTTAGCAAAAATTTATGAGTATCACATACCCAAGACTGTTGTTCACAATAGCATGCCAATTGAAATTGAGCTAGGGAAAGTTTTAAATATCAATGACAGTCTCGATAGTAACCAACAGGAAAAGGTCGTTAAAATTTTACAAAAATATAAGTGAGCCTTTATTTTGGAATACCCAAAGATGAACGGTATATATCCTCAACTATGTTCACATCACATTTATACTAAAAAGGATGCCCAGCCTATTCTACAGCATCAGTGGAGGATAAACCTGCATCTGGAAGACATTGTAAAAGATTAATTACAAAATTTGCTAGATGTAAACTTCATTTATCCTATTCCAGATAGCAAATGGGTCTCCCCTTTAGTATTCATTGAAAAAAAGAATGGTAAGTGGAAAATCTATGTGGATTACAAAGAACTTAATAAAGCAACACAGAATGACCACTTCCCCCTCCCTTTTATTGATCAGGTCCTTGATACATTGGTAGGAAAGCGATTCTTCTCTTTTCTTCATAGTTTCAGTGGTGACAATAAAATACAAGTAGCTCCTGAGGACCAAGATAATATTGCCTTTACGTGCCCTTGGGGTTCATTAGCCTATAGGGTATTTCCTTCTAGACTATGAAATTCCCCAACAACATTTCAAAGGGCCATACTTAGTATTTTTTATGATTTAATAAATGAAGGGCTTGAGGTTTACATGGACGAATTTACTCCATATGGAGATGACTTTGATCAGGCACTACAAGCACTAAAAAAGGTATTGGAACGATGTATTTCTAAAATATTGTTTTTGAGCAATGAAAAGTGTCACATGATGATGACCAAAGGAGTGATCCTAGGACACTACATCTCTGCAGTTGGAATACAGGTAGATCCAACAAAGGTAGATATAATTATTTTATTAGCCACACCTTCCACTCAGACAGAGGTAAGTAGCTTCCATGGACATGAAAGGTACTACCATAGGTTTATAAATATTTTTTCACAAATTTCTACACCCTTGTATGCATTAAATAAAAATGTCGAATTCCATTGGTCTGACAAATATGACACTACTTTTTCAGATTTGAATAAAATGGTCCCAACTGCACCAGTCTTGCGTGGACCCAATTGGTAGCTGCATTTTCACATTTCCTGAGATGCATCCGACACAACGATAGGGGCAGTTCTTAGTCAAGAAGAGGAAAATAAGCCTTATGCTATTTACTATATCAACAAGAATCTCACTCCTATGGAATTGAAATATACAGTGACTGAAAAGAAATTCTCAGTTGTCATTTATGCTATTAATAAATTTAGATATTATATAACTAGATATCAAGTGTTCTTATATGCCGATCATTATGCCATTAGATATTTAGCTAATAAACCTATTACAAATGGAAGAGTGACTCGTTGGTTTTTTCTTTTACAGGAGTTTGATATAACTATGATGGACTGTCAAGGAAAGGAGAATGTAGTTTTAGATTTCCTGTCTCAAGTCCAAAGTAAAATGACCCACTAGCGGTGGATGATCAATTACCAGATGAGAATTTGTTCGCTGTAACAATAAAAACACCATGGTATGCAGATGTAGCGAATTATCTAGCAGTAGGGAAGTTTCCAAGACACTTGATAACAAAGGAACAGAAGTTGATTGTTCAGCACAGTGCTAGGATCTCGTGGATTGGTGGATATATTTTCCATACAGGAGCTAATATGGATATACGTAGATGCATCCTAGAAGACGAGATTTATGACATCTTAATGGCATGTCAGGATGAACCATATGGTGGCCATTTTTTAGATCGCAGGATAGGGCACAAAGTATTACAAATGGGCTACTATTAGCCTACAATTTTTAAAGATGCCAAGAAATATGTCCAAGCCTGCAATACTTTGCAAAGAATGGGCCACCCTGGCCAATGTGAAGAGATTCCATTGCAGCCATAGTTGGTAGTACAAACTTTCGAACGATGGGTAGTGGACCTTTTTGGGCCATTCAACCAGCCATCAAATCAAAATACCTATGTACTAGTTGCCACAGATTACGTGACAAAGTGGGTAGAAATAGTGGCTTTGTCAAGAGCTATAGAAGAATCTATGATCAATTATATTTTTTAGCTATTTATGCAGTATGGCTTACCTCAGGAAGTGATAACTGATGGAGGGGAACAATTTGTGTGAAATAAAATCACGGCCACTCTAGAAAACCACCATGTCACCCATACAGTCACCTCTCCCTACCACTCGTAGGCGAACGGGTAGGTCGAAAGAACCAATAAAACCATTGAGGAAATTCTCACTAAAACAGTGTCATCACATCGCTGGGATTGGGCTACTAGACTACCAGATGCCTTGTGGGCTTATCGCACAACGTGGTGAAACACCATCGAATATTCTTTGTACCATCTGGTATTTTGAAAGTAACCAATTTTTCCTATTGAATTTTAAATAAAGACTCTGAGAAAAGCCGAGGAACTAGGGCTGGATTTGACAGAGGCCCAAGTTAGAAGACTCCAACAAGTAAATGAATTGGATGAAGCATGGCACCTTGCTATACAAAGCACTACAATTATTCAACAAAAACGAGCTAAGTGGCATGAAAACTGTTGAGCTCCAAAGATGTTCTTTCTTCCACCACATTCCACTCCATTTCCTTTTTCCATTATTAATCACAGGCTCAAATCATCAGTAGAATTAGTTAAAATTTCTTTAAGAATATATATCATGACTAACTTGCTATGTTTTTATGATTTTGTCGTTGTAGTACTTTTTGAACTAGATCTAGCTACAGAATGCAGACATTCTGTAGCTAGTTGCCGATTCTGTAGTTGTGTTCATGTCTACGCAGGTTCCAGGTGTCATCTTAGAGGAAAACACATATGGTCATATTCCACAGAATTCCCTTATCATTTGTTGCTCTCCATGAAGTTTGAACAGAATTCTGTAGGCGGTTGTCTACGTGGGAACTCAAACTAGGAGAGAGACTCCTAATAGGACAAAGACAATCCAGATGTCCTTAATTATATTACGTGACGACCATCAGAGTCCTAGTTTGGTTTTTATTTGGAAAGACAATTATCCCTAGGTTATCTCAAGACAGTTATGTAAATTTGTTACAAATATGGCTCGGGAAACTGAGGGACAAGGTTAGATTTTGTGGTTGATTGCTAGATTTCAGAAGTCCGAAAACACTCTGTTTTTGAAGTAATTTCTCTTTAATGAAAGAAGCATCATTTCCTTGAAAGCGTTGAGTCAATTTTGAAGTATATTTTGTGCTACTCCGGTGGTAGAGGGCCCCTGCTACCTCAGCAGCCTTGTTTATACGGTTTAGATAAGTATTTTAGTCTCGTTTTCATTTCTAGCTTAGGCAAGTTTCTGAAGTTATGTTCATACTTGTTTACATTAATTATCACAGCTATACTTACTCTTATAAACTCTTCCAAAATATCATCACGATGAATAAGGCATAGCTGTGGTATTGTAGGTTTTAGTTGCATTTCCTTTCGAATTTTATGATTTATTCTTGTTTACATTAATTATCACAGCTAGACTTACTCTTATAAACTCTTCCAAAATATCATCACGATGAATAAGGCCTAGCTGTGATATTGTAGGTTTTAGTTGCATTTCCTTTCGAATTTTATGATTTATTCTTGTTTACACTAAGTGTCACAGCCGGTCTTACTCTTACAAACTCTTCCAAAACATCATTAACAATGAATAAGAAACAACTGTGGTGTCTTAGATTCTAGTTGTCTTTGCTTTCAATCTTATGTTTATGTTCAATTGCATTGAAAAATAAAGCCATGCTTGTTTTACAAACTCTTCCAAAATATCATTCCTATTAAACGAGATGGGTTGTAGAATTCCATAGACTAGTTGCATGTTAATTTAGTTATAGCACTCCGGAGGTTGATTGCATTTAGTTTAGCTCTGTCACTACATTCCCAGTTTGATAATGGCATTTTAGTTTAACTTTGTTCACTATACTTCAAGTAGATTAGAAGCACTCTAGTTCAGTCTCAGTTCATTTTGTTTCAATAAAAGATTAATGACATTCTAGTTTAAGTGGTAGTCATTGTCTTTTAAGATTGATAGATTGCTTTCGAGCCTAGGTTATCCATTATATTTCAAGTAGTATTAGTTGTCAAAATTAGTCTTTCGGCCTTCATTATTTAGAAACTTACTTTTGTTCTGAATTTATATTGAGACATCATCACATGAACAGGGGTCAGTAATATCAGTTTAAGGCTTTTATCACTCTGCAAATATTTTACAAACTCACTTATAGCCTTTTTCCCAAGCATCATTTTAGAAAATCTCAAAACTTATGAATAAGGCCTAAAAGTGATAAGTCAAGTTGCAAAATAGGGTAACTTCAACATCATAGGTTAATCTATAATAGAAACCTGACTGTGTTACAAATAATCATTTTGTAATATTGTGAGTTGATTGTTTATTTAGGAGAACTTCATTTACACTTAACTTGTCCATTTCTCAAGCTCTTCCAACACACCTTTAATGAATGAATTGGATAAGTTCAAGCTCATGTTGTGATTTATTTTCTTGCAATGATGTCATTATCAAGATTTTCATTTGTTGTTTGTCATCCATAGCTTAGGGTTTTTTCTGTTTTAAATAACCAATAGCTTCTTTTCACCAGCACTTAGTTCTTTCCATTTTCAAACATAAAACCATAAAACCAAAAACATCATAAAACACTAAACACAATGTAGTGAGAAACAAATACCTAGGCACATATAGTGCACCACACTTCAGCAGTTTACCAACCCTAGTTGACAATTAATGAACTCAACTTAGGAACACTAGGTTGAGCACAAACATTTTGGCGTCGTTGCCGGGGAAGTGTAACTAGGTAGCCTTGTTTCTTAACTTCCAAAAAACAATGATATGCGTAGAGAGAGAGAGCCAAGGGGCAGATTCATAAGAAGCAGAAGTTTGATTCCTAGAACATCACTTGTTTCACCTAGACCAAGAGCCAGTACACCTCCAACTCAGACCCACACTCCATCCTTTACTGATCCTAGACTTCCAGAAGACTTAAGATCAGATATTCCATTAGAAATACCTTCCACTTCATCCACTGAACCTGTCTTAGGAGAATATTCAAGGACCCTTGCTAGAGATAAAAAAATTTCCACTTCCACAGAAGAATCAACTATGGAAGAAGAAGGGGGAGGAGGATTCTTTAATGGATAACACACATTATTTGGAGGGGGTAGAGGTAGAGGTAGAGGATAAGGAGGTAGAGGAAGAGGTAGAAGAGAAATGGGAAACTCTTTTGGGTTTCCTATAGTAGATGAAGAAACCAATAAAGCTATGAAAAAAATTTCACCCTCTGTCCTTCCAAACTTCTATGGAATTAAAACTGAAGATTCAGAAACCTTCCTATTTGAATTTGAAGTCCTATGTAGAACTTATGACTACTTACAAGATGCTCAAAAACTTAAACTATTTCCTTCAACATTGAAAGGAGCAGCATTGAAGTGGTTTATGAGTTTGATCAACAGTTCTATTAGGACATGGGAAGACATGAAACAAGCATTTCTAGAGAGGTATTTGGATTATTGTATGCCAATCAATCATAATGAGGAAGTGTTTAATATGTTACAAAAAGAAGATGAAAACCTGGAAGATTTGTTGGAGAGATTTCATTACAACATCAAAAGAGAGAAAATGGAGAACTTAGACCAAGACACCTTAAAAGCTCTCTTGTTGAAGAAAATTAGGGATGAATGGTTGGATATTCTTAACATGATGGGAAAAGGGGATATATCTCAGCTCACATTACCTGAAATATCTGAGTTATGTATCAACCTCTCAAGAGGGAAATCCAAAACTGTAAAAGGTCCAAGAGACCCTGCTCTTGCAAGGATAAGTAAGTCTGCTTCTGGGACAGTAAGTAGGGAAGAGATAGGGCATATGCTTGATGAATTCAAATCTTACATCTTGGGGAGTCTTAGTGAACAAATAGACACCCTTAAGTTACAAAACAAGCAAAAATCTGAATCTGAAGCCTTAGCAATCTTTTGTCACAAATGTAGAAGGAAGCATGCCTTGAGAGAATGCCCTTTGGATGAAAAAGTTGTAGAGACTTGTGCAATTTTTTCAGAAAAACATGAGACCAAGAGTTGTCCTTCACTTCCTAGTCTTAAAGCTGTCTTTCAAGAGGAAACTCTTACAAATTCCACAGAATATATCAATTTTGTCTCTAGAAGGCCTTGGCAAGGACCTCAAACACAAGGATTTCATGATCAATTGTATAGTCAACCTCCACTAAATTGGAATTCTTGGCAGCAACCTTGGCCCCAATTTCAAAATCAATCTCAATCTTGGGCACAAGGAGCACAAAATCCCTATGGAAGATACTCTCAATACTATCAGTATCCACCATCCTATCCACCATACCCACATTTTTCTCCTCAAATTACTCAACAAAATCCTCAACAGAATCCTCAGAACCCACAACATCAAAATCAACCACTTCCATTACCATTTCCTCAGAAATCAAATCAGTTGCCTGCTCAACCCATACCAAACCCCAACAATAAAAATCCTCAGAATACATACATGATAGAAGGCCAACAGTTTCCAACTTATTTAATTACTCCTCTAGACCTTAGTGATGTTCAACTTAGTTCTAGAAGAGGAAAAATTCTGTGATCATACAAGAACAATACAACTCTGAGGAAGATTCTCTACGGGAAAATAAAATTCTTGAAGAAGACACATCTTTTCAGGACCCAAACATTGAAAAATCAAAACAAAATTAACCAATCATTTCAACTCCTATATTAGAGAAGCCATCAACATCCACTTCTACACCTCCCTTTCCAGAAAGATTACAAATTGATAGGGGTGTAGAAAAACAAATTATGGTGCCTAATTATGATTTCCTAGATGAGATGAGAAATGTTTGCATTAAGATTCCATTATTACAAGCTATCAAGGAAATTCCAATTTTAGCAAAGACAATAAAGGAGTTGAGCATGAAGAAAACAAGAAAAAGAATAAGAGAGACAAAGAAAATTCAACTGGCAGGAAAAATAGCAGATATCATGATGGGTAAGATTGTTATTCCAAAGTATCTAGACCCAGGAAATCCAGTTGTTAAAATTCACATCAATGGAATTGAGATCCAGAACACACTCATTGATTTAGGAGCAGCAATCAATATCATGAGTAGACAAATCATGGATAAACTGAAACTTCCTAATCTTCTCTTTACACCCACATTATTAAAATTAGCAGACAGACCTGTGATCAAACTTGATGGGGTAATAGAAGCCATTCCAGTGTCCCTAGATTCTTGGGATTACCCTGTGGATTTCATGATCCTAACTCCTAAGAATAATCTAGGAGGGCATCCAATTATATTAGGAAGACCTTGGTTAGCTACAACTGATGCTTTCATTAGTTGTAGATCCGGTGATATGTACATCTCTGATGGTAGTTCAACTAAGAAATTCACTTTGTATCCTCCAGCAAGGAAAATTATAGATTTAGATGATACTCAATGGATAGAGGATGAAGAAGACTTACAACCTCTCTTCACAATTTCAGAAATTAGTTAAGATAGTGAGATTCTGAATACTTTAGAAAACTTTGAATCCTCTTCGGAATACAAACATGACAAATTTCAAGAAGAATACAACATTGATTTTTTGTCATCAAGACAGATGTCTCTTTATTCTATGGATAGATTTTGCAGCTCTATAATTGAGATATTTCCAGGCAAAACTTTAAACATAAACAAGAACCTAGAAAAATCTCAACAAGAAGAGCTAGTCAACATCTTACAGAGACATTCTTCTGCATAATCATGGGAGTACATTGATATGAAAGGGATAAGCCCCAAGACTTGCACTCATCACATCTACATAGAGGAAAATTGTAAACCAAATCTCAAAGATGGTTGAATCCAAATCTTAGGGAGATTGTTAAAGAAGAATTGCAGAAATTGTTGACTGTCAACTTTATCTATCCTATTTCAGATAGTCAGTGGGTTTCTCCCCTGGTAATTGTGCCAAAGAAAAATGGTAAATGGAGGGTATGTATTGACTACCGAGAATTAAATAAAGCTACTCTTAAAGATCATTTTCCCCTACCTTTCATAGATCAAGTGTTAGATACCTTAGCTGGCAAAAAGTACTTCTTATTTCTAGATGGGTTTAGTGGTTATAATAAAATTCAAGTAGCACTTGAGGATCAAGACAAAACCACATTTACCTGTCCTTGGAGTACCTATGCTTACCGGGTATTGCCATTTGGATTATGCAATGCACTTGCAACATTTCAAAGGGCAGTATTAGGAATCTTTTCAGATCTAATACATGATTGTGTAGAGGTATATATGGATGATTTCACAGTTTATGGAAACACATTTGAAGAAGCCTTAGCAAACTTGGAAAAAGTTTTAAAAATATGTAAAGAAGCAAATCTTTCACTTAGTCATGAGAAGTGTTTTATGATGTTTACTGAAGGAATTGTTTTAGGACATCACATTTCAGGGGATGGGATTAGAGTTGATGAATCAAAAGTTGAAGTCATCTCTAACTTATCTATTGCAACTTGTCAAAAATATGTTAGGAGTTTTCTAGGATTTACGGGCTATTATCGAATATTTATAGAAAACTTCACCAAGATAGCATCTCCACTCTTCAAATTAATTACCAAAGAATGTGAATTCAAATGGAGTTCTGACTGCCAGTTAGCCTTTGAGACCCTGAAAACAAAAATTTCTGAAGCACCTATTTTAAGGGGACCTAAATGGAAGCTACCTTTTCATATTTGAACAGATGCCTCAGATACAGCTCTAGGAGCAGTATTGGGACAAAAAGACCTGATTCCTTATGCCATCTACTATACCAGGAAAAATTTGACTCCAAAGTTAAACTATACTGTAACTGAAAATGAGTTTTTAGCTTTTGTTCATGCCATAAACAAATTCAGACACTATATAAGAGGCTATGAAACTTTTGTTCACACATATCACTCTGCAATTAGATATTTAATGAACAAATCAATTACTAATGGCAGAGTCATAAGATGGTTATTGCTTTTACAAGAATTCAACATTACCATTCTAGATAGGTCTGGAAAACAAAACACAGTAGCTGATTTCCTATCTAGACTCCAAAACATCAAAGATGACACTCCAGTTGAAGATCAATTTCCTGATGAATATCTTTTTGCAATTTCTACTCAGACTCCTTGGTTTGCTGACATTGCTAATTATTTAGTTTCAGGGAAATTTCCTTCAATAATGAATGCAAGAGACAAAAGAAAAATCATTTATGAAAGTGCAAAATATTCATGGGTTGCTAATGAGTTGTACAAGACAGGTCCAGATTTTATCATTAGGAGATGTGTTCGGGAAGATGAGATGTCTGAGATTCTCAAAGCATGTCATGATGAACCTTGTGGTGGACACTTTGCTGATAAGAGGGCAGCTTATAAGGTCCTTCATTTAGGATATTATTGGCCATCCCTTTTTAAAGATGCTAAAGAGTATGTCAAAAGGTGTGAAAGTTGCCAAAGGGTAGGGAAACCTTCTCCTTCAGGTGAGATGCCATTGCATCCTCAGGTACATATTGAACCTTTTGAAAAATGGTCTTTGGATTTTGTAGGATCTATTAGTCCTCCATCAAGACAAAAGAAATATATATTAGTTTGCACTGATTATGTTACCAAATGGGTAGATGCCAAGCCATTACTTTTTGCTACTGAAGCATCTGTAGTTAATTTTATTTTTGAGGATATTTTTACTCGTTTTGGTGTCCCAAGGGAAATTGTTACAGATCAAGGAGCTGAATTCACATCAAGGCTAGTGAAGCAAATGATGGAGAGGTACAAAATCAGACACAGAAAATATACTCCCTATCATCCACAATCAAATGGCCATGTGGAATCTACTAATAAGGTCATTGAAGTGATCCTAACAAAGACTGTTTATTTACATAGAAGAGATTGGGCAGATAGGCTTCCTGAAGCCTTGTGGGCCTATAGAACTACATGGAGAAGCACAACAGGCCATACTCCTTATGAACTTGTTTATGGAAAGCAAGTTTTGATTCCCATAGAGTTCCAGATTCAAAATTTCAAAATGGCAGTTCAGTTAGGACTTGATCTAACAGAGGCACAAAAGCATAGATTGGAGCAGATTAATGAATTGGATGAGATCAGACAAGATGCAGTTCAGAAAACAAGTATAGTCCAGCAGCAAAGGACTAGATGGCATGATAGTACATCAAGGAAAAGAAGTTCAAAGAAGGTGACTGTGCTCTCTTGTTTGATTCAAAGTTCAAATATTTTCAAGGTAAATTCCAAACACATTGGCTTGGGCCATATGAAAATGTGAAATTTTTTGACAATGGAGCAATAAAAATAATGACAATAGATGAAGAAGAGGTCACTTTTCTTGTGAATGGTCATAGATTGAAGCTGTATCATAAGCCACTTTCAAGAGAAGAATTTGCCAAGAAGTTCCAGGAAAGAAGTGATGTGAAGTTAATGAAGAAGAATCTTTCTTCTTCATCAACTTAATTGAATTTTCTGAAGTCATTTTATTGAAAAAAAAAAAAAAAAAAGTATAAACATGAAAACTAATCACTGATTAGCATGTTTATACAGAAAAGGTAGAGTGAAAATCAGAATCTTTCTGACACTTTAGCTTTTCAAATTTGTTTTTCTGCAAGCAGTTGTTACAAAATCATAAGTGCAGATCCATTTCACTTATGGTCCATTTCATTTCATTCATTCATCCATACTCCATTTCATTCATTCATCCACACTTCATTCATTTCACTCCATGGTCCACCTCATTTCCATTCCAGATTTTTTTAAAGAATTTTGATGTCTTTCTGCAATTGAATAATACATATCATGAATTGTAGGCCACTTCTCATACTTCACTCAATTTCATAAGTTGTGATCCATTCCACTCCATTATTTACTTCATTCCATTACATCATATTTCATTATCCATCTTCACTAATTCCATACAACATTCCACTCATGCTCCAAACCATTACATTTCATGTTTCAAGTTCTCTACAGGTACATTCTGCAATCAATCAGACATTCAGCAGCCAATCAGACATTCTGCAGCCAGACAGACATTCTGCAGCCAGAGATCCTGAAGGCACTGTCTAGTAATCACCTAATTTGCAATAAAATGAACCTGCATATCCATGAAAACAAGAAAAATAAATAAGGTTATGAAGACTCAAAAATTAATTATTTCCAGGAGAGGACAAAGCATATGAAGAACAAAAAAAAAAATCAGAGGAAAGGCAAAGGTAAAATTTCTGATTATAATGACATATCATGAAATATTTTAGTATAGTTAAGTTATGAATAATTCAAAAAAATATTTCAATTAATTTTGTTGATCATGCCTAACAAACCTCCCGCAAAAACTTTGGATAAAACTCCTTCTATTCCACCATTTCAAATCCCATATCCGATCATCATTCAAGAAATCTAAACGGTTAAAGCTCTGAAGTGATTGGATTAGTCACATCACTAGGCCAAAGCATTTAATGATGATTTTGAATTCGTTACAAAATATCTCCGCGGTCTTTTCTTATATGATATATTTCAACTCATATACATCATCCTCACTTCATTATATTCATTCCGCAATCACTCCATATCATTCTTTCCCATAGCCAACTCTTAACCATTTCAGTCTGTAAAGAAGAGGAAACGTCTGTGGGGTAAAAACATCCTTGTAACAGCCATTGTCACCGTGAACAGAGGAGCAACAATTTGAAGGTTGGAAAGAGAAGTGATGGGTCTCATAGTGAGGATAGAACCGATGGGAACTAAGTACTTGGAGGGTTATCCTCAAGTCAAAGAAACGTTACAACAAGCAGGGTGGTTGCAATTCTTTGAAAAATGCAGTGGGTTTCACAAAGAGGTGACCAAAAAGTTGCAAGATCCTTCAACGGAGCTGAGGTCAAGATAGGAGATATTAAATTCACCATTACAGAAGCTTCCATTGCAGAAGAAACTGAATTTCCCAGACAAGGAGAAAGGTGGTTCAAGAATAGAGAATTTCATAATGAAGCATGGAAGCAGATACTCAAGTCACCAGGTATGGATGTTACCATTTTTAAAAAGGGTATCCCTAGCTCTGCACTAAATAATAAATGGATTAACATGTTGCTTATCTTGCAAAAATTCATCACTTGTGAAGGAAGATATGGTACTTTCTACGTCTATCATATTCGGTTGATAATGCATTTCCTAGAAGAAGAACTCAATTTGCCCTTTTTCTTGCTTCATAGTTTAAAGAAAATGGCCTCAAGTGTTCAAAATAGAATTCAATTTCTGGAAACAACCTTATACCACCATGCTTTAGTCAAAATTTTGATTGAACATCATTTGGGAAAAATGGGAGATAATTGGGAAGATTTCTTAGTGAGAAATCACTTTGAAGAGCCCAAGGAACCTCCACCTGAAGACAAACCTACAAAAAGAAGAAGAAAATGGAAAACCTCCAAAACTGAAACTGGTAAAACAATACAAGAAATCAATGAAGAAATGATTTCTGAGAAATTGACTCAGATTAAGAAGCACCTTAAGAAAGAGAGGATAATAAGAAAGTTTTCCAGAGAGAAAGGAGAAGGGCCATCTCAACCGAGAAGGAGCCACACACTTAGAGGAATACTAAAGAAAACAAAGGTTAAAAAAACTGGAGTCATAAACATAGAGGATGAAGAAACACCTACTGAGGAGGATTTTGATGAAGGAGCTCCTAAAATAGACCCTGCACAACAAGAAATTTACAACTATGTTGAAACATTAGAGAAAAGAGCTTCAGAAGGAAGAGACAGAACTCCTAGTCCACCAAAATCTGCAGTTGATATCCTAAGGAGGGATAAATATGAGTTAGAAATACTCAACATACATATCAAGAATGAGAATGAAATTCTAAGAGAGCAAGTTAAAATGAAAAATGATATGAATTCAACTCTGTCTCTACAAATGCAAAAGTTACACAAGGCCAGTGAAAAATTGAAGAAGAGAAATAAAAAGTTAACCAAGGCACTCACAAATTTGAGATTCAAGTTAGTCATAAGGAAGCCCAGAAGGCCTTTGACCACCAGGAAAAGTAGAATAATAGGGTTGGATGTCCTTGCAGATTTCTCAGAGTTCATGGAATAGTTGCATGAGGACATGCAAGAATCTAGCAGTGGGGGTATGTTGAGCTCCAAAGATGTTCTTTCTTCCACCACATTCCACTCCATTTCCTTTGTCCATTATTAATCACAAGATCAAATGATCAGTAGAATTATTTAAAATTTCTTTAAGAATATATAGCATGACTAACTTGCTATGTTTTTATGATTTTGTCATTGTAGTACTTTTTGAACTAGATCTAGCTACAAAATGCAGACATTCTGTAGCTAGTTTCCGATTCTGCAGCTGTCTTCATGTCTACGCAGGTTCCAGGTGTCATCTTAGAGGAAAAAACATATGGTTGTATTCCACATCATTCCCTCATCATTTTTTGGTCTCCATGAAGTTTGAACAGAATTCTGTAGGCGGTTGTGTACGTCAGAACTCAAACTAGGAGGGAGACTCCTAATAGGACAAGGACAATCCAGATGTCCTTAATTATATCACATGACCACCATCAGAGTCCTAGTTTGGTTTTTATTTGGAAAGACAATTATCCCTAGGTTATCTCAAGACATTTATGTAAATTTGTTACAAATATGGCTCAGGAAACCGAGGGACAAGGTTAGATTTTGTGGTTGATTGCTAGATTTTAGAAGTCCGAAAACACTCTGTTTTTGAAGTAATTTCTCTTTAATGAAAGAAGCATCATTTCCTTGAAAGCGTTGAGTCAATTTTGAAGTAGATTTCGTGCTACTCCAATGGTAGAGCGCCCCTGCTACCTGAGCAGCCTTGTTTATACGGTTTAGATAAGTATTTTAGTCTCGTTTTCATTTCTAGCTTAGGCAAGTTTCTGAAGTTTATGTTCATACTTGTTTACATTAATTATCACAGCTAGACTTACTCTTATAAACTCTTCCAAAATATCATCACGATGAATAAGGCATAGCTGTGGTATTGTAGGTTTTAGTTGCATTTCCTTTCGAATTTTATGATTTATGATTGTTTACATTAATTATCACAACTAGACTTACTCTTATAAACTCTTACAAAATATCATCACGATGAATAAGGCATAGCTGTGGTATTGTAGGTTTTAGTTTCATTTCGTTTCGAATTTTATGATTTATGCTTGTTTACATTAATTATCACGGCTAGACTTACTCTTATAAACTCTTCCAAAATATCATCACAATGAATAAGGCATAGCTGTGGTATTGTAGGTTTTAGTTGCATTTCCTTTCGAATTTTATGATTTATGCTTGTTTACACTAAGTGTCACAGCCGGTCTTACTCTTACAAGCTCTTCCAAAACACCATTAATAATGAATAAGAAACAGTTGTGGTGTCTTAGATTCTAGTTGTCTTTGCTTTCAATCTTATGTTTATGTTCAATTGCATTGAATAATACAGAGAGATTTGTTTTACAAACTCTTCCAAAATATCATTCCTACTGAATGAGATGGGTTGTAGAATTCCATAGACTAGTTGCATGTTAATTTAGTTATAGCACTCCGGAGGTTGATTGCATTTAGTTCAGCTCTGTCACTACATTCCCAGTTTGATAATGGCATTTTAGTTTAACTCTGTTCACTGTACTTCAAGTAGATTAGAAGCACTCTAGTTCAGTCTCGGTTCATTTTGTTTCAAGAAAAGATTAATGGAATTCTAGTTTACGTTGTAGTCATTGTCTTTTAAGATTGATAGACCGCTTTCTAGCCTAGGTTATCCATTATATTTCAAGTAGTATTAGTTGTCAAAATTAGTCTTTCGGCCTTCATTATTTAGAAACTTACTTTTGTTCTGAATTTATATTGATACATCATCACATGAACGGGGGTCAGTAATATCAGTTTAAGGCTTTGATCACTCTGCAAATCTTTTACAAACTCACTTATAGCCTTTTTACCAAGCATCATTTTAGAAAATCCCAAAAATTATGAATAAGGCCTGAAAGTGATAAGTCAAGTTGCAGAATAGGGTAACTTCAACATCATAGGTTAATCTAGAATAGAAACCTTATTGTGTTACAAATAATCATTTTGTAATATTGTGAGTTGATTGTTTGTTTAGGAGAACTTCATTTACACTTAACTTTTCCATTTCTCAAGCTCTTCCAACACACCTTTAATGAATGAATTGGATAAGTTCAAGCTCATGTTGTGATTTATTTTCTTGCAATGAAGTCATTATCAAGCTTTGCATTTGTTGTTTGTCATCCATAGTTTAGGCTTTGTTCTGTTTTAAATAACCAATAGCTTATTTTCACCAGCACTTAGTTCTTTCCCTTTTCAAACATAAAACCATAAAACCAAAAACATCATAAAACATTAAACAAAACGTAGTGAGAAACAAATACCTAGGAACATATAGTGCACCACACTTCAGCAGTTTACCAACCCTGGTTGACAATTAATGAACTCAACTTAGGAACACTAGGTTGAGCACAAACAACAACCTCATAAAAAATAAGACATTCCAGAAATGAGATTGGGCACTCTACGACTCCAAATTCCAAGACTTCCCAGGTAAGCTACAAACAAGGTGGCTCGGGCCATACGAAATACAAGAAGTGCACAACAATGGTACCATTATCTTGACCACCATAGATGGATCTGGATCTAACTTTCGATTCAATGGACACCAGGTGAGCCTCTATCATAAACCACTTACGACAGAGTATTTCTACCTGTAGGTGCGTTACGACCCCAACATCCAAATTTTAGCTGTAGGGGTTGATTGCCTGATAGGTTTAAGTTCATAAAAATTTATTATTTCATCTTGTAAATATTGTATATATTTTTCCTACAATTTATAGTTCTTCTCATCATTTTACATAAGAATTCCATCTCTTTTTAATTATTTTGATGCTCAAAACTTCATTCTTTTTCTTTTTTTTCTTTTATGTATTTTGTTATTCAATAGAATTGAAAAACTGCCATTCAATTCAAATTATTGAATATATTTTTAGTGTGTTTATTTATATTTTTCAAACCATTGAATAGTTTTTGTTCAATCGAATTGAATAGTTGTTGTTCAATCGAATTGAATAGCTGTCGTTCGATTCAAATGAATGATTATTTTTTTGTTGCGTGATTTTATTTTTGATGTTCAATCCATTGAACAGTTTTTGTTCAATTCAATTGAAAAACTGGTCCACAATCAAGTTGAAAAGATGTCGTTCAGTTCGAATGAATGACCGTATTTTTTTAGTGTGTTTATTTCTACTGTTCAAACCATTAAACAGTTCTTCTTCAATCAAGTTGAACAGTTTCCACTCAATTCAAATGAACAATTGTCTTTTTTTGCATGATTTTAATTTTTTTGTTGGAAACCATTGAAAAATTGTTGTTCAATTGAATTGAACAACTGTTGTGCAATCTAATTGAACGACTAATTTCTTTTCTAGCATGTTTTTTTTAATCTTTTCTTTCTCTTTTTTCGTTTAAAATGGATTTTTTTTTTGTCTTTTGGTGATTTATTTTTGAATATCCACTCTTCCTTTACACATCCTCACCATAAAAACAATTTTAAGAAAATCAATTGGCACGTTAAGAGGAGAAATGAAATGATCTTACTAATATTTTGATCTTTTGAAATTTTGAGGGAAATCTCTACTTTGGAAGCTGACATGGTTTATCTATATAATGAAGGGCTAGATATCTCTTTTTTAGACATATTGTTACATAATTCATTTCCATAGTCTTATGCTAGTATATATTTTTACACTCTCAAGTGGTAATTATCTTTGGCATGAGGATATAGGAATAAGAGTATTAATTGTATTGGCATTCTTTTTACTTCTTACACCATCCCTAACTCTTAAGGAGTTAATGAGCCTCTCCCCATTTATAAGAAAAAAAAGAAAAATATTATATCTATGTGAAATTTTTTTAAGAAGAGAGAATAATGGGTCTCATCACGAGCCAACCTACCATGATCATGAGGGTTTAATAGGTGACATTCCCACAATGGCCAACACACGAGGGTAGTGACCTCCTCGATAGCTAAAACTGCTTGAAGGACAAGAGGTCTCATCATGAGCCGACCTAATCACTCTGTTAAAATCCCTATGAATGGCACTATGACTATTTGGCCACCACACTAGCATAGTGGTCTCTCCATAAAAAAAGAAAAATAAATAAGAGGATTCTGGCTCAAGAAAAAAAAAAAAAAAAATATTATGTCTATGTGCAATTTTTTTTAAGAAGAAAGAATAGGATTTCTCATCACAAGCCAACCTACCATGATCATAAGGGTTTAACATGTGACAATTCCACAGTGGCCAACACACCAGGGTAGTGAACTTCTCGAAGGATAGGAGGTCTCATCATGAGAGGAACTGATCACTCTGTTAAATCCCTATGAATGGCACTATGACTATATAGCCACCACACCAGCATAGTGGTCTCCCCATAAAACAAGAAAAATTTCTACTTTTAAATAGAGGATTCTGGCTCATTTTTAGGTTAAAATAGCAACCTTGTCGAGGCTATGGATGCCTACTAGAAGTAGAGGATTTTCTTGTGGTATCAAAGTATTTTTATAACAATAGCCAATTACTTTTATATGCCCTATTTCTTATTGATCCATTCTTGAATATAAATGCACTTCTTGAATAAGTGTTATCACTACCTACCCACATAATTAACTATGAGTGAATTATCTTTTCATGTCGAATTAAGGGATGAAAGCATCAATCATAATCTATCACCTGTCATGCTTCCATCATACTATGTCGTTAAAATAGGACATCTTTTTCATAATAATTGCTGCTCCACTTTTCTCCCCTTATTTGGTCATTTCCACCTGATGTACATTTGTGATGATTACCAAATTCAGACCTTTATTTCATGTGAATTCATGATTTCTACCATGTTTCCTCTTTTCTTAAGGTTTAAGGCTGTGGATGCCCTTCTGTCATTGGAGGGGGTACAAATATTCATAAAGAATAAGCATACTAATTAACCATTCAGATATTCTAATTGGACGAAATAATCACTACATCTACGTCATGAAGTCACATTTTTAATAATATATTTTATAAAATGCGCATGCAGTGTTTATGTTGTTTTAACTAACAGAGCCAAAAGAAAGCCATGTAGAATGGTGAAGAAACCAGTTCTGAAAATACAGTAGCCATGGGTGGAAATTCTCTCTGCAATGAACCCACAAATTTTTAAGCCTCAGAATCAATTTGCACCATTCTCGAGCAATCTGGCTAGATTCCATATCTACACAGACTACAAGGGTTTAATATAGAGACAACAATTTCATTCTTTCAAAATCTGCGGGAAGGGCATACCATAATCAAAGGAAGAATCATACCAGTCTCCAAAGAAATCATATCTGAGGTCTCCAGACTTCCAATAGAAGGAGAACTATGGATTGATAAACATTTCCTTTCACAAGAAGCAATTTTAGTGTACCAGGACCCAGGTGAGCCACTAGAACGAAAAGGGAAAGGTATTAATCTTGCGTCCTTGCAACAACCTTGGAAAGAATTGGCAGTCTTCATTCAAATATGTATCACATGCGACGGATGCCAGGATGTGGTAAAGTCATGTAAAAGCAAACTATTATCTATTCTCAAGTGAAAAAATTTAGTTAATCTTCCATTTTTCCTAAATTTTGTATTGCATGATACTGTTTTTCAGATTAGAAGAGTTAAAAACCCTCAATCAGTTGTTAGTCACCATGGCTTGATTAAATTGATTACCATTCATGATCTAAACAAAAATTAGTTAACATGGGGAAACTTTGTTAATCCTACCCTACCTTCCCTTGACGAAAATCCTGACAAAGAAGAAAATGAACTTCCTAGAATAGCCATACCCAAGAGAGCAAGAGGGATAAACACCCATGTTTCAACTGTAGAACCAGGAAAATGGAGACGGTCTGAAAGGCTAAAACTACGACAAAACACCTATGCATTTCTAGATGAGGTGGATCCATCCCATAAAACACCTCTGAGCCCTAAAAATATGCTTTTACAAGACTACGAGGAATAAATGGCTCAAGTACTAGAGAAAATGAGAACATATTGCGAAATTGGGAACCCATTTGAACATTCTGAGGAATAGAGGGACTATTTGAACTATTCTTCATTTCCTAGCAGATTTTTCCATACTAAAATCCTACCTCCCCATCATGAATTGTAGGACTTGAGGGTTTTATCTCCCTCTGATAATGAATGGGTGAGTAGCGAAGACTAGATAGAGAGAATATTTGAGTCTAGAAACTAGTAAGGGGATTTTTTTCTATTAGAATGTGACAAAAGTATTGAGACAGTTCCCCTAACGCCTGAAGAAAATACTATTCCACCCAGTCAGGACATAAATGCTGAAAGAACCTCTTGGACGCATGAAGAAAAAATCATTTCTGATAACCTTAGAACTGGCACAACCGTTCTTGAACCCGAAACCACTGCTACTCCTTCTTCTGCCAAAACCCTACCAAAAGAAAAATCAGTTGACATTAAGTTAAGAAAAATGAACAAGAAATGAAAGAAATTGAGAAAAATGGTAATACAGTGAGGGAAATGGTTGGGAGAAGCAGTCAAGGCTTGGAATCCTAAGAAGGAATTAGCTACCATGGGAACCCAAAGAAATTTTTTACCCAAATGGTATATACTGCTGAAGTTTCTATACAAACTCGTTTAATATATACTGTTGAAGCCTCTGTACAGATGGATTTGATACACACTGCTGCAGTCTCTGAGCAGACTAATTTAATAATTACAGAATACAAGGAGAATCAAACAAAGGTAACACCTACTTACGCTCCTTTCATAGAAAAAGCTTCCAATCAAAATCTTCACAATGAATTAATTCAAGTTTAGCATGAGTTAGCCCATTATAAGAATGAAATAGTACCCTTATAGGAACATCAAGAACTACTAAAAAAATTCAAAGACCTTTCTGCAACTAAAGATGAAATATTTTCCCAACTTAGGGAAGAAATGGAAAAAGTGAAGAAGGCACAGTATCAACTGGAACATGCTAAGAAACAAACCAATGATGTTTTTTCTCTTTACTCAGATGTATTGACTTGCAGGGAAAAAACGACTAATTATGCCTTATTCTTAGTGGAAAGGTATCTGTTGCTGAAAATCAAAGCTCTCAGAGTATGGAAACCCACTACCTTCAAAACCATTGAAGAGTTTGTCCAATGTTTTAACAATCATGATGAGAAAACCAAACACCTTTTGTGTGAATTGTATTTGCACAATTTCTTTATAGAATAGGATAGAGATAGTAACCCCAGTGCCTTCATAGGGAATTTTTAGTTCCAAGATTTTCTATCCTTTGCCAAAAGTCAGAATAGATGGGATGAGGCCTATAATACCCTTGAGAAAAGAGAACATGGCTTATATCTATGGGTCAGAGGGGAAACTACCAAACCCCTATATTTGTTTACTCAACATAATAAGTTTATGCAACGGAAATGAGTGATGGCCAAATTCGAACCTATTCACAAGGATTTTGTGCATAATGGGCGGGCATACATCCAAGATATTTAGGAAGAATCATTATCAGTAGCCAAACATAGATGGAAAGCCTCTAAAAATAATGTTAAAAACAAATAACCATTGGGTATAGGAACTTTAAAGTCGTTGCTTCCCGTTTTCTTCTGTACAGTAACCTAATTTTGAACATGGGAAATACATGGATAGGGTGCAGATACAGATGCCCCATAATATAGTAACCTCTTGAAGACTATCATCATGATTATGAGTTACCAGAAGGACACACAAAATCATCATTTGTGAAGGTAAAACAGAAATGCAGTTTTAGACTTTACAACGAAGAAGTATATCCTCCATATTATTTAACCCAACTACACCTCAATCATCTATTTGCATGAGGACATGCAAAAAGGTAAGCATGGGAGTATGTTGGGCCGAGGAAAAGGTACATTTTACCCCTATCTTTACCATGGTTTGTCATTCACTTTTATATGTTTTTCCTTCATATTAGAAATAAAGTAAAGGAAAATAATGTAGAAGTAAGGTAGAATGAATTATTGATAAAAGATGTGTTTAACAACATAAAAACTGATTTTTTGCTGTCTTTATTGATAGGGAAGTGAAACAGAAAAATTGCTGACCATAATGACCAAATAACAGTAGACAAGAAAATAAAACGGAATCCTATCGGCTCCTATGAATCAGCGGAAGATGTAGAGGCATGTGTATTCTTGGAGTATTCAGTTGATATCCACGAAGCGGTAGGATCTCCTGATCTTGACAATCCATTACTATGTTTTATTTCTCCTTTAAGTTATAAAAAGCTATAGGTGAAAGAGACGAGGGAGGCATTTCATGTATTATAATTTTCTTGTAATAAATGAATTTGGACAAAATCGTTGAGCTCGTACTAATGTATTGCTCTATTGATTAATGAATAAATTGGCGCTTTTAGTACAAACAAATTATCAATATTTCTTGGCATTAGAATTCTAGAGGCTTCGGGCCTAGTCCCTGGAGTTCTCCTGCTATTGTATGTTATACGTTTATTTAGAGATCTTGAATTTTTAGTTATTCTTTGTGGTTCATGTTAGGGTCCTGTGATTTAGAAGATTGGTAGACCAAATGCACAGGGTAACACAAAACCAGTCTTTGGAGTCCTAGGACCTAGCCTTCCTACACTCAGAGAGGGTACTCTCTATTTGCAAAGGATATGAACTTGTTTTCTTTAGATGGTTGATTTTAAGCTAGTTGTTAAGTGTAGGGTTTGTTTTTTGTTTTGGTTGGGTAAGATGAAATAGGTAGAATAGGTGGAGTGAGAGATCATCAAATAATTGGGCTATGGAGTATATAAAAGTCATGGATATCTAAAAAAAGAGTCAGAGTGCATAATAGGGAAAATCTAGTGTGGTCAATGGATCCTTAAGGTTATGTGTGAAGGGAAATGGACATTAAGTTGGGGAAACAAGGTAGGGAAAAGGGTAGTTAAGAATCCTTTGTCCAATACCCATAAACAAGAAGGTCTAAAATATTGATAAGAAAAAGATGATAATCATGAGATAGGGTAAACATTTACTCAATGAAAATACTTAAACAAATAGACATTCAAGACAAACATTCCAATGAACTATAGAAGGTGAGAAAATCATTTAACTTCTAGTGATTTCACCTTCAAGCTTTAGAAAACATTTAAGATAAAAAAATAACTTTAATAAATCAAAGAGGCAACTCCTAAACATTGTTGATCAAGCTATAAATAAATTTTAGGAAAACTAATAGGCATGGACAAAGCGCATGATCATAACAAGACTTCCTTGGGTTAACCTAACAAGTAATACTTCAAAAAGAGATTTCAAAAAACAGAGTTTAGATAGCATCAAATAAGCAAGACTTGCCATAAAACATATTTGGAAACTATCATATTAATCCATTGATGAAATAAAAAAGAATAAGGAGGCCTAAGGAGTAGCTAAGAATTCCTTAAACACACCGAGCAGAGGAAAACATCAAGGCAATAGAATGCAGGAAGGACTAAGGTGCCTAAAACAACATTTCTTAGCCTATACTTTTTTGTTCTACTGCATAAAGAAGGATGAAACATAATGATAAAAAAGAAAACATAAAAAAATTATAGACACATTGCCATTAACCAGGCTGTAGGATCCTACAAGCAAGCTTCATCATCATCAATCAAAGCAAATCATCCACAAGCTCCACAACACCAATTTTCTCTTCAACCTCAAAAAACCATGTATTACTCTCAAAACTCTTCAAATTCCAACATTTACAATGAAGCCCTCATGCTCTATTTAAATCAGAAAATGAGGAGCAAAACCCTAGATAGGGTTGGAAAATGTCAAAATCATTCATAAATGCCATTTATGCCTAGGAGACCATGCAAGGCCCAAGGCACAAATTATCTCATGAAATAAATTCCAAAATAATTTATAGCACCTAATTCTAGAGTGATTTTCCTTAAAAAACCCTAAAATATGATTTTACAATAAATGAGTGTGTTTTGTTGACTTTTGGACAAAAACACACTACAAAGTCCATTTTCGCAATGCCACCTCATGGAGAAAATCGGTTCTTGTGCAACCAAGCTTTGGACCTCTTCCTGATGTTAGATTTTGCTCCGTGATGGCTCGTTGGAAATATTGATGAGTATGATATCTAGAAAGTTTTATAGTTTCCTGCTCTAGCTCTTGTAGCCTATCCAAAATTCCAAAATCACAACACTGCTGTTAGCGCAGCACCACCTCTAGCAGAAAATAGGCTTTGTGTTAGCCACATTTTGGACCACTTTTCAATGTCAGAGTTTTCTCTGTGATAGCCCGTTGGAGAGCCTAATGAGTCTACTTTCCAAAACCACTTATATTTTCCTGATCCAACTCATGTATCCTTTCCAAAATGCTAAAATCCCAACACTGCTATTAGCGCAGCACCACCTCCAACAGAAAATAGGCTTTGTTGCAGCCAAGTTTTGGACCAGTTCCCAATGTCAGATTTTGCTTCGTGATGGCTCGTTGGAAATCCTGATGAGTCTAATTTCTATAAATTCTTATAGTTTCTAATCCAGATCCTATGGCCTATCGAAAACGCCAAAATCCCAACACTGCTATTAGCACAGTGCCAGGCCTGAAATAGAGGCAGAAAGGTGAAAAATGAGGGGTTTGTTGACCTTTTGAGGGGTCAAAACTGCTCCAATTGCTCTAAAAATTGATGAGCATAATGTGCTAGGGATGATAATCCAAAAATTCTAAGATTTATTTCTGAGCATGCTCCAGGGATTAGCGTAGGGCCAGTGGCACTACGCTAATAGGCCTCCAATTCTAAAAAAAACCAAAAGTTGTCCAAATTCCCTCAAAATTGGTGGAGGTGTGCCTCATGTGGTTAGAGAGACTTGTTGAGAAGCTTGTGCAAAAAATCCAAGGCCTTCATAACCTTTTTATTCTTTTAGGGTTTGTATTTCACAGAGGGCCTCTTTGAGTTTGGCACTTGCAGCCTAATTTCTTTGGGCATAATGCTTAGTCATTCTTCTTTGTAGATCTAAGCCCTTATTTTCCTTCTCCAAATTGGCCTCTAGGTGTATGTTTTCCCCTATTCCATTTATTTTTCCAATGCCTTCCTCAACCCTATGGTCCTTAGTCTCTTAGTTTTTGAGTTGTGCCTTTTTGTCTTGGAGGAGGGAGTTTGAAATCCTTGCTTCATTTCATCAGCTTCTTCATCTTCACCATTTAGCCTCATCAGTCACTGCATTCTCTATTTCATCACTGCCCTCTTGGTCCTCAACACCACCATCACTTTTACCTTCTTTTCTTCTTTCTGCATTGTGACCTTGGTCTTCATTTTGGCTGCTTGCGTTTTCACTGCTATCATCCTCATTTTTATCACTACCCTCATCACTTTGCTCATTGTTGCCATGACTGTCATGATTACCTTCAATATTTTCTTCAATTAGCTCATCATCATGGTCACTATGCGGGTCACTGTCTTCAAATTTTTCATGATTGTTTTCATGAATTTCATGAATTTTTTCTTCCTCACTCACACTTCCCTTACTACCTTCTGCACTTTGGTCATTTGTTTCACCTATATCCATGCTACCCTTTCCTTCATTATCAGTGTCATTGTCTTAACTCCCTTGTCATCCTCTTCCTTTCTGTCACTTTTTTTCTCACTTTCATCTACCCCTGATATGGTGCTAGGAGATTTCTGTGGACCAACTAGGGTTTGGAAGAGAAAAAAAAAGATAGTGATGATGGAAACCTTTAAAAATGAGTGATATGGAGGCAAGTGTATGACTGTTTTTAGAGTTCAAGGTGGCTTCTCCTAAAAATGAATTTTCAAACAACCTAACTCATTCTTTCTCAAAAGATACTTAGTTTTTTCAAGGAGGTCAAAACAGAGGCTCACTTTTCATTTAAGACCTAGGGTTTGCACAACTAGTGTTTGATAATTTCATAGACACCACATTATGAAAATTTATTTGAGGACAAGGGGGAGAGGCCACTTACATGATTGAACTCTTCTGCATCACTTGGAATGCAACTTGGGGGATGAATTTTAGCCTTAGATAAAGTTCTTTCCTTGATTGAGGAACCTCTACATTAGCATAGCGCCACTTATTTGTGCAACGCCAAAAAAGGGTCCACGTAAAGCCAAGTTCTGATGACCTTTCTGATGTCAGATTTGGGCCCATGATATCTCGTTGGAAACAATAACATGTCTACTCTCCAAATATACCATTTTTTCCCTGGTTGGAGTTGATTGTCCTTGCCAAAAGGTGATTTTCCTAAGACTGGTCAAAAAGTGTTGAGTGATGGTGCATAAATGGAGGCCTTCCTTAACTCCAAATGGAGCTTGTGATAGCTCATTCAAAATATATTTACGTCTATGTGTCATTTGACTCATTAAGAAAGTCATTTGGACACTCTAGATGTGAGAAAAATGGATTTTCCCAAGGTCACTCTAGAAGCGCAAAAATTCTCCTTGGACACCTGTATTTTTGACATTTCTCCAAAACTATGATACCTGTGTAAAAATGGGAGTTTTTTCTTATTGGGACTATTATGGACAAAAAACTCTCTGAGCGTTTTTCAAATGCATCAATGTTTGCTTAGAAACATAGTTTGAAGAAAACTAGCCCTAAGAGTGACAAATGGCTTGACTCTTGGAATGAATTCTAGGAAAATGATGGAGACGTGATGTTTATTTATGAATTGGTATGGATTTATGTTAGCTGATATGATCTATCATATGGATTCTTTGCTCCTATTCCTCCCTTCTTGGAAACACTATTTTTCGAATCAGTCCTTAAAACCCTAATTCTATTTGAACATAGGCCTGTTGGCTCTCCCTTGTTGTGGTTGTCCTTAGTGATTATTTAACCTCTTACCTTACCTCTTTTTCTACTGATATCCATCTCAATCATTCTTGCATAAATGTTTAATATGGGGAGTTGTCTTTTGCAGAAGTTGTGCTTTGAGCAAGGAGGCCTTCCTTGAAGGATTTTTTGATGCATTTGGACAATCATGTGCTGTCCCTTTTCCTCTTTGATTGTAGCCTCTTGGCATAGGAAAAACTAATATTTAGAACACCAAAAAAATCCTATTACCTATGAAACACTAGGTGACATAGTGGGAGGCTCTTTGTACTTGGTCTTTGACTAAAAACTTGGCTTGGGGTTTTTAGGTGTAAAACAGAGCTTTTGACAAACCTCATGCATTGCACACCTAAAAAATAATGATTTTGATTTATCTAAAGAGCCTAGAAAGGTGGCTTGAGACCACCCATGCTTGAGGCACTTGGTGAATAGGGGAAAAGGTTAGGATACTTGGAAATCCAAGGTGGAAGTAAAGGGGATAGACAAGTAAAAATAGAGTGGTAAGGTCAGAGGTGGCCAAACATAGTGAAATTTAGTGGCATAAGCCCATGATGGGTCTTTTGGGAGTAGTGAGTTGACCTTGATAGGATGGGATAATGAAATAGTGAAAATTTTATCCTAAGGATAATGAAGGCATTGAGATTTATAAAACTCACAATATTCAGGAATCTTGTTTTTAGAAATCTAGAACCAATCTATAGTCATCTACAGATAGTATAAATTAGGATGACTAACAGTGGCTCCACTTGGGGAGGGTAGCTCCTTTTCAGGAGGTGTCTATAACCTCAAAGTTTCATAACTCTGAGCTTTGAAGACTAGTGGCTTACTTCCACTTTTCAGATCTTTCTTTCTTCATTTGTTGATGTTCTTTTGAAGCTATGATCTCACAATTTGAAAAGATATGTTTGCTTCAACCTCTTTCATACCTACCCATATTACTTGGTCTAACATTTTTTCTTCACTTGGGTGCACTTAGACTAACAAACCCTTGACATCATTTTATTTTGAAAGCATAAAATACTATCTATTTCTACCCTTATTACTTCCAAGAGTTCAGATTAGGCTAATGAACTCTCTTATTCTCTACCTAGTCTAATCATTTGTCAAGATTAAGCTATTTGAAAAAAATTATTCTCTATTCTACTGACATGAAATTCAAAACATGATCAAACCAGGATTAGGCAATCTAATTTTCCATGGGTCATGGCATTTGGACAAGCTGCACACACACATTATTTTTTTATAATGAAAAACTATAAAACATGAGGGCTATGATTCATATTTTTTTAGGCATCCCT